>VXBT01000195.1:0-81853 GCA_013400235.1 Oriolus oriolus | reverse complement strand
CTGATGTGCCCAGAGCCCTGTGACGCAACAGCCTGAGCCCCACCCTGCAGAGCCCTGGCTTTGGAGGGTGGGCTGTTTGAGGCACGAGCCATCCACCAGATGGATGCAGCCAGAGGGTTGTGGGCTCTGTTGGAAACGATACAACTTCTAAAATTTTTAAGTCACTTTTGTCATGAGTTTGTTCGCCTTTGCCAAGGTAGGGGAGGAATTGAAGGTTTTCTTCAAAAGACTCTTTTCACCAAGGCTTTGCGTTTTGCTGGCTGAGGCCTCGTGGACTTCAATCAACAAAAAGAAGATTCTTAGACTCTGAAAGTTTAGCATTGACAGGTTGGGAATAGCCAGAAGATACAGAGGACATAAATGGACATTAGCAAACCAGACTCCCTGGTGCAGTTGGAGACACCTCGTTGGAGACACCTGGTTGGAGACACAGTTTTGTGTCACCAGCAAACTTGCTGAAGGCACACTCTGCCCTACCATCCAGAACAGGCAGAGCAGGGCAAGAAGAGCTCTGCCAAGGATGGGCAAAATCAGGGACTTTCCTTAGGGAGAGTGGGGCAGGAAAGGTATTCTCCTTCAGCCCGCCAAAGACACCAGTGCCAAACTCAGAGTTTTTGTTGGTTTTCATACAACAAAAGTTTCCCCTTCCCTCAGTGCTACTGAGTGATGCTGTTTGCACACTAAGCAACAGCTGCAAAGAGTTATGTGAACAGCCCCACATCTTTTCATGTGATAAATAACCCTATTAATATCACCTGTGGGCACTTGGCTTTGGTTACCAATGGGCCAGTCTTCCTCCCCCAAGAAAGAAAGATTATAGAATCTTTGTGTCCAGGAGGCCAAGGTCTATTCTCTTGGCTTGTGGTAGAACTACCTTCAGATACTTACATTGATTTGGTCCCCTATATATTTTAAAATAACCTGAACTTTTTTATGTTTTCTCCCAATAACTGTTCTAGCATTGTATTGCCTTTATTAAGCATAGAAAGTGCAGCAGCTGAACTGCATTATTTCATGAGATGCCCTAGAGCCATCAAAATTCAGACACCTTTCTGAATCACAGTGTCATTCTTGCCCTGGGCAAGGAGGTAGCAATTTGCTGCTGGCCTAATTTTACTAGCTCAAAGTTTTCCAGTTTCTCCCCTATTTTCTCTTCCTGTCTGTGTAGCTTCAGTTCTCTGGCCAGAAAAAGCTCACTGATCCAAGTTTTTGACAGACTGAACAAGGAATGAAGGGAGATGTTGCATTGCGTTAGTCTTGTTCAAGAGCAGCTGAGCCCTTCGATTTTAATTTCTTTCCTGTAGGAGCTCTGTTGTGTTTTGACATTTATAAGTACGTATTAGAAACCAACAAACAATAGAGCAGTGATGTTAAATTAGCTTTGCTGGTAGTTTAACTTTTTATGTACACTTTTCATGTGTTTACTTAATATTTTAAAGACAGTTTCTAATCTTTCGTGGCAGCTAGCTTTCTTTCAGTTCTGCGAAACAAAACAGATCAGTGAAACTATGGACTGCTTTAAAAAAAAATAAAATTAAATGTAAAATATCAGAAGTCAGAATTGGACTTCCAAGATTCTCTTTTTGACCATCAAAGAGGATTTTCCTAATTGTTTGTTTCTCTATGCGTGGCTATGTGCCTTTTAATTTATTTTACTGTGTCGCACTGCACATCCCTGATATGCTGACTGAGAACTTTTTGTAAAGTAATAAAACATTTCCTGAAATGTTGTGTTTCTAGGAGAGATTCTATTATATGACATCACATTTATTTCTGTTTTGTCTAGTGTATGTTTGTGTAGTCCAGTCTGAAATAGGTTAGTAGATCAAAAATAACACAATGGGATAACCAGTGTGATTGATGATGGAGAGGACTGACAGGGCAGCAGTCAGGCAGACTGCATGGTATGTTTGGCATTTCTACAAAATCATTGTGTTACATTAATAGGCACATCATTTTCAATCCCATAAAATTTGGCTCCACTTTTAAATTTATGTTATGATTACAGGGAGGAGTAATTTTCTTTTCTGATGTTTGACTTTTATAAATGCACAGTAATTCAAAGCCATGACAGCGCAGCGTTGTATTACTAAGGAATGAAGTTAAGCAAAGACCTTGTAGCTGATTTCAAGTTCTACAAAATACTCTGAGACAAAAATTTAGATATTGAAAGTTACATGTCACATAGGATTTTGGAATCAGGTGCTTCTTGATTTAAATATCTCAGATAGAACATGTGTCTCAACTATTTTTGAACCTTTTCTGCCATGGGAGCTCATATGGTAGACGTGCTGTCAATTACCAGCTAAAGAATTGACTTATAGTAATTTCTAAAAATAGAGATGGCAGTCAATTTAGGTTTTGTATTCAACAGAGCAGAAAAGGAAAGTTTGAAGCATGGATTTTAACTGAAATGGTAAAAAAACTCTCCTAAACCCAACAGATGTTGTTTTAGCATTCAGTTAATTAATGCATCGAGGAAAAAATCTTGTTGAACTCCATTTTTAACATGATTCAGAATTCTCTTACTTCTCCGTGTGTTATTTCAAGGATTTGGGGATGTGGACTTTTTTTTATTCTGGAGATAAATTTTATAATTTCTAATTTTAAAAAGCTAAGCAGATAGTGTTGAAGCAGATTGTCCTTTGTGATGTATTAAACCAGTGTTACACAGTTAAGTAAAGAAGTCTTCCTATTCAACTAAACACTTTGTATTTTGAGAATAGAGTTAAAGATTACTTGGCATAAAGGCATTAATCCTGTTTTTAGCTCTGAGTGTGATTAACTATTTTATAATACGTGTGGCTATCATTTACGTGAAAAGGTTTGCGCATGTTTCAAAATTTCAGCCTTATTTTGACAGAAAGTTAAAAATTGCAGAGAAACATGACTGAGGTCTCAGCAGTGGTGGTTTGTAGAAGCTCTTTCTTTTTGGCATCAAGAGATAGGACCAGTTTATACACTGACATTCAATTCCACAAACCCTAAGAGAAGCTGTTGAAGAGGAGCCCTGTTCATAAGGGAACATGAGAGAACATCTCTATGGATCTTTAGCCTTAGAGGGTTCCCAGCATCCCCTAGCAAATCTGAGCCTCACAGATGCCAGTACCATACACTTCCACAATTGGTTCGAAGGACTTCCCTCCCTTCCTTTCCTCCAATATCTAGTTAGCTGATAAAACCATCTGGTAGTCTGTAAAGAAGACATGTTTCTTCCATGATGGAGAGCAGAAAATAATGGCCTTTATTCAAGCTTGTTTTTCACCTTTTCAGCTGCATTAACCCTACTAGAATTTTCTAAAGCATCTAACATCTTCATCATTGCACATAAGAAACCAGAGTGGTCTAATGAAGGCCATGTTCTGCTGAGTAATATGATGTAGTATTTCATCTCAGTGTTCCAAGGAAAAAAAAAGTTTTGTTCTTTTCCTCTGAGCTTCTGACTCCATTTCACATTGCTTCACATACCTTTTCCCCAGGCAGAAACTGACCATTAAATATATTTATGTACCTTTGTCCAGCTACAGTTCTCAGATTTTGCTGACTATATTATGTTATTTTAAAATATTTTCCTTGACTCTAATTGTATAACTACGTCCATTCCTGCTTGCTGAAATGAAGTATGTGAATGGAAATCTTAATGAAGAGTGAAGGGAAAATCAAAATCACTGAAAATATCTTATTTTAACTATAAGTTTTTCAAGTGCTCAGAAGTTGAATTTAAATTTATGAAATTAATATTCTTACCTTCAAATTCAACCTTCTTCAAAAGGTTGAGAAACCAAGTCAATATTTTAATTTCTTTGATTACTGAATTAATCTATCTTTGAAGTAAGCAGACCTACAAAATTGTCTTTAAAAGCTACATCTTTCTGTCAACATCAGTTTTTAAATTCCACATATGAAATAGAAAACAAAATGCCTACAAAAAGTATATTTCCTTTTTTTGAAAGATTAGTGCTTACACTTCTCTCTCTATTTCCAAACACTTCAAGTAGCTTCATAAGGTGCTACTGTATATAAAAATTCCAATAGTTTTGCAGCCCATCCAGATTTGTGTCCCTTTTGCATCTTTAGTATTTTATTGCCTGATCATGTATATTTTGGTGTATGCTGGGAGTAACTGCACAGTCCTTTTTCACTGCTTTGTGAAGAAAAGGGATGCCTTTAGTTCAGTCTTGTCCCTTAGAAAAGGAAGCATGTGTTTATTTTCCCAATGCAAGTCTTAATGGCATCTCAAGGTAATCAAATTCTGAAAAAAAATGTTTTAGTTTTTATTTGCCCATACTAATGTGGGCATTTACCTTGAAGTTTCCAGAAAAGTATACCTGTCTGTCATTGTATACTTACCCATATATATGAATGAAACCAACAAGATTCTTTTCAATAGGATGATCCATGTTTAACCTGCAAACATGGAGCATACACTTGAACTTTCACAGACATTTTGTGTCCTGTCCAAAGAATTTGGTAGAAGTTAGATCAAAGGCAAAAATCAACATCTGAGCACTGATGTAAATAAAAAAGACAAATACTTGAAGCCACATCGGGATTCATCAGAGAACCACTTGACACATTATTTTAGTCAGAAGTAAAAAAAATTATGTTTTATTCAATTTCGACACACTCTGTCACATCCTCTACAGAAACCTATTCCATTGTTGAATACAGGACACCACCACTCTAATTTCCATTAATTTATTGTGAATCTTATTTAATTCTTTAAAATTATCTTTGGCCAATTTAGCTTCATCACAAGAGCAATGTTCATCTGAATCAGTCCTGTGGGGATGATTTTTTACAGTTAATTAGGCATTCATTAGCTACTGGCCCGTAGAAAGCAGGAAGTTTCTTGGTTGAACTGTTAATCAATAGATTAACCCTGTTCTTCCTGTTTAATTTTTTAGACACTGAAAAATTCATGGAAATATCCTTTCATTCTTCTTGGAAAAATACTTTTGTTCTAAACTAAATGATGAAGAGGATATCATAAACATTTTTCTCACTGATGTCAAAATAAGTACACCAAAAAATCACAGAATTATGATTTCTTTAGATTTTTTTCCTTGACTATGTTGACATTACGGAAATTGAGTTTTACTTTATGTGATGTCTGATTCTACAAGCTGTGGCATTTGATTCCATATTCTGGAATGAATTTGTATTAGCATACTCTTTTACGTGTGTACATTCCCTTAAAATAATGGAACATTTTTTTGCAGCTACACTGATTACTTATATTTCTAAATATACTCAAGTAAGTTTCAATAATTTCAGCTCTTATTTCTGGCAATTTTTTATTTCCCATGTTTTCTTTTCATTCAACACATAGAGATTTTTCATGTTTATTATGCTATAATGGAAACCAGTTTTAGTGTTCTGATTTCTGCTCTCCTTGGAGCTTCAGAGAATTGAAAAGAAAAATAATTGAAGCTTGTTTTAAATGACCAGTCTAGTGCAGACTGATTCTCCTCATTTGCACCAATTTATCAGGATTTTTCTGACTCTCATAGAGTTATTATCTCCTGATTACTTGTGAGTCAGACCCCCAGACAAAGGTCTGACATGGCAATGCTAATCAGAAACTAAATTGTTATATTATGTATTTTTATAAGTGCTAGAGACAAGTCAATGGAAATTACTGTGATACAGTGATTCAGTAAAAAAAATAGTCTCACCAGAATCCATAGAGTTTTTTTAATGAATTGGAATGGCTTGCAATCAAATGGTGTTCAAGCAGCTGTAATTTCAGCATTCCATAGGGCGTTTCAAGGGTTTGTCTGAGATTCACAGGAGCAAATGATACAAGAAATGGAATAGTGAAATGGAATATGCATATTTTTGATTTAATTTGACAATTTACACCAAATTCAGTAAACAACTTTTTTTTCTTTTTAAGGGTTTTTGATATGAGCTTCTAGGTGTTCATAAACATTTACAAAAGCTGCATTCCAGTGTCATTTCTGTCCACACATTAATGATAAAATTAATCTGTGTATCTGTTATAGTAGTTAGAAAAAAGAAAAGGAAATAGCATAAAGGATACTTTAATATGAATACTTTCTTAATCTTCAAGCAAAGAAGTCTGGTAGTGTGATGTTTCTTGTTTCCAGCAGATTTAAGTAATGTAAGCTCAGTGTGTAAACTCTAGAAACAAAACAATTCTCAGCTCTTAGTTGTTCATGTTTTAGTGAAATATGAGATGCTACAAGAAATAGAATTTTTTTTTTTTTTAACAATAGAACTACTGCTTTTTTAAAAGTCTTTCAAAGCTAATAGAAATTGGAAAAGGGAATACAATAACATGTACCAACTCTACATGTTATTCATTTAAGGCAAAGACTAATTCAAATTTTCAGGTAGAACAAATCATATTTTGCTCCAATTTTTTCTTCATTTAGTTCCTTTTTCTGAGGATGTTATGTGTTAAGATTATTCCTTTTAATTCATAATTCCTCTTCTAGAAATGTGGTTAGTTGCACAACTGGTACTATTTAAGTACCAGTTAATATGCTCCACAAATGTGTGCATCAGACTTAATTTTTTTCTGTGATAATTAATTCTGATTGTGGTCTTCACAATTGGATTTTCTTAAGAATTGCAATAAATCCAGGTTGCTCTACACCTCTTAACATGAAAGGTGGTGAAGTTACCTGAAACAAGAAGAAGAGTTTGCAGAATTTAAAGAATCTGAGAACAAATCCAGGCTCTTTTATCTCTGGATCTTTTTATGCTTTTAGAGATCATTAAAGTTGAGCTTGTCACTCTTCTATTTGTCTAAATGACAGATTGTTTCATAGAAATGTTTCCTCTCAAGGATTTAAAAAAAAAAAAAAAAAGGGGTTAAGGGGAACAGTAAAGCAATTCCTGTTTTTTTTTCAGCATAATTGTTTTCACAGGGAATTCCTAAAAGCAAATAAAACAATGCTTTACCTGTAAGAAAAGTATATTAATAAATTGATGTCAAAATAATACTTTCTTTTTTTAGAATTAGAATTTCTTTTTTCCTTGCCTACAAATATAAAACCTTGCAATAGTAGTAGGGCAATTCAGGACTTGACTGACTATGTTTGGATGGAAGCATGGTCTTTGATTTTGTCAATAAATAGTGTTCATATTTCAAACCTGAATGTGTCTTTTTGTCTCTGTGAAAATGAAAGCATTTGAGAAAAGGAAGGAAACTGAAAAATGTAGTATATGCAGTTTAATGTGAGCCTTGTACCTGACCTGAAGGTGCCATTTATTCAGTACAAAACTAGCAGGGCTTGCAGTTTCAGGTTTATCTTAGAGAACATGTAGTAGGCCAGAAAAAAAAAAATACACACATACATGAATACTGAGGATAAAAACCCCACACCAGACTATATGTCTTATATCAAAGTTGTTAAAGAACAATCACTAAATCAGCATATGTTAGCTATCCGTCTTCTCTTGTCTTTCAGACTGAAACAAAACACTAGAATGGGTTTACATGTGTATCTGTCATTACTGTAAAATAAAATTAGATTATTGGGACCATGAGTGCATAATTAACCATTTGCTTCATTTAACTGATTTATTGTGGTTTTGAGATTAATTTTTGGTAGATGGTGGTGCTCTTATGTTTGGGGTAAAATTAAATATCAGAAAGAAGAACTGGAATTTGTATTGTTCTGATTTCCAAATTCTGTTCTAGCTGTTATAATTAAAAACATGGTAATCTTTGCTTATTACAAAATTTATAGCAGTTTTCCTTATAAAATTTGGAAATAGATGCAGAATGCATTTTTTGTAGTTCACATAATTCCTCCTCTACTGTTCATTGCTTTGATCAAGGGGGCAGTGTGGTTACATGCTCGGTTCTCCTGGTTATATCACAATAGTGCACCTGCTCTTTCCAAGAGGCTGGTGAGATAAAACTGTGGAAAATTAACTGGAGGATAATTTTTAAACTTTGTTTTTCAACATGCTGTATGAATTTTTATCAGGTCACAGTAAAGCACAGTGAAAATGCAATTATGGCAAAGACAGATATTTCACAAAGTATCCTCAAATTCCTGAGGAACTGCTGGAGGTGCTGCAATAAAAATATTTATACTCTGTGTTCTTATTGGACCATAGTTTTCCAAGATTGATGAGTACCAGTAATCAGAAAATAATTTCCTGTAAAAAAGTGAGACTTGGGCTTTTTTTCAGCTTTAGAACAAGTAGAACAGTAGTGTGAAGACCTGTTACCAGGGAGTCTTCACGGAACTCGGCACTTTGCAGGAGAGAGGAAAAAGTACAGTACAAACAACTTGTGGCACTTCTGTTTGTTTTGTAGATTTTTGGGGGCAGGTAAGGGGTTTCTTTTCATTAGGACCCCAGGCCACTCTGAAATCATACAGAAGATTTTCAGGTAGGTAATACAGTATTCTTTAGCTGATTCTCAAGAAAAGAGGTTCTTCTAACTTACAGTTAACTTACAGTTTACTATAAGGATGTTATCCACAGTGTTGTTGTGTAAATTACTTGGTATACATTTTTGTGAGAGTAGAAATATTTCAGGTATTTGTAGTTATATTCAGTGGAAATAAAAAGAAAAAATTGGTGCTTTATCATGTTTTAAAATATTTTATGCTTAGTGAATAGTATACGAGTAATTAAAAATGTTTGGTAACTTGAAGGTAGAGGGAATTAATAAAATATTTCTTGGAAACATTGAAGTTCACATCCTCTTTAGCAGCATCTCAAATGATATGTAGCCAATTTGGTGTTGCTACATGATCCTCATAACCTCTGCTGAGGTTTAAAGAATATATCTCAGGAGTATCGCACTGCAAACCCCCACTAATGTAAAAGGCTCTTTATTCTGCCAGGAAACAGACAATGCATTTTAGCTCTGTTGGAAAATTAATAGCTCAGCAAGATTTGCTTTAAGAAGGTCAATTATTGTCTAGGATTGTACCTCTCATTCTATGAATACATTTTTCCATGGTCTGAAAATCATTCCTATATATGGCCTGATACTCTGGGCTAGTTTATAAATGAAATTGCAACCAATACTTGTTGAAATCCAGATTTTTAAATACAGTCAGTTCATTTAGGAGATAAACAAGTTTGTCCAGAAATACTTAAGGACTAAATCACAGCATCTTTTCATAACGAAAATTATTCTAGTACAATCTGAATCTTATATATGATAACATAAAGTAATTTTTAACACTTACTTTGGACTCTTTGTCAGGAGCAGTATCAGAATAAGTTTATTTACTGCTCAGTGAGACTGAATTTAGAATTTGTCAGTCTCTGAGTAGCTTGGGTTGCATGAGATCTGTGCAGTAGTAAATGAGCGTTTTCTGTCCTTTCAGGCTTGCCACCACAAAACAAAATTGACTACCCACATGTAATTAATAAATAAAGACTGTTTACTTAGTTTTTAAGAGCTCTGTTTCAGAATGTAATGTGTAGTAAGAACACACTCAATACAGCACATAGAGAGCTTGTGTGACCCAATTAGATTTTTCAATCATTTGTTATCAAAGGATATGAAGATGTCTTCATCTTTTTTCAGCATTTCCCTGAAATCCGGAAAAAAAAAAAAATCCCATCACTTTACATTTACTGGCAAGGTCTTTGAAAACATTTTATATTATGCCCTAGTTATACATGCATTTGATTAAATCTACCTGTCAGCAGTATTGAAAAGACTTACTTATCGATAAGTGCAGCTAGGATAAAGTTAGAAAAGTGATTACAATGCAAACTCAATCATCTGTTACTCTGAATATTAAATAAAGTTAATGTTTTAGCATAAATTCTCTCTTTTTTTTTCCTACTTTAAATAAAATTAACTTGCTTAAGCCCTGTTTGTCAGATGCAGAAATTAACATTCATTAAGTACTAATAAATCCAGTAATGACCATGGGGTCGTTTCATTTTTTTTCAAATGTGGAAAAAATATTCTCGTGATGTCACCTTTTCATGCCTTATCATTCTAATTAGAGTGCTGTCATCTTTCATGACAATCAAAATACATTTATTGATGCTTTTTTTTCATCTAGTAGAGCTGAGGCAACAGATTCAGACAAACTGAAAAGTCCTCAATTGATACTTTTCTTTTAATAATAAATCTCTAAATGGAGTAATTTAGGAATAACCTCCTCTTGATAACTGTGTGAAATCCCAGTAATCACTACGAGATGAGACATAATTTTGTAGTAAAAGATTTGTTTTAATAAATTTGTTTTAATGAAATTAAAGCCTTCAGGGCAATATTGCATTAGCTGATTTTTTATGGTGCAAACTGTAAAATTCCATGTAGTCACTTTCTGCACTCAGTTGCATACTTGCATAATGAGAATGTATTTTTCAGAATTATAACTACTGTTTTGTCATCTTCTGGTTCTGAATTTTCGGATTTCAATGTTTAAGCTTATACAAGTAGATGTTCAGGTTGTTTTGCTTGCTTGTTTTTTGGGTTTTTTTTAAGGAAATAAAAAAGGCAAAAGTATTATTTCTTAAAATTTCTGAGCTTTGAGGAAGAGAAAAAAGAATGAAATAATTAACCAAGGGCCAAGGAAAGTATAGTCTTTCTCTTTTAATGCTCCACTAACAAATTAAAAAGGAATAAAATAATTTAAAAAGTCACAAAACATGAAAACAAAAAAGGGTTTAGGTTTGGTTTATTTTTATGCGAGGACAGATCTGCAGATCTTGGTGCAGCCTTGTATAAATAGTGGAAAGTTAAAGTACATTATCTTGCTTCTTTATGAGTACTTCAGTCAGTAAACATTTCAACAAATAAGCTGCTGGTTTTTCACGTTTGAAAAGCAAAAGCACTGTGTTTTAAATTGGAACACGTCTATACATAGGTCAATATATGAGGATTTGATTTATTGTAGAGCTGTTAATGGGTCTATTTAGGCACTTCTGTCTTTTTGCCCTATTTTTCTTATAAGACAAAAGCCCAGCCTTTCTGTAAGTTCAATAGGGTTCTCATATTTGTCACTTATGAAATCTAAAAAACCTTCCCTACTTCTAGTTCTTTACTATCACCTTGCAACCAGTGTCCTGTTCAACCTGCTACATCCCCAACTCCAAACCGACTCCTTTCATTATGAAATCAAGTAAAGCTATATACTCAGCAGCTTCTCAAATCCAAATTTTTAGCAGTATCAGTTAATTTTTTCAAACACAGAAAGGGTCAAAATATGTTCTAAAAACACATTTAGGATTGCCTTTTTGTCTAATTATTTTAACTTATAAAACTTCCAAAGCCTGTGGCTGGAACCAAGACACTGCTTTAGTGGTGAAAGTTTAATTACTTAAGGGTAAACTCTGCCTTCCTTTGTGTTTTCTTTTGGCATAAACGGAGTTTAAGGGAGCAGTGTATGATGCTAATATACACTGAAATAATTACATCAATAGACTTTAACCAATTTGATGCAGCTAAGGAACTGAAATTTATTGGTTTTAAATCCCCCAAATTCACTAGTTGTTCACAAACCTTTACCACGCGCTGTCACAAAAAGAAGTGTTTCATTTTCTATCCTTGCAGTTACTCAAGGCAGTTTCAGAAACATTGTAGTTCAACTGATTTGAATGTGCTGTCAGAGTGTAACTGCATGTCAGGATGTGACTTCTGGAGCCAAATCACATACGTGCTTGTACCTCCAAAGAAAAAGGAGTTACAGAAAACAATTTACTTGCAACATTCCTCCAAAAATACTGAGCTTTCTTCAGCAGTCACCTTTCCATCAGTCCTCATGCTCTTCAGCAAGACTAAATGATTTATTTATTTTTATTTCACTCCACTTAGACAGCGTCATTTTAGTATGTTTCGTGTTTAATTCCAGATTGTTCTTTTCTCGCAGACTTGTATTTTGAGAGAACTGCTGAGAATAGATTGAGTATCCTTTACGTGGGCCTTTTCCACCACATGATTATACTTCTGGCAGTGCTTGGAAACTGTGGGATATCCTCCATGCGCCACTTCTGACGCTCTCAAAACTTTTAAAATCTGCCATGTGGTGATATCTTGGTTTGAGTTAAATTAGGTAATGTAGCTGAGCTTGTTTAATTTATGTACTCGTTTTCATGAAGCATGCATTACTTCGCTCACAAAGGTTGTAATGAATTATTTTTATTATAGCTTCTTGAAGTAACAAGCTGTGAGTGTAGCTGAGGTGCCATAAGAGGACAAAGTAAATAAACAGAGCTTTTTGTGAAAGAATACAGACTGAATTCTGTTCAGACCTCACTTCTACAAGTCATTGTTTTGATTAAGAACTGATATTTGTTCTGTCCTTAGTATGTGCTGCAATAGTGGTCTTGGTTAGGTAATAATTACTCTTTTTTTGCAAAACAAAACATCCCAGATTATGATGGTGTTTCAATCAACCCAGAAAATGTAAAATATGCTGCCTAATTATGTTCTGTTTGGGTTTTTTTTAAACAGAAGAAGGCAGAATTATAATCCCTATGTTGTGCAGCAGTGGTCTTACTCCGAAATTGTGCAAGACGAAAGTTTTTCTGTCAAGAAATGATATTAAAGATACTTTAATTCATTTTGTGCCTGCTAGGTCTGAGATTTCACTGCTACATTTATTGTACTCATAGAGGGTTTTTGAGGTGTTTGAGGGTTGCCTGGGCCAAATGATGGTGTTGTTATTCAAAAACTTTTGGGTTCTTGTGGGTGGGTGTTTTGCAGCATGTTTAGTGAAAATTTTCATCTAGAAGGTTGCCAGTGCCATAAGGAGGAATAAAATCTGAATGTTTTAAGAAGTTTTCGGAATTTAAGAGCCTAACTCAGTACCAAATGCATAAATATTGATATATTTGTGAATATATAATATTATTTGTGACTATATTGTTATAAGTTTGTTGGTTTGGGTTTTGTTTTTTTTAATTTTTAAAAATTTTTGCTTAGGCTCCTCAAAACTAAACTTGATTTCCTACTTTTCCTGCCATGAGGATTAGGTGGGTTAGGGCAATGAGAAATAGCTCTCTGTGAATACAATTCAGTGACTGGAAGGATTAACAATATTAACAGTCATTTTGAGGGTATTTTAAGTAGTCTAATAGTCTCTGTGAAACTGGGGAGCTGAATTAATCTGTGCCTTCAACAGATTTACCATAGCCAAAAAGAGTTGTTTATCATATGTTATAAAGGTTTCTTTTCTAAAGCCTCAATATTATTCTTAGCTAAAGAAGGATGTTTTATGTATTTCTTAAAATATAAAGCAAAGATTTATTGCTTCTTTTTTTTATTTATGGTGGGCCTCAGTTAATAGAATTACACATTTATGAAGGTAGTATAGTTTGATAATCAAATGACCTAGTAAAAATTTCTTACTCTCCCATAGTTCCTGTTAACAAACTCAGCGCTTAGTTCACATACCAACTTGTTGCCTCCCTTTCCTTTTCTTGTGTTAAATGAAGTGTCTATACTTGAAGTGCTGCTGTTTAATTTTAACTGTGGTGTAATTTATTTTTCCTTCATACTGAAGGAGCCTTAATATGGAAGGATTTTCCCAAGTAAAATTTTGTGTACCAGTGTAATTCCTGGTCTCACGTGAAAATACCTGTGCTTCCATAAAGTGCTATTTAATAAAATAAATTCATCTTCCTCTAGGAATGTAACTGGCAAAGCCAAAGCAATGAAGCACTGTAGTGTACAAAGCCACAGGAGAGATGGAAACACAACTATATTTCTTTCAACCTTCTCCTTGTCCTGATGTGATGAAGGAATGCTTTGCCAAAATCCTGTGCTGCCTGATTTCCATGCTGCCTGATTTCTGCTTTGCTCCCTAATTGACACTGTTAAATGGCAGAACCAGAGCAGGCTGCACTCCCTCGCAGGGGGGGCACTGGGATGACAGAGTCCCCCCGGCAGGAGCTGGCAGTGTTTGCCCTGGAGCTGGAGGCCCAAACAGAGAAGGGACCCTGTCATCTCAGACAGGGCATAGATAAGAGCTTTTTCTGAAACACACAAACAAAAACCAAATAGAAGTCACTGACAAATGAAATTAGAGGAAGTAATTAAAACTTTGCTGGCTGAAATAGATCAATTAATTCTGGCAATCACCTCTATATACCACCATCTGATTAATATATATTTTTTTTTTCTCCCTACGTTTAACTATTTGATCATGATTCACAAAGGTGAAACTTCTTGCTGTAGGTTGACATATTTAAAATTCTAACATTAAAGTATCTTGTACAAGAGCTTTCTAGAGAAATAAAAAGAACTGCCATGCATATTAAATCCCTTGCAAGAATTTCAGGCTTAGGTTTTTTTGTCTAGGTAGGCAGTGTATAAATTTAGATATTATTTTGAGTAATACAGATAAAGAAAAATCATAAATTTGAACAAAAGACATGAATATGCTCTAAACGATCTATCTAGAAAAAAATCAAACACATTATGGGAAGGTATATTATCATAAATATTGGCTTCACCCAGCAGCAATTTCTTCAAAAATTATTTATAACTTAGTGTTCGCATTGAGATTGTACAGAAATAACACTCAGGTCTCTGAAGTGTTTTTTTTTTTAGAAATGTTTTCATCTCTCCCCTATCAATAGGCATATCAAATATAACTCTTGGATAATTTAATAGAAGAGGTTGTTTATGTAGATTCTGTCTTACGTAGATTTTTCTGCATTTCATTGTATAGTTCCTTAATAGCTCATTCCTGCTATCATCTACTGAGCTCTTTTGTGTCATAGAGGAATCCCGTGGGATTGGAGCCAGTTCAGGAGAACAATGACAAATGGTTCACTGACTGTGAAAAGCTCCTAGGTAAAATAAGAGTTTCGTGTCATCCAGTTTAATAACTCTTTAGTTAAACATGTCAGGTATTCTCTTGACCTTTCACAACCTAATTTTGAACATTATGAGACGATGTAATAAGATAAAAATTGGGACAGTACTCTTAGCAGCAGAACTTTCAGATAAATAAGTCTATTAGGAAAAACCTGAGACAAGTAGCTTTCTTGTAGAAATGCTACTATCAATGTAACAAATACAGGCACATACTTTATTTCAGATGGATTAAAGAGAATCCAGGAATCTCAGTGTAACCCTCACATGAGTGTGGTGAAGGCAATTCAGCATGAGTATAGTCATTACTAGAGGCTGCCAGAAAGCATGCCAAAAAGGTGGAATTTTTTAAAACTTTCTTCTGGTTTCCTAGCTTATAGCCCCTTCTCTTGTAGTGGAGATGCTGTATCACTTGTGGATGTTTCCTGTTACTCAATATTCCTATTAATATGTGTGTACATTTGCAATTATTAGTATTAGTTGACATTTAAATACATAGGCTGAATAATTCACTACTGTGTATACAAATGCATATTTTAATTAATTAGCAGGGAAATTAATAATTTAAAAGATACAATATGGAAAAAAAAAAAGACAAACTTCTGAAGCTGTATGTGTAACCAAAGAAAGACTAAGGTAGGGAGAACGATAAACTGAAATTTACCTAGTGTGGCATAGAAGTGACTCACAGCTCTGCATGTATTATTTTTATACCTCCTGATATTAAAAGTGACAAGAATGTTCTCCTGAGGAAATTCTCTTCTTGAACAAAACAAACAACTTCACTGTCAGCCACTAACCAAAAGAGAAATTGTCAGGGATAGGTTTCCATTTTCTGACATTCCTGCTGTCACCCTTTGGCTAGAGGAGGGCCAAGATAATTAGAGGTGGAGAACCTCTCCTGTGAGGAAAGGCTGAGAGATTGGAATTGTTCAGCTTGGAGAAGAGAAGGCTTCAAGGGGACCTAATTGTAGCCTTCCAGTACCTGAAGGGAGACTACAAGAAAGATGGAGAGAGACTTTTTGCAAGAGTGTGTAGTGACAGGACAAGGGGGAATGACTTGAAACTGAAACAGAGTAGATTTAGATGAGATATTGGGAAGAATTTCTTTACTGTCAGTGTGTTGAGGCACTGGAACAGGTTGCCCAGAGAAGTTGTGGATGTCTCATACCTGGAAGTGTTCAAGGCCGGGTTGGATGGGGCTCTGAGCAACCTGGTTTAGTGAGAGGTACCCCTGTCCACAGCAGGGCATTTGGAACTAGATGATCTTTAGGGTCTCTTCCAACCCAAGCCACTCTAAGATTCTATGATTCTGTGAACCAGCACTGTTGAGTTGAGAGTGCCAATTTATTGCAATAATTGTTGGAATGGAATGAGGAAATCAGTATCTGAGAATGAGCCTGGGATATAAGGAGACTTGGAGCTGATTGCCTTCTCCTTTTCCTAGGCTGCTTATATGAATTGTGGCATATCTGGCAATCTAAATACCATTTTTCAAAGCTGTCTAAACACCTCAAGCTAAGTAATTAGTGGTGGTAAAATATCTTTTAGAAGAATGTGTTGTTAATTTCCATCTTTCCCGTGGGTGTTGTGATGTTAGGGATAATGGTGCTCCATAAAGAAAATGAAATTTCAGTGTTTAAACTGGTGAGCCAACAGGTGGGACCTTTCTTATTTACATACAGTTAAGAGGTTATTTTCTTTTGGTGTTAGTGGTAGAACAGTTTTTCGGGGCTACACTCAGGTGCCAAAATATTAGTGTGTAGCATTGTTTAAGATGCTGTGAGGAATCCAGCCCGGCCTCCAGCTGCCCATGCGGAGCCTTCCTTCACTCTAGCATCACATCTGCCAACCACATGCAGGTGGGAAGTTTTGAGTGTCTGTAAATGTGTGAGCCTCTGCCTGACCATCTGGCATGACATACAGGAGGAAAAAAAAAAAGTGTTTGAAACAAGAGGATGTCTGCAATTTTTGTATTATATTGTACTAAAATTTTAACTAGTCTCCAAGTAACAAATACAGCTGGTAGGAAAGTTACCAATGTGTTTATATAAGGAGCTGGCATACCTGTGTGTGTGTGTGTGTGTGTAATTTAATTTTATATTTTTGTGTGTGTATAAACTTTTCAGAGTTTAGGATTATGTAATGATTTGTTTGTAAGAGAGTAGTTTATAAAAATATTTTTCTTTCTGAAATATGCCTCTTTTTAATGCAGAAAATATAACTTTTTAGATTGATTCATTATTTTGTTGTATAGCAAACACGTTAGAATGGCCATTGGTTATACTACCCTGAGTGAGATTCTACAAATGCCTTAGAGAATTCATAGTTTCTTCTGCCTTATTCCTTTTTCCCTGGTGCCACAGATAAAGTTGAGGGGTATTTGTTGATCTAAGGCTGCTAGTGACAAAGGAGATTCTGCCCCACCTGACAACTCTGGTATCAGCACTGGCAATTACATGTCCATGCAGAGAGTCACATAGGCTGACAAATCTGACAGGAGGGAAATGTCCAAAATGAGTTACGGGTGGGAATACATGGACAAGGACTGGGAATAGGGAGAAGAAAGATAACAAGTAGATAATACCAAACCATCTGTAAAATTTTATCTCAAAATATACAGAAACAAAAAGTATCTTCTTAGTACCAGTCATACTTTGGTAAAACAATATTTTTACATGTAGCTTCACTGACTAATATTGCTGTAGTTTTCCATTATCTGAAAGCTTGCACCTTTGGTTAATTGGTGAGACATAAAGCTAGAGCAAGGCACATCTCAAAAATGTTCTTCTACAGATCAGAATGAAGAGTATTTACTTTGTTCTAATTATTTCTACATCCTACTAAGTGAAACCAGAAATTAAGTACAAATAGAATGTTTGAAACTCAGGTTGTATTTCCAGCAGAACTATATTGTAGTTTTATAGCACAAAAATGAATACTTGGAAGATGTAACAATTCTGGTATTTTCCATTTTATAAAAAAAATCCCAATGCAACTAATAAAAAAAAGGAAAAATATTTGGCTTTTCGTCTTTCATGCTACTCATGAGAAAGTCCAGAGGAGGGCTACCAAGGTGACTAGAGGGACACTGTGGACCTCCCCATTCTTCAGGGGCACAGCTCACAGCTGTCTCACCCAGGTCTTCACCACGGGCTGCAGTGGAATCTCAGCTCCAGCACCTGGAGCACCTCCTGCTTCTTCTTCTGCACTGACCTTGCTGTCTGCAGGGCTGTTGCTCCCACATACTCTCACTCCTCTCTTCAGCTGCTATTGCAGTTTGGTTTTTCCCTCCCTTCTTTGACACGTTATCGCAGAGGCCCTCCCACAATTGCTTATGGGCTTTGTCTTGGCCTGTAGCAGGTCCATCCATAAAACCAGAGCCAGTTTCTCTCTTGGACATGAGAGAAACTTCTGGCGGCTTCTCAGAGAAGCCCCCAGTGTAGCCCCCCACTACCAAACCTTACCATACAAATCCAATACAGCAGCCTCTGCAGAGTCTATGACTAAGCCATTTTGTGGTTCTTGTGGTTGTACAATACTCTTAAATCAGAACATATTTCCCAATTAATCTCTTGAATAATAATCTCTTGAGTAATTTTTACTAAAAGTCTATAGTCCTGTCCTTCACTCTAGTACTCACTTTTAGCCTTTTCAACCATTAATATACTCACGTCATCAAGACATCATCCAGGTGCATTATTCTAAATTTGTGCATACTTTTGATTCCCTTAGTTAACTATGGTATTTGAAACAAATTATTCAGAAAAGTATTTATTTATCACTTTTCTCTGTGGATTTAAAGTCCAAATTCAGCACCTTTAATTTAAACCAGAAATATACAACACACTGACGTTCTTAAAAACAATGGTGTAGGAAAGATTAAAGACATAAAGGTCTTTGAAAGTATGAAGTGCTACATAAGTGTACTATTGTGGAGGAGAGAAGGAAGATGTTAAATAATAGAGAATAATCTATTGCCCTCTACTACTAGTGTCATTTAATCCAGTTTATTAATATTTGGATTTAGGTCTTCATAAATGAATTAGAAATATGTAAGTAAATATATGCATAAGTCTAGATCCATGTAACTTACTATAAAAAGAAATAACACTAGGTACATGAACTTCTGCAGTCTCTGGTCTCCTCTGGTCTCCTTTATGCAAATTCCATTGCATAAAGCAATACTTGGTTTTATATGTATTATCTATGAATTTAAGACACAATAGTTACCACATCTTGGGTATCCATGTTTAAAAACTGGTAAATAGATAACCAAATCACTTATAAATGAACATGAATATGAAAAATAACTTTCTCAGAAAACATAATTATTAAAAATTACTAAAAAAAAGAAAAGAAAACCACTTAAAATTGAGACCACACTGTTCAATTACAAAACAAAAATAATCCCCACTGGGCATCCTTTATGTCAGAATGAGGCAATCAAAAGAAAAAAATCAAGTATTAAATTACTGTGAAGCCTGCAACACCCTAAGTATGATGAATATTCATATACCCTATGATTTCAGATTAAAGTCCTGAAACAGAATCATAGAATTTTTTTTTTTTTAAGGGAATTTATTAATACTTCATCTGGCTGGTGGGGTTGTTCTGAGGTTTTGGCTTTTTTTTTTTCTTTTTGGTAGGAAATCCTGATATATAAATTTAAATCTTTGACTGCAAATATTTTCTGATCTGAAATGGAATATTAGCTCAAAAGAAGTAAGTATGGCACAGAATAGTAAATACCTTAACAGCACCATGAGCGCTATTATTCAGGATGTAGGATATTTTTAATTGGCTAATTTCAACAGGTACGTCAATCTGAGTCTCCTATGTTTGATGTAAATGGTTGAGGCAGGAGGCAGTTGTCCTTCTACAGAAAGACAAATTTGAATCAAAACCTTGTTTTCTCTTACTAGCAATTTATTACAAAGTCCAAAGCATTTATATTTATGTAACAGAATATTGATTCTGATTTGTTTTTTATTTTGCATGCACCTAATAAAACTTTTGAGATGTAAGTTTCTGCTGAACTGTGTATCTGTACATCTGTGTATATGGACATACTTGGTTTCAAAAGTTCCTCTCCTAGAATATGACAGTCAAAGCTTAGAAAGAATTCCTTGCTGATGTTTGCCAGTTTATAGGATCTGTGATTCTATATTCATCATGCACACAGTACCTGTATCTGAATCCTGTGCATCCAATCATCTTCTTTTTTCTAAATGGCAAACTATGCATCTCCAGAAGTCATGAAGGGATAAAAGGTAGAATACCTGGGAAGCTTACTGTATAAAACAGGACATAAGAGTGGAAGAGCAAACATACAGCTGTCTGAAACTCTACAGCAAAGTATTAAACCAGAAATATTTAGGAAACAAAATATATTGGACATTTCTGCCTTAACTGAATACTTTTGCCATTAAAGGAAAAAATTAGAAAACTAGTAGGGAAGGGATTAGCCAATTTTTTGATTTTTAAATCATATTTGTTTAGAAAGCCCTATTCAGAGATTTTTTCACTTCCCAGGGTCAAAGAAGTAGCCAGAAGATTCTGGCTGGATAGGACACACATTATCCAAAGTAACTGCACCATATTCTTTCACTATGAAAGGAAACTACTCTGTAATAAATGGATAAAATTGCAGTTCTAATAGAAAATTAACACAAAGGCATGTAAAAATAGAAGGCATAAGTAAAATTTGTTGGTCTTCATTCCAGTTAAAAAAGATGAAATTAATTTTGCTATGATAAAGAAGCCCTTCATGAATGATTTATTCATAGCCACCACTTATCCATCAATAATGCTGCCATTATTAAAAGGAATATTGATGAGTCAGATAAAACTCTGCCTACATGTGCAAACAAATGCGATTCATTCCCTTTTTTTTACTGCATGTTATTTATGCAATTTGTGTCAGAGGCTTGTGTATTTCAGGTATGTTTTCATGTTGCATATGCTGTCGTGTTGCTGTACTAAATTGTTTTCTCTTTTCATTGTGTTTATTATGTTGCATTTGACATGAGAGAAAATTATTACAAATATATAAGGAAAGGACAACTTTTCAGTAATATGAAAAATAGTGTTTGGAATCTTGTTTGAAATGTGATGATTTGAATATTTTTGATCCTTCAAACTTCTAAGTAGAAGGATATTTATTTTTTTCCTTTTTTTTTAACCCCAAAATCTCCTTTTTTCAGAATCTATTGTATCTATTGTATGTGATGCTTAATATTCCAGTAGGCTACAGAGCCAACACATTTATAGTTACTCAAGTCACCCTTGGGCATTTTCTGAAGGCGGTGACTGAGGAGGCTTTATAACTACTATGCTGTACTGCAGGATTTAAGCACTAAGCATATTTTACCTTGAGAAAAAATGCTCACTGCAGTTCCTGATTTCAGAAGCAAATTCTGACCTTGGCTTCTGCCAGCCTCAAAGGAAGATCTGAGCTGCCCAGACTGCTGATTAATGAGGAAAGGAGGCTCCAGACTGAGAGTTTAAGAGGAGAATAAACAAGGATGGAGTAAATGAAGTAAAACAACTGCTTTACTCCTGGACCAGTTAGGATGGTTATGAGTTGCAGTGAACCCTTCATCCGTGCTTTGACTTGCTTCTGAAGGATGTGTATAGTTAAAATCAATATCTAGCTTCACTTCTGGGTGTGAATCTGCAGTGGTGTAGCATGTAATGCTTCCCTTAGCCCAGCTCAATCCTCTGGGGATCTATCTCCTATTTCCTTTTCTGAAAATTATTGGGTGTTTGATGTCAGTTCTTTACAGTAAGACCTAAAGGAGTACAGGTATTCCATAAATATATATTTACAGACCAGCCTCTCTAAAACCCAGTTAACCTTCTTAGAAGGCAAGCTGAAAAAGTCACAGTTGGCTTGTAACAATGTTTAATGGGAGCTTGAGGAAATAATGCAAAATTCAATGCGAGCATGAATCACTCCAGAGAATACCAATCTACAATCAGTAATTTCACTGTCAGAACCTAGAGATTTCACCAGCAGGTACTGTGCAGACACTAAAATTAGAAAAAAAAAATACAGCCTTTGAAACGACACATCAGACCCATCGATTACTCATGGCTGTATTATGCAATATTTACTTGCACGTTTCTTCAGGGTAATAGAACTGCTGACTCCATATGGGGGTAGTGATTTATTACTCAGATGTCCCTAATGTTGACTAAATATTTTTTTAGTATAGGAATTCCTTTTTAAATCCTTAAATTTAAATAATTTAGAATGATTGAAATTCTAAGTTCAGGTAAATTATCACTGCTGTACATATAGATAAGCTTCAGAGCCAGTGAATAATGCAAGGAATGAAATTAGGAAGTCTTAAAAGTCTTCATCGGGAGCAGTTTGAATCTCTTTTCCATGGTGATTCACTATTCATGATGCTGAATACTATTACTTTTTTTTTGGACATGCAACCTTTAAATAAAAAAGATCAGAAAATGATGTATGCTTTCAGCTTCTGTCATTTTAACACTTATTTATTTGTTGCCTTTTGATGATTTTACTGTACTTAATTTGGAATATAATGGAGATATTTAGTACATTAATAATACACATTGAAAATATGATGACATTCATTCTCTCTGGGTATTTTGTATGACATATTAATACTGCAACCTCTGTGTGACTTATTTTAACCCACTTTATGCCTGAAAGCAAACTGGGTTTTTAAAGAGAAGATGCATCTATTCATACCATTGCACTATTCCCTGTGGTGTCTCTGTGTTGGTTTAGGTCAGCAGAAATAAATATAAATGAAACAGTGGACAGTCATATGTTGATTAAGATCATGTTAAGTGACAATTGATATTTATGTGTATTTCTAATATTAGAAATTTTTTAGCAATTTTAGAAACAAACATTACAAGAAAGCTTCCTATATTACAAAATTCTTGTAACAAAGTAAGTTTTTTTATTTGCATTAATTTATTCATAATGAAACTAAATGAAGATTCACTGACTTTAGTAGGAGACTGTTTGAAATTCTGGTTGAAAGACTGAGTCTCTAAATTTTATAAGTGGTGTTCTGTGAAAATGTATGCTATTTGAGAGAGACAACATGTTCTTACTCTGAGGACTGTGGAAATTGGAATTGATTTTTTACAAGAAAATATTTGAACTTCCCTCCTTAGTCTTGATGACTCTTACTGATCTAGATAGTTCCAGCAAATATGATGGTCTTTGGCTCTCATGTCTTTCACTGGTTTAATTTACAAGGAACTCTGAGGACAGTGAAAAGCTACATATATGCAGGATTGTAGCCTCAGTGATTTCTATTTTCTTTTTTACTATTACCCATTCTGGAATTAAGGGAAAGCAGGAGTTAAAGGGAGCAGTAAAAAAAAAAAAAAAAAGTTGTGTTCTGAAGTGAGTAGTAAGAGAGACCTTGGGATTGGCTAATTTGTGAGCTTCTAATTTACATAAATCATTTAAATCATAGGCATGCTATTCAAACAGAGAAGATTTTCATAACTGTTGTAAACAAGGGCAAGACAGGAATTACCGCACCCTGAGTGTTTCCAACTGTTTTTCCTATTGCTATAGAAACTAAGTGATGATTTAGTTGTTTCAATTTGATTCCAAGAAGACAGGAAATGCTATGTAGTTTCAGACAAAGCAGTGAAATAAAGAGCCAATGATTATCAGAGAAATTCTAATAATTTGGCTATGTGACATGAGAAGGCAATCTTTGGTGGTCTCTGTGAATTACAAATTCCTTTTGTTTTGTGTTTGTGAAAGGTCTTGCTAGATTGAAACTTAAATATACCCAAAAAACCAGGAAAAGGAAGGCTGCTGAAGATATTCAGACTCTGAAAATGTGTTGTTTTTATTTCTTTTCAGTGGAATAATATCTGTGTGCATAAAAATGCCGTGATTCTTTCAAGAGTGGTGGAGGGAGTAATTTAAAACTATTAGGTTAATCCTTGAACATCTTTTTCCATTCCTTCAGGTCACTGGTCTCTAGAATATTCCCAAAGCCTTCATTATTAGGCTATCTTTTCCAGGAAACTGGTTTAAGGGGACACCTGTTTAACTTCTACTGGACTATCTTTCCTTAAAGGAAATAAATGTTAACTGCTGAATATTTTCCTGCATGCATTGCTAAGTTCCAGCTGGCAATCTGAAGAGTGCGCACACGTTTTCTTACTGTTCAGCTACACTAGTACTCTACCTAATAAATATGGCTGGCAAGCTCTACCAAGAAATGGTAAAGAGCCCTTCAGTACAAGAATGCAAAGCCTACTTTCTGGCACTGTATATTCTGAATTAACTTGAGCATGTGTTTCAAATTTGTGTCAGTGACATGTAGTGAAATATCCTGCTGACAATTGTATGCTTTGAAAAGATGACGATGATGATGATGATTATCATTATTACCATTGTTATTATTATTATCATTTTTATCATTATTATATTGGGCACTTCAGTAGACATTGTCCCAAGAGGTTAAGATCCTAAGAACAGTGTACAAAAATAACTTCCACTTCAATTAAACTTTCCTACTGATTACCTGAAGTCATTATAAAATTGTTTAATATTCCCTTGAATAGATGAGTAAAACTTTTCTTTTGACTATAATGTATGTTACATAAGCTACAATTTGGATGTAAATTTTTTGTAACTTTTCCAGCAGAAGTTTTTCTTATGGCAAAAAAGGTAGCAAAACCAATTTCCCTTGAGAGTAGACGATAAATTAATGGGCATATGGGGCCTTTTGTTTCTTCAAAGCAGCTGCAGTTTTACTTTCAGTTTTACAATTATCTTCACATCATTCTTGATTACTCATTTTACCTTTGCTGTGATCATGTTGGGAATAAAGAAAGCAAGGCCGTGTTCATGATGTTCAAAGAGAGAAGAAAATAGAGGCTATTCTGTGTTCAAAAAAAAATGAAACTTATGACTTGTATTAGAGCCTTGTAAATAGGAAAAACCCCAGATGTCTTCACAGTCTTCACACCAAAGTCTTAAGTAAGTATGTCCTCAGATACTTATCCTTTCATTTTAGGAAGTGTGCATAAAATGATTGAAATGAAAATTGTCATTGTTGCTGGCATACGTTTTTTTCAATGAAATTATTAACTTTTTTGGTCCTTCTTTCCCCTGCACCAGAAGAATAGAATCCTTCCCAGAGATAAATATTAGGAGTTTTAACTCAGAGAAGTGCCTAAAGCACCCATTTAACTTGCAGTTTACTAAGACCTAAGCAATTTAAATAGATATTTTAGAATTTACATATCAGTAATTGAAAACAAGTTTGTACATATTTGGGCCGAATGAATGAAATCTTTATATTTAAAAAAAAAATATGCTGATAATAGAACACTCAATAACTTGGCAATGGATTGATTGTCATGTTAAAGGTGGGATTGCCAGAGCATTCTATAAGTGCTCAGGGTAATATGTGAAATTCTCAAAAAAAGAAGATAAGGAGGACAATATAATTACTTGCAAGAGAGCCAGTAAGTGAGTCAGTATTTCTAGTCCTGAAAAAGTTGATGGAATTGAAATCACAGATTGCTCACAAAACAAATAAATCTGGATAAGTTTGAGGTTGTTGATGAACTCTTCCAAAAGCAGGGGTTTTCTGCTAAAATCAAAAGTTTAAACAGTATACCTGATAATGTGTTTGCCACACAATGTGTCTGATGAATAAAAGGTGTGAAAATTTCTGTTGTTTATTCTGCAAGTGTGGAAGGTTGTTAAATCTAGTGTGAGTGTCTAATTATATTTTAAAAGACAAGAAACTCAGCTATCCTAACACTAACCTCTAATGAAATACCAAACTAAAGATTAGGAAAATGTACTGAACATCGTAGTGTTATTTCAGCACATCTGATAAAGCCAAAACATTGCAAGTGTTGATAGGTCTTTCATGTCCTGTTAAACTGAAACCTACATCAAATTAAACTCACTTTTAATGATTTTCCTTTAAATTCTCTATGAGGCAAGGATTATTTGAGTATCTTACTAGCTTTGTTGATCTGTTCTCTGTTGTCTGTCCACTGCTGTTGTAGGTTTTGGTCCTAACAATTTAATGTCAAATTTGGCTATAAATTGAAAACAATTTTCTAAATGTTTTTGTTTATTTTTTCTTTCCTCTTGATGAAAACTGAAACTTTATAATAATGTTGGGGAGGAGTTGGGAATGTGTGATTTTCCTGTCACCACAAGAATAAGCAGAACCCAACCAGCAAAAAATGGAGTCTTTCAGTTAGATAAAAATGCTGTATTATGGTATTTGGACTATTGAAGCAACTGGAATATTGGGGCTGGGGGGAGGAATAGTGTGAAATAGCTAAATATTCTGTTGGATCATTCTGCCATTTTGCATCATAGCAAAATTCTCAAATTTCTAACGTAATGAGGTAAGAAGTGTTCTGGCAAAATTCCATTCCTTTATGTCCTTTTGAGTAAACTGTTTGACACTACTTCAATTCCTCTTATGGCCCATATATCAAATGGTCAAGCTCTGCTGGAAACCTTACTGAAATAACCATCTTCTTTTATACACACTGTGCATTTTTAAAACGTACTTATTGATATCTCTCACTTGTTTCATACTGTTTCTTCAACTCTAAATATCAAGACTCTTTTCCTCCCTTACTACTTCTTGCTATTATTTTCCTTCTCATTGCCTTGATTTTTGCCTCTCATTTATCTTGCCTCTCTTTTCTTTGGTAGACTGCTCAGTCCAAATACACTAGAAAAGATTCCCTTTCCTTTCTTTTAGTACTACAACATATCTGAATGTTCTTGTTTCTTCACCAAAGCAAGTATTTGTGAGTACTTCTATTATGTGTAACTCCTCGTAACTGTGACCCTAGATGGAAGAGAAGATGAATTACTTATGCAGTCAATATTAAAAGCTCATGCATTGTAATTTCAGTGCGTATTCTCAGCAGAAATTAAATGAACTTACCACACCATCAAGAAATGGCTGAGAATCAAGGAATAAAATACAGTCCTGATATCAGTATTATATTTCCTGTGAGGAAGCAACATGTTGTTGCATGTGGAATGCACACTTGGTACCTCAGCTGTCGGGTATAGGTTTGTGTTGAGTAGCTAGGGAAGAACAGGGAATGTGGGACAGGGGCAAAGGCTGTGTGACACTGTCCTAAGGTCCTAATCAAAGCAGTTACAAAATCACTTATGGCCACTAGACAGAATGTGCTATTTTCTGGTTTTCTAGATAACTGTTTTGTAGCAGAGTTGAGCTCTTCAAACTTGGTGCACTGAGGAGAAATTACTTCAATAAAAATTCTATTAAAACTTCAGAAAGTTATCTTTTAAGATTCTGACACATTTGAGTGGATGAGTGAATACATGCAATCTAGTAATCCCTGCTCTAATGAACAACAGTAGAACCTTAGGATCCTTCTTTTTGGTACAGATGACTTAAATGCTTAGAATTACATTTAATAGAGCAGTAAAATTGTTCACAGCTGTTAATAGTTGCTATCTTACATTTATTTATGTCACTGTATAAGCCTTTTCCTTAGAGGTAGTGGAAAGCATTTCTTTTGCTGCTTTACCTTTATCCCTAAGCATAGGTATTTTCTGTCTTAAGTAGAATCATGTATTGATTAAAATGTTTTCAATATCTGATTAGTATAGATAGATCACTCCCTTATGATCACTTCCATATGTTATTTCTCTCACTATACCACACAAATTCAGAATAGTTTTCCCCCACAAAGCAAGATTACATTTAGTGTATTACTGCTTCCCTACCTCTCATTTCTTCCTTTCTTGAGAAAGGGGACAGCAATACATGGCCCTGTGGTCAGCCCATAAATAACACACTGAAGTTTAGAAGCCTCAAGGTCTCCCCTTTGACCTGAAGTTCTGGCACCTGAATATAAATAAGCTGATATAAGAAGGTAGACATGCCGGAGTGGTAACATTTGGTGACTGCTGACATTTTCTTCCTGAAGAACGTCATACTTAGCCTTACTATAGATTATAGTGGAAATATTTATATATAGGAGAAGAAAATAAAAACCAACTCAGCAGTAAAATATCAACAAGTAAATGCAAGATTTATTTGCTGAAACAAGTTCCTGAATACTGGTGGTGTATTTTGCTGTGGCAGTATCCTTTAAAGATGATTGAATATTTAACCTTTTTAGGTTTAGGTTTACTTGTTACCTGTTGGAAGTAAGTAAAGCAATGCATTTTTAAGGGTAAGTGATAATGAATAGCTATTGTTAGGTAAGATCTATGATGCAAAGTACATCAAACTAGTCAAATCACGTTTCTTCTCTGTGATGCCCTCTTAACAGCTCTGAGTACATTTTAGACGTTAAGAGACTGACAAAAGCAAGGATATCATTTATATGAAAGTTGGAGAAAAAAAAATCCTAATTGTATTTAGCCAACAAAAGATTTGGGGAGGAAAGCCTGAGAATATTGCTGAGAAAAACTAAAATGACTTAATTAGATGTTAAGAAATATAATCCCAACATCCCTATCATTCATGGCAATTAGTTGATGATTGCTGTTCAGGTTTTGATGACTCTCAGATTGGGATCTTACCTTCATTTTTCAGAAGATTATTTAATGTTTATGAATTTATTTTTATTAAAACTTTTAGTTTTTTTTTTTTTAACTTGTTTTTACCCTATATGCATACATGCTTTATAGATCAGTTATGACAGAGTGATCACAAGAAATTGTTCATAAGAGAATATTCAGAATTGCCAGACTATCTGGCATTCCCTAGAGTAAATGTGGTCACAGCAGAGACTCCCATGAAGCCAGGAATTTAGGGATTTCTTTTACATTGATTGTTAAGGAGGCTGCCATAAATTCCATTCCCCAATGAAAGAACTGCTGAAGAAAATGTTTTTTTAAATTCTACATGAATTACATATAAGAGCATATAATGTATAAAATGAGATATGTAATATCAGATTCATGGTACTTTTATGTTTTAACACATAATAGAATATTGTAATAATAGAATATTTTACAAGAAATAGAACTTAATCATTTAATAGACATATTTCCACTGAAATATAGCAGTTTAATACATTTCTTGTTCAAGCCTAATCATTAACACTTTCCAGTTTTCTAATTTAGATTATTTCAAACTGAATACCCTGCATGATGATTAAATAACTTCCTGATATTTACATGCCTTGAATGATTTAAGACAAATATTAAAATCTATCCACTGTAAATATTTCTTTCAATATTCTCTGGGGTCAATAAAAAGATGCTCCTGGACTTCACTGAGCTACCTAAGGAACTGGATTCCATAGCAGAACTCCATTTTTTAAAGTAACAATGAAGATCCTGATTGTGGAAAGAATTCAGTCAAGATCCTTTTATATCATTT
This sequence comes from Oriolus oriolus, assembly GCA_013400235.1. Lineage (NCBI taxonomy): Eukaryota > Metazoa > Chordata > Aves > Passeriformes > Corvidae > Oriolus > Oriolus oriolus. Next base: position 52,690 of record VXBT01000195.1, on the reverse strand, counting down.
TATGTCTATACTCATGTCATTGCATCCTTTCTGGTTTCAAGTGCTATTCCCACAATTTGTCTCCTAAATTAGGACTGAGCTACCTCTCTACTACATCAATTACTTCACAGAGTTAAGGTGTATTCCAGGAGGCTGTACATTTATCACTTGCTGCTTGCTCCACATTGGCCACAGACATCACAGGGCCACTATCTCCTGATTGCATTTGGGCAACACAATGTTTGTGTGAACCTGTATGTTGAGAAGTGCAGCAGCCTCTAATGTAATCTCAACCACGCTCTCATTTTTCTGAGTAAAAGTTGACAGTTTTCTAAAAGCTAAATTCAAGTCTGTTGAACATCAGAGCAGTATATTTCAGTGGATGCTTGCTCAGACCCCTCAAAATCAAATGTGGTGAATATAAGCAGCAATTTTACTGGTGAAAAGATCTCAATGAAAATAAATTTTCTATCTTTATTCTTTTTTATAGATATTTGTGAAAGAAATAACATTTTTTATTGATTTCAGTCATTGAAAATAACACCATCTAACCCATGCAAGAAAGAGTCATTAAAGATCAATAAGGAAAAAAAGGAAAAAAAAATCAGGCACTCATGGGTGTGCCAACAGTTAAAATAGTCAGCCTTTGTGTCAGTTCTTTTCTTTTCTAAATTGTTTTCTGCATCCTGCTTTGTAGTCAATATGCACTGAAATTGAAACTAATATTGGCATAGACTTGTACAAAATTAGTATGTCTAACATGGCTACTTAATGGTAATTCAGGGTTCAGAATTACCTGCTAAATGAAGTCCTGTGGAGTATATTCATTAAACAAGTAGAGATTTCTTTTCCTACAAATTTGCTTGGGCGTTTTTTGTTTGGTTTGTTTGTGGGTTTTTGGGGAGGTTTTTTAACCCAAGTATTTAACTCACTTAGTTTTCTTAGTTTTCAGCATCTGGATATTGACAGCTGGTAGTCACCATTCCAAAAAGCATTTAGCAATATGGACCCAAAATATAATAAAGGCCTCTTGGAAGATCTCTAGAGCGTAAAGAGCCTCCAAGATTTTGTAATACTTCTGAGAGCTGTATTTAGTGATGCCTCTCAAAATGTTTACTCTAGTGTCTTTACCAATGTTGATGAAAATACAGTATTTAACAAAAGAATTGGATATTGCATGGAATTTCACCATCAGGTGGTATCCTTTTCCATGCTTAAAGGTATCCCTGGTGTATTCAGCTCCTTACTTTGTTATGATAATGAGTAAATACAACATTTTTGTATCCTTTTATTAAGATATAATGCAACTTTGCAGCCTGAAACTGGCAAGTATGGTTCCTTGTGCCAAAATGATTTTTAAGAGGAAATGTGTATTGTAATTCAGAACATTTTACCGTCTCAGGAAATTGTGTGGATGGGCAATGCGGTGTGTGAAAATGTTGGAAGAAGAAAAATAACCAAACTTCCATTTACTAAAGGGAGCTCTGTTGGCAACAATGGTGAATGAACATCTTCTTTTGTTAGTCTCTTCAGCTTGAATTCCAAAGTGCAATTTAATTCTTTTCATCTCTGGCAGACCATTCATTTAATATCAAGAACAGCTTTAAGTGTAACTTGTGCAGCTTTTTATCACAAGTAAATGCTGAGAGGACACATGTAAATGATATCTGTTGTACTTATTTTTTATACACTGGACATGAAGCAAATGTACAGCATGCTGAGATCAAATGTCTGTGTGGCTGAAGGAAGAAAATAAAGCATATATTTAGTTTTTCAGTAATGCACACTGCTTAGGTTGCTTATTTGTGGGATCCAAATGTTTAAGGGAATTTTTATTCATTTTATACTAGGAAAGGTGCAAGGACATTGTACATCTATTGAAAAGAAAATGAAATAATAGTGCTTGAAGTGTTATCTTAGTCCTCAGCACTTTTTTGGTATTTTTATTTTCTTCTTCATTCATCCATGACTCAATTCTCAAAAAATCCTACTATGGCACTAATGTACACATATTTTTTCTCACTGTCTCGGCACGAAGAATATGTGGGAGTTAGCCATGAATATTTACTTCCTAATAGGTTTGCCTGTATCAGTGAAAAGCATGGTATAATGCTCAAAATTTTTTTTTTCCCTTTCAAGTTGTCTAAAAAAATATTTTGAAGTATTGTTGATTAACCTAAATATTACAATCATATATTACATATTTCACAGAAAAGTTGAACTTCATACTTTGCTTGGTTGTTGATGACTCAGAAATGACAGCTGTTTACTGCCGTGTACAGATGAGGGCAAACAGGGCTCCTAAAAATAGCCTTTAAAAGGTGCCAGGAATCTTCTACCAAGTGCACTGATGCACCCATTCCCCTTGGATATGGCTGATGTGAATGAACCCTAAGGCTTATCAGACAGGCAGAGAAGCAATTTTTTAATTTCTTTTTTCCTTTTCAGGAATAGTTTAGTGAGCTGAGAGTTTGCTCAGGAAAGTTCTTTTACAGACATCCTAGAACAGCCTGAAATGAAAATAAAAATGTAAAGAAAATATTCCAGTTACGGAGCCATTAGGTCAAAAGTGTGTATTTGAAATTGTGTACATTTATTTGAAACCATGCCTTAATCAGGATGGCTCTTGACTGACTTGTTCTGTCCATGTGAACAGATGTTTCTGAGGGGTGACACTCAGGGTTGTGGCCATCCCACGAGGTGCTCAAAAGCCATGTGATTGTGGACTTGGAGACATGGTTTAGTAGGGAATGCAAATGCTGCTGGGTTAATGGTTGTCCTTGATGATCTTGGAGGTCTTTTCCAACCTTAGTAATTCTATGATTATGTGATCCTGTATTGATCTCTCCTGACTTTGGTTTAATCTAGTCCTTCCAGCTTCCTGTTTGAAGACTGGAGAGAGCGAATTGAATCCAGAGGTGGAGACTTTCCTGCTCTCAGGATGCAGTGAGTCTTTCTTAGAGCCTCTTTCCTTATGCTGCTTGCAGGTCACGTTAGGTCCAGATGGAAATACAGACTTGGCTAGGAAAAATGGAGTCCCAACAAAAGTGGAAAGAGTCAAATCCTGTTAACACAGCAGTAGGAGATCACTCCTTGTAAGGCTTGCATGTGAACTGTTCTGCCCATATAATAAACTGCAAGGAATCTTCAGCCTGAGGCTTTTCAGGTTGGATGCCAGGTTGAAGAATACAACCTGTGGTGATGATTCCTGCAAACTGTTTTGCTGCTTATGTTGTTCATTTCATGATCTTCCAGTCCAGATCACAGCGTTTGTTAATATATTATGTATCAGCTACAACATGGATATCTAAGAAGGTCTTAGGCTTGCAAAGGTTCAAGATCTTGCCCACGTTTGGCTTTAGCTGATGCACATTGCAGCACACTGATGCTTCATGGACATGAACATTTTTATTATGTGAAACATTTGTATGAAAAACTTGATGCAGGATATTATTTTGTGAGAAATTTGAAGCCCATTTGAAGGAATCTGTTCAATAGATTAATCTATTACTTTTATTCCCCAGAAGGCCAGTGCGGTAGATTTCGCAGTACAAGAGGGTACTGACTTGCTGTTCCTCCCTGTTGGATGACAGAGCGTCTGGCTATCTCTTGACGGCTGTGGACAAACAGATGTAATGAAATAAAAGTGTATCTGCCTCAGGAGAACCTTGATTTCTTTCCATGGCCTCCATACAATTTTGATATGGTAGAACTCCTATGGAAAGAATTATTTTAGCTTTAGATTAGGACAAAGTCAGGATTCCATACTTACATATGCAGAAAGTCTTTTGTTGCAGAGTGTTTCAGGTTGTTTTCATTTGGAGATAGAATAGGACTTCATTTAATAAAGTTGCAAAGATGTTTAGTAAAAAAGGCTACATAAGTACTGTCATCTAAGGATGAAGCAAATCATGAGAGAGCCTTTACCAACTGCAGTATTCATAGAGGTTATTGCTTTCTCTAACTTCTCCCTCTCAACCAATTTTCTCCTTTCCTTCTGTGATTTCCCAGAGTTTCAGATTGATTATCCTTTGACTTTGCGCCCTCTAATTTTGTCACATTTTCCTTATTGTCCTCAGCTTGACATCAAAGTTCTCTGCAGCTCTATTACAAAGTAGGGATCTTCTTGTGTAAAGTGTAAAGGCATAAAATGATATTATTTTTCATGGAAAAAAAATAACATTTACTTTTGTTTAGCTAACTAAATAAAAATTGAGGATAATACAGGGAAATTTTCTGTTTTCAGGAGAATATATTCTTCCACTTATTTTCTCACAGCTATTTTCTGGACAGGCTTATTTACTAGCATGAGCACCTGTTAACTGTTACCAAATTTTCCAGTTCGTTAAGAAAGTTCTTGTCCTACTAATATTAATGTGTGATGGAATAATGAATCACCAATGAGGGGGAAGAGCCCCATCCTTTCCCTCAAGTATGGAGGTCAATAAAGCTTTGAAAGGAGCTAATGGCCAGACATATATCTGTGGTGGAATTCAACTGCAAAAGGCAATTTTATCTATCAACAGATCCTAGATATTCTAGATCTGGCAGATTAGTACGAGGAGTTTGCAATTAGGTCTTCCCAGTCTGCTGTGTCCTGTAAGTATAGGTCCTCATTCCAGTAGTTTTCAGTGGCTCCTTGGTTTGCAAAAATTTTGTAGTCTTCTCCAGATCTCTGGGAAAATTTCACATTCTTGAGTACTTTTTGAAACCTCTGAGACAGCTGGCCTTCACTGGACATTTCTCAGCTGTGCTGCCCCAATTGATCCTGTGATTATGGTCTTATTCTGAGCTGTGCATTCACACTCAGAGATTATTTCTGAGCACACACCATTACTCTCAAGAACAGAACTGTGCCCTTTTACCCCAGAAGCATCCCCATTTCAGCCACAGGGCAGCAGTCAGCATAAAGCTGATCACCTTTCTGGTGTCCAGCCTCACACCTGAAAGTAATGCAAAATCACCACTTATACAATGCATGTTGAACAAACAGATAAAGATCCATGTTTCAACTCCATGAGATGTCAGTGAGAGAAATTTCCGCTCAAGGGTGTTTCACTAATGCAAAATGCTTGGGCAGATCATCCATAATGGGGAAATTTTGCATTTTGTGTTTTAGAGTTTGATGTGTGTAACTTTGTTGATTTTTTCAAGAATCAAAATCATCAATTCCTGCAGTGAGTTTGACTTTATATAATTTGATGAACTGAATAAATCTTACTGTGGCTTTTCTATCCACCATTCTTCTCCTTCACTGCTGATCAGAGAGGCAAGATGACTTCTATACATATTTTATTCTCACTGTTTTATGCAAAAATGCTGTGAACGTTTCTCAGTCATTGCAGTTCTGAAGCTAAGAAGGTGTCCTAGGATTTCATCATAAATATTACCAGGGAAGAAAGGGCAATTCTTGTGCTTTTCCTATCTTACTCAATATGTGCAAATGGCCTATAAAATACATTGAGAGATTGGGGGTGAGAAAAGCATTACTTTCCATTTCATTTGGTTCTGGATAAGCAGAGGGATGTAAGCCAAGTTTTTTCTACTGCCAAGAAAATTCAGTCTTACTAATAGTCTTTCTAAGTGTTTAGTGAATTCATCTTGGTGGTACTACTTATTAACTAAGGCGCAGTGCAGCATGAGCTGAGATAGAATAATTGGTAATTCATTGTAAACATGACTAGTTTTATGTCCATTTTTCATTTCTTCTTGACTGGTGTTTAGTATTTATACTCCAAAGTAATTGGCTCCCTTCCCGTCTTTCAGCAGTGGGGCTTGACGAATTTCTTTTTCTGAGTGAGGTGTGTGTCCTCTATTTAAAGTGTCCACTTTGAGGTTTGTGGAAAACTCCTCTTTGTCTCAAGCAAAAAAAAAAACCCACAAAGGATCTCATTTCAAAATACAGCAATCAAGTTTCAAACTCAGGTTAACAGACACAGAATCAGACTTTGCAATGCTTTCTCAGAGATGATAGGTTGCATGGTGAAAAGTGGTGATAAAGGAATGTGTGTTTAATGTGAAAAGCATCTCACAAAAACAGATAGAATAATTGAACACAGAACAGGAACATGGCAAAGATTAATATGATATTGTGATGGATTAGCCTTGACTAGGTTTCAGGTGCCCACCGAGCTGCTCTACCACTCCCTCTCCTCAACTGGAGAGCGTGAGAAAATTTGACAAAAAGCTCATGAGTCAAGATAAAGGACAGAAAGAGGTCACTCATCAGTTACTGTCTTGGGTAAAACAGACTTGAATTGAGAAAATTAATGGAATTTATTGATAACTAATAAGAGAATAGGATAATAAAAACCAATCTAAAAAACACCTTCCTCCCTCCTTCCCTTCCTTCCCTGTACCGGACTCAACTTCACTCTCGATTCCCCCACCTCCTCCCCCCACGCAGTGCAGGTGCACAGGGAATGGGGGTTGTAGTCAGTTCATCACACATTGTCTCTCTCACTCTTTCCTCCTCAAACTCTTTGCTCGCTCCAGTGTAGTGTCCTTCCCATGGGAGACAGTCCCTCATGAACTGTCCCAACAGGCATACATTCCACAGGGCAAATTCCTTCAGGAAGGGGCTGCTTTAGTGTGCATCCCCCACGGGGGTCACGAGTCCTGTCAGCAAACCTGTTCCAGTGTGAGTTCCTCTCTGCAGGGCTGCAGGTACTCCCAGGAAAACTGCTCCAGTGTGGGCTCTCCACAGGGTCACAGCTTCTTCAGGGCACATCTGCCTGCTCTGTCGTGGGGTCCTCCGTAGGCTGCATGTGGATAACTCCTCCACTGTGTACTTCAGTAGGCTTCAGAAGGACAGCCTACCTTGCCATGGTCAGCAGGGTAATCTCTGCTCCTGAGTGCCTGTAGCACCTCCTGCCCCTCCTTCTTCACTGGTGTCTGCAGGGCTGTTTCTCTCACATATTTTCACACCTCTTTCCCAGCTACATTTGTGCATCATTTTTTCCCCTTCTTAAATATATTATCCCATAGGCACTAGCAGTGTAGCCCATAAGCTCAGCCTTGGCCAGTGATGGGTCACTCCTGGAGCTGTGTGGAATGGCTCTGTTGGACATGGGGGAAGCTTCTGGCATCTTCTCACAGAATCCAGCGCTGTGGCTTTCCCACTACCAAAAGCTTGCCAAGTACACCCTATACATGTACAATGAAAGAATAACCTTTAGAGAAAACCCTCACCCAGGCTAGGTTACGCATCCTCCCTTTTCCACCCTCCTGTGTGTTACCAAAACTTTCTATATGGGGAAGCAAAGTCTTTCTAGAGGTCAAAATTTCTGTTTCCTGCATATTTTTTTTCTGTTTGAAAGCAAAGAAAAGCTCTAGGAAGGAGAAAGAGCTTGTAAGGTTTAATGGCTGGGTTAAGTATGAACATGATCAGGGTGTTTGGGTTTTAAGGCTTCTCTGTGGTAAGGATCAAAGAAAACATGCTTTATTTAATTAATAATGCTTACAATCTACTGTTGTAATGTCATTACAACGTAGTGTTAAAATCTTCTTGATGCAGCAAAATGTTTCCCATAATTTAAACATTTAAGTAAGGTTTTTTCAGTTTATTAAACCAAGGTCTTATTGATCCACTTTTCATATGCATAATATTATCTCTTTTCTAAAGAAATTTATCAGAGCACAAGCTTTACAGAAATTTACTCAAGAAGTACCATTTCCTATATGGCAGTAGAGGATGTCTTTGTGAAATGAATGCATTCAAGTTAATTATTTTTCTTCATTTTGCAGAATGGAAAAAGAACAGGCTTTCAGACAATATCTAAGATACTAGCTCATCTACGAAGTATTTTTGAAGTAAGGGGAGTATAGGAAACAAAAGTACCTGGTGAAAAATATGTTCCTTTATATCTTGCTGTTTTCAAAGAAACTGTTTATAAAAACTTACAGCCAAAATGGTACCTGGGTTTTACTGTATTGTGGTTCACCTAAAAAAGTGCATCACTAGTTGTGTTTGGGTTTTCTGTTAATTTTCACTACTCTTTTCTCACAAAGGAGCCCCGGTATATGTTTAAAGCATTAAGAAAAAGTTTACAACTAGCTTATCTTCATTTCTTTCCACATTACATTTTAAATCAACCTTTAAAAAAGGTAGAATGCATCTTTAGTTGGTATAAATTCATTGTCTTTATTGACTGCAATAAACGTTGACAATTTGTGCCTGGACAGCAAGCTTTCCTTCAGTTGTAATAATACAAGAGATAGACTGTAAATCCAATCAACACTTCCCTTTACTTGTTCAGAAAGAAATATAATCACAAGTTTAAGAGTACATGGTATAACTTACACTTGAAGATCTTAATGTCCAATGTATTCTCATAGAAGGCTCAATGATTACAGTTTATTCACTGAAGTAATTGTGAACATGTAATTATTTCTTCCATTACTAATAATTACCTACCCATTTTACACACACATAAAAACCAAGACAAAAAATATTAAATTAAGGCAGCCTGAAACAGAGGAAAAATTTATGTTCTTTAGCTGTGAACTCTAAAATAAAATATACAGAGCCAATGGGCCAAAAAATTGCTTTTGCTGAACAGTTACATAACCCTTGTTTCTTATTTCGACTTTCTGTAGAGCTCCAGTCAAATGGAAATCTTCATCTTTAGCCTTTTTTTTTTTTTTCTGGCATTCACTTTCTTTCCTAGTATCTCATTATGTTTTGCAGCATAATGTGTGCCTGTGTAGAGTGCTGGTTTTTGTATCAGTGATTTTCTCTTATGAATATTGATACCATTACCCATGCATAGAATTGCAGCTGTGAAGATGGAACTTCTAAAGGTATCTATATATTTGAAAGGACAAGTCCTACTGAAAAACCGTAGTCTTTGAACGGAACTATTATCAACTTGCAATGAATGCCATTACAGGGGAATATAAAATAGTGCTGTAAAAAACACTGATTAGAGTGCAGGTTCTTTGGGACAGGGACTCTTGGACTATAAAGTTGGGAAAGAAGTTAGGATCCGCAGCCTGTAGTTTATCTAGATGAGAATATTATTAACTTCTCTTACCTAGGGCCCATTTTTCCTGCCTGAATAGTGTTTGTTTTCAGACTTGATGCTGTAGGTTGGGTGTCTAGGTACTCTCAGAAATAATAGATAATTGAACACACCAAAAGAAAACATAAGGCATATTCATGACACATTCCCTTTTCTTTATTTTAAGGTAAAGGGTTGAGGAAGAGAGAAGTGTCTTTAGCAAAGTAAAATGTTTAGCCTCTAACTATCTCTGCTTTCTGACAAAGTTGTCTTCCAAATCCTTGTCATAAGAAAACTGGTGAACTCTCTGGGTATATTTACTGGATCATACCACAGAGCTGATTAATTTAATACAAAGAGTTGTCGCACGCGGACACGAAAGGAACACACAGACACTCGCTCAGAGAGAGAGGGAAGCCAACCGGAAGCCTGCCGGCTGGGGGATCTCGTTTATTTTTATAGACCTTTAGAAAACCTCACTGATTGGATAGTGAAATTACCACCCTTCAAATACATAGGTCCAAGGAGAGATCTATCAAATGTCTCCGCCTTAGGAGAAGGAATGAAAACATCTTGGGAGTTAGACATAACATGGCTTATGTTTACAGAACAAAGTGTGAGAACTTTATTTACAGAATTAAAAACATTGAAGAACTGTGAAAAGCAAGGCAACAAAGAGTAGTGGAGCAGAGATCCCTTCTAACCCTCCAACCACCCCACCTCCTCCTATGGCAATGGGGCATTGAACGTTATTATTTGGTTTTCATGCAGGCATAAAAAAAATTAACATATTTCAGCCTCTTCTCTAAAGCTTTCTTCCCAGGAACACCTGAATTGAAAGCAAAGTTAAGGGTATTAGTTAGTCTGATTTTTGGATAACCTAGTTCCAAGCAATAACTGCATGGAGTTTGTCTATGCAATGACAGTTTACAGTGAAGTATTTGTCCTGAAAAATAGGGAAAATAATATAAAAACTTCTTTTCCCCTGAAATATACTGAGACCTCTTAAGTACAGGACTGATTCTGTAAATGTGATAGCAGTATAGCTCTTCAGAGTATATAAAAAACAATTATGGGAGCATTTTCAAAAGGTTCATGGCAACTTCTCAGCATCATTGCTAACTTTATGAGTGTCTTTCAGTATAACTCATGCTAAAAACACCATGGAAGGAATCAATTGTGACAAGTAGGAGGACAAGTTATTGAGATATCATAAGATTGCTCATAATCACATATTTTCACTGTGGATTTGTGCTTCAGTTCACAATATTAAAGTCCATTCACATTTTAATGTAATTAAACCTTTGTTGTATCTGTTTGGTAGGTTGTATTTGATTACAACAACTATACATATTTTTAAATAAACCTAGTGTGATAAACCCAGAACATATCCAGATCTGTTTCTGGCATCCATTCTTCTCATTCTTCAAAGTAAATTTCCTTAAGACAGCCTAGGTACTATTCCCATGCCCCAAATTTCTCTTATTTATTCTTGCTTACTTGTTAAAATCCCACAGCTTCACCAGTTATTTGAGTTGTGCCAACCAACCTGGTGGTCAGGTCATGCCTCCCTCTTTTACTGGATTTCTTCTCCAAAGTTAAGGAGGAAATCCTAAATGGAACTACAGCTTTCTCCCTCCAACATACTCTTAGCTTGTTTAGGTTTGGGCTTTTTTTTTTTTTTTTCTTTTTTTTTTAACCTCACTGAGGTGGTGAAAAGGCATTTTACAATAAAACTCCTGATCAGAGACAGAACACCTTAAGCTGCAGTAAAAATTATAGAAGGAAAAATAGTAAAAAACTTTGAGGCATCTCATCTCACTAGAGACAGCGTTTCTGTGGTTCATTTATCACTAGAAGGTGATAGTTCTTTATCAAATGTTAACTTCCATTGGAGGAGAAGCAGAGCACAAAGAGAAAATGTGCTCAGATTCCCATTTTTTTTACGGATCACTACAAGGTCTCAATTATGAAGCCAAATCATGCACTCTCTCTGACAAATGCATCAAGGCTTGACACCTCTTCTGGTCAGGTTTCATTTGTGGGTGATGAAATTTCTGCACTTATTCAGGCAAACTGAAAGCATCACTGTTGATTAGTGATTTTTAGGCAGAAGGCTTTCATACTCAAACTGTGTATATGTTAACTTAAGAGAGGCTTTTGTCACCTATGAAAGATACTCTGGCTTATAAAAATTGAATGTGTCATGGAAATCAGTTTTTATCAGATGAGAAACAAAATACAAAGGTAAAGAAAAATAAAATCCAGGTAGATTTGTTGTAATTATCCTGTACTCAAATAATTATTTGTCACTTTATCTGTGAGAAATTCTCCCTTCGTAAGTCAGTATTCATTCCTAAAGAAAACTAGGCAAACATCTTTTTATTCAATACCTCCATTTGTCTTTAACACTAGAATTTCTTTCAAAAAGAAAGAGTGATATCTAAATTTAAGGAGTTTTGGCTTAATTTTCCTTGAGGGAGAATTATGTATTGAATTTGATAGATTTCTTTGCAGAAATGACAAGGGACAGTGATCCAAATGAACAGTTTATAGAATATATTGTGTCTTTTTTGTTGCTTGTTTATCATGATTCAACAGAAATTATGCTATTTAGAGTTCTACTGAAAATGTGAAATGCCTGTACATGTCAAATAGATTGTCTTCCCATAAAAATATATTGTGACCTAACAGCATTTATCTTCATCAAAGGTAATAAAATTTGTATTCTGTGTTTTCTTTTCATATGACATAGAGAGTCCTAATAAATCTAAGACAGGAATACCATCAATTTATTTATATTTCTTTTATTGTTTCATATCTTGCATATTACTACTATTGATGTGGTCTGGTTTCAATATTTTGTGCTAAGCCAGTAATATTTTAATTTGATATTATTTTTCATTATGCAGAAATTCTGGCATCTGTCCTGTCCAAGTCCTTTTTCTTTGCAGCTCTCAGCAGCTTGGCTTTAGATCTTGTAAACCATGAAGGAGAAAGTTTTCCTATGTCTAAGTGACCACGTACGGAATAAAAGCCACAAACAAACAAACAAACACACAAACAAAACACCACAAAAAACAAAATACAAACCATTTTAATAAGATTCACCTCTAAAGATAGGTGATAACTGTGACTCAAAATCTTGAGTCTTACTTCTTTGCAAGAAGCGTAACATGACTTTTAAAAAGATGTTCCTGAGGGGTGACAGTACTGCTCTGTGATCTCTGGACATGGGGTATATTAGTGTTCAGAACATCTTCTTTTATCATTTGTCATGCCTTGGCAGAGAATGGAGTGCCAGGTGAGGGAAGTGTGATGCTTTTGCCACTAACAGAAGCCCTAAATCATCAGTATGTCTAAGACAACCAGAATTATTTAGCCTGATCATTCAATTCTGTATTTCATCCTTTCAGCAGCTAATGGATTGCTTACAAGACTTCTGAATGGCAATGCACAGCTAAGACACTAGAATAGTGGAAATTTAATGTTAAAATTCTGCAACTCGAATTTTAGACATTTAAGTTCATTGGTTATTAACAACTTCAAACACACAAGCTGCATTAAATCTGAATTCTTTAATTACACATGGTGTTCCTGAGTACAAACAGATCCTCCTAAGGCACAGTCAAGTTGCTTGCTTAGCAAAATCTTTAGTTAACCCTGCATATTTCCATGAATTCCAAGGCGAGGGGGGTGGGGTGGGGGAGGAATCCTCAAAGATTTAGATGTCCAGTCAATCAAAAATGCTCACAGAAAATTGGAGTAAAAAGGAGTACCTGGAGGCTGTTGGATAAGGCTCTGCTTCCAGCCTATTGCAGTAGCTTTCCTGCTCAGTGGAGGTGTCTTTATCTTTGGAAACCTTCCAGGAAGGCAAATCCACAACCTCACCATTGTAAAAATTCACTTCTACTGTTTTGAATGTGAGAATTTTTTGGTTGTTGCTCTATTCCTTCCCCTACCCCCAAGAACTAATCTCAATAAGTGTTCAGGTCTCTGAGGTTCATTATGGTTTGTCTGCTCTACTGGTTGTTGCACGGACATGCAGATCTGATCTGTCCTTTTGTGAAATTAGTGCCACTTCTTAGCAGTCTTAATCATGCATAATATTTGTATATTTTTGTGTCCTAATGATTGCTGTGATAAAGAGATAACTTATCCTTCTAAATGCTGTCACTCAGGTTATACTATTAGACTCTTCAGAGAGACTAATTAACCTGAGCAATCTGGCATGAAATTCTGGTTTACTCTGTTTTTAAAAACCTTTAATCAGTGAATCACCAAAACAGCTGGTAGAGGGCAGTTTTATCCTCATTTATTTTGCAACCTGATTTCTCCTTCATTGACTGTGTGATGTTGAAAGAATTAGTTAAAACAAGTGTGACACTGACATTTAAATAATTCTGAAGAGTTGGTAATTATGTATTAAAAACCTCCAAACCAACAAACAAAACCTTCAATTCTGCTGGCATTTAATCTTTTTTTTTTTTTAATGGCAAAGTTTTAAAAAATATATTGAAACACTGGGAGAAATTTCAAGAGTGGAAAGTGTCCAAAAGTTCATGTCAGAGATCTGTCAGCACTTTTCTATGGTACTAAAAAAAACTTCTATAGAACAAGAGGTATAGTGGTCCTGACTCCTTCATTTTCATTAACTTTTTTCTTTTATTTTATTTTTAGTTGTCTGTCTGATTGTTTTGGTGTGCTATAAACAACAACAACAACAAAAAGGAGTTTTTGTGGCAAAAGAGTACTTTTTCCATTACAGTGGATATGATTCTTGTGAGAAGGGATCTTTGATGTTCATTACATCCTCAGAGGAAAGGGCAGATGGTGTCCTGCATTTTAGTATTTCAAAACTGACCAACTGATAATTCTATATGTATATTTTGCAGAGTTACAGATTTGTTAAGCGGAAGCTGAACAGTCAGGGATGGATTTTTGAGTACTGCAGTTTGTTTATTTACTACAGGATATTATTCCAGAATTTAATCAGTTAAACCTGCTTGATGGTAAGTTTTGGGATGATATACACAGCCTCTATAGCATAATTTTTTAATGAATAATCAAGCAATGATTTGCTAACTTTACATATCTACATCACAAATCTTTAATGAATTGTCTGGTGGCACCTAATTTTAATAGTAAACCAGCGTAGATTAGAACAAAGTTTTTTTGAAAATAGATATGACATCCACATTATTACAAAATAAATTTATTTCAACTACTGTTATTGCACTGAATAGCAAATGAAATTATGAAAATGAATGCTTAAAATCATCATTCTTTCTAATACACACTGACATTAATGCAAATATCTGTGATGTAGGAGGAAGAATCATGAATACTGAAAGTTCCACCATGGCTGGAAGTGGAAGCTAGGAAACCAGATTAGCTGTCAGGCAAACATTTTTAGAGAGTGATTGTTTAACCTTTGGAAGAATGACTGTGGTGGGTTCTCTTTTATAACAAAGATGGCTGTGTGGGTTTCAGGTAGCCAAGGTCAACCCACCACAAGGAGTTTTTTCCTCCTAAAAATATTTTCCAGTTTGAATAAAAATAATTTCAAAACTGTCTTATAGGCAGTTTTATGCATCTATTTTGATATTAATGGACTTTTTTTTGTTTCAGGATACTTGTTGATAAACGCTGAGCAAAAGTACACTGACAGATTCAGGTTCTTCTTAAAGCTAAAGACAGTACCGCACAGTATTACAAAACTATATTTATGCGTATCTTCCCATTGAATATTTTTTAACAATATGTTAGTTTTTTATAGACAGAATGAATAAGGCATTGCTTTATCTACTCTGCCCAAGATGCACAGAAGAGTTTCAGCTGATCTGACAAAATACTTACTGTGTTTCTGAATTTTTAGTGTGAATATTTCTAATTGTCAAAGAACATTTTTTATTTCTCAATTCAGTCTGTTAATCTTTGAAAAAGTTTACTTATATTTAAGATACATAATAAATGCTACCCTGATAGACTCAGTACTTTTTCAAAGCTCTCTGATTATCTTACAGACCTTTGGAAATTAAAGTTTTGATTAGAAATATTAGGCTTAAAATAAATCTGCTTTTTGCTATTTATTCTATTGGATTTTTTATCTGGATTCATTTGATCTGTCTCTCCTTTTCTCATCTTAATCCCTACATTCCTCTGTATTTCCAAATGCAAGAAACTAAATGCATTGTTAGAGTTGGGGTAAGAATTAATCCTCTTCCCTGCCACTCCCTTCTTTCTCTCTATCTCAGACAGATTAGAGGTCTGTCTTCTTTTTTTCCTTTTCTTTTCAAATGATTTGACTTCAGGAATTCAGGGTCTGAGATTCAGATCAAACCCTAATAGTTCAAGTTTTTGGTTTTTTCCATTTTAGCTTTGCTGTAGTGTTGCAAAGAACATTGGCAAAACGTTTCAGTGCTGAATATAGGACATGCAATCAATTTCTGTAAAACAAATAGATATTTTGGGGGAGAAAGTATGAGTAACTGTGGCTCAAATCTAGCCCTAAATTGGGGTAACATCTGCAAGCCTGAAACACAGCCTTTCTTCTCTCCCAACCTTATTTATGATTATTTGCTTGTTGATTGTGCCAATGGATATGTAATCACAAATTGTGTACCTTTTCTCTGAGTAGAGAATTTAAGTGTCTGAGGAATAGGAACTTATCTATATCATATATTAACAGCCATTTGTCTAATAAGCCAAAAGAATTTTACAAGTGCTAATCCCAGAGGTGTCTTTCATGCCTGCAGGCAACTGTTTGTGGTTTTTATTTGATGGTTGTAAATAGAAGTCTATCCATTCAGTGCTCCTGATTATTTCTTTGTCTTTGGGCAAGGACAAAGAAAAATAATTCACTACTATTATTCCTTTATGATAGGAAATATGAATTAATAAAAAAATTGAAATATATTCAAATTTTTCATGGGTTATAACTGGCATTTAAAATATACCTCTGAGATTTTTGTATGAGTGTAAAAACTTTCTGTCGGACATCTTTTGCACTGAAAAATCCTGAAATTGTTCTGAACAGTAAAAAAGTCCCTTTAATATAAGACTATAATGGCATACCAGCAGTGTATGTTAATTGGGAGTCTTTCTATCTCAGTCACCTTTTAGCACGTACTTGACTGACTATTTTTTTCTGTATGAGCACTGTTTATAGATACTAAACATTCACAGTTTTCTTTTAGTCCCCTGACATTTATTGATCGGATTAGCATTTCTAAAGATGCAGTGGCACTTCCTCAGATGTCTAAGAAAATATATGCCTATATCACTGTATGTTCCCACGTAAAACCTAAAATCTAGACGGAGAAAAACAATAAGTGATATCTTTGGTTGCACAGCACTGTATATAACCTCAGCTTATTTTTTATTGTGAAGTGGCAATATGGCTTATGAAGCACAGCTTGAGCATGCGAGAGAAGTGTGACTGTCTTTGTCTGATGTGCCAGCAGTCTGCTGCATCTCTCAGGAAAAAACACCAGACTGGTGGTATCTGCTACTATTTGTAGGATTAACACCCCATGTTAATTCCAGCTGTTGCCCATGCAGTTGTGTTCCTGGTAGCCAAAGGAATGCTTCCCGTGCCCAGCTAGGGAAACCGTGTGTCAACTTGGCATTTAAAATTTTAAAAGTCCTTCTTGAATTATTCAGAAATAGTCTCTCTCTCTGTGCATCAGAAGTCCCTTTCCTATGTATTTATAAGAGTAGAATAGTATGAATAGCTGATACACTGTGGTTTGTATGTAGATGATACTCTATTCTACATACCTACTGCTTACTATGATTTAATTCTTCGTGTTAAAAGTGCTCCTGCTTTGCATTTGCTCATGCAGGACATTTTCTGGCTTTTCCTGCCTAGGAGCATAGTGTGTGCCGTGAGACATAAGGAGGATTCTAGTGAAAACACTTTTCATTCTTTCCATTTTGCATCAGGCTGGAGGACTGATCTCATCTGGATGGCAAAGAGTCCTGGTGTCATCAGCACTGCTGAGCCTTTCTGAGTGCCAGAGGCAGTCTGAGTGACTCAGAGCTGAGACAGTAGGGCTTTTGAGAGCTGCCTCTGGGGCAGAGCCACATGGAGTCTCACAATCCCTGTGCTATCAAACCCAACAATAAAGCTTCACAATGCCTGTGTGTGAAAATACCAAACTCTGAGGGGGTTGCTTTCTCATGCTGATAAGAGCTGTGAATGGTGCAAAAGTTCAAACTCACATAGTTGGATTTATTTTCCTCATGACTGAAATCAAAATAACAGATTTCAAATCTCTGATTTAATTCCCAAACCTGGCTGTTTCATTGATTTCTTCCAGATCTCCCTGTCTTTACCGCAGTTGCCTCCAGCAATAGAAGCGCACCTGCCAACATGAGTCAGAAAAAGTTAGCGGTCCAGTGCTAATAAGAAGCACTCTGTTAATCACCACCTTGCTGACAAGCTTGTGTGTGATATATGTGTGTGGGCTGCTAGCAGATTAGCACCTTGTGTAAGTATATACACAGCACACAAGCCTGGGATTTCATTATTATCTATGAAATTTCTGTTACAGTAAGGAGCCTCTTCAGTACAGCTTATTATACCAGACACAGATGTCCTAAACAAAAAACAAGCTAATGAACAAAAAATGCTCTGTTCATCCTTGTGTGTCAAGGATGTGTCAAGAGATTCTATGTTTTTTCCAAACCCTTTTCTGTTTGCTTTTGAAAGCCTATTTGCAGAACAATTGTTAGTCCTCTAAACAGATAATTCAAAATTTCATGTGCTGTTTAGGCTTTTTTGTTAATTGAAATGTTTAATTCTATGTATTCTGCAAAGTCTTTGGGGTAGGGAATACCTTTTCCTTATCTTCCTCCATACCATTATAATTCACTTGAATAATAAAAGAAAAAACAAAAACAAACAAGAAAGTGAAAATCTAGAAGTTTCTCTTCCATATTTTTCCTGAGTGATCTAATAATGTCCTTAGGTCCTGCAGTTCTGTTTCTTTTTATTCAGCCTTTCCTTTCTTCCTTGCCAATAGGCCTTTTGGCTTTATCTCTTCTCTAATGACAGACATTTTTTATTTCTCTGGCTATTATCCTTTCCTGAAATTAAACACTTACTCATTTTGTAGAAGGGAAAATACCAAAAAGAAAATTCCAGAAGCATAGGACTGTGCTGAATAGCTGCTGAAATTCATTGAGTGCAGAACTCCTACCCTGGTATATTACCAACAAACTGCCTTAATCTGGAAAATGAAAGATGAAATTTCCGAAACTGGAATACCATAGTGCTGCATTCTGCTGTGTGGCAAAGCAGCCAACATGAAGAAGAAGGTCATTATTGTTCATGCAAGCTCCTCCGTAACAGGAGTGTGTTTTCTGGTGGACTTGAATATGAGCTTAATTATCTTATTATGATTTGGTTTACTTCACTTTCTTAAAATTCCTGTATTTAACCTGTGATTTTTTTTTTAATGAAATCCCAGGGTTCACTTTATGATGTAGCTGAGGAAAACAATATGAGGCAGATTCAGCTGCTTTTTTAATTTTATCACATTCAATGTCAAAGATACAACAAAAAATTCACTTAGTTTTAAGATATTTATTTTTGTGCAATTTTGGACTACAAAGCTACACAATAGAACCATTCTTGTACCTGTATCCAAGCATCTACAGGTGCTGATAAGAACCCTAGAATTATTACAGATAATATTATCAGTATTTTCCTTCAGTAATTAAATAATACTCTAAATATATTTTGACTTAGAGGAAATAACAAGGGAAAAAAAAGTCTGATGTTCAAACAGACATGAAAGGCCTTCTTAGGGACAAATAAAATGCTTAAATTGTTAATGGATTATACAATTTTGCTTTGATTTTACAGTTTTCTAATGGGATAATATAATGGGAAAATGGCATTATTGTAGTGCTCTCAAGTGTATGAACTTCATTGTGCTTGGCTCTATACATATATAAAGAAAACTAAATAATCCATGTGCAACTATACTAGTAGAAATTATCTGCAGGGAAACAAATTCTATTTCAGATTGATATTGGGAAAAAAGGTATTGAGAGGACTACATTATGAACAGAATGGGATGTGCAGTAGTCCTTTGATGTGGGGAAATGATTTTTTTAGTCAGCTATACCTGTACAGAAGAACTGATGATTTGAGTTGAGATACAAGAATCAGAGTTCTGGGGATCCATCACTGCCATTGATGTTTCACCTGAAGTGATTTCTAGTCAGGCAGTTATGGGCTGAGATACACTGGCAAAAGAACATCTGATGTGAGCTCAGTTCTAGGGAGCAGGCCTATCAAACACCAGTTATCTCTTACCCTCTACGAAATCATAGCAAGAAAAGGTTCCATTGTGGCCACCTTTGCTGTTTTGTACAGGTTGGATGATATGTCTGGCATTGTGGTGTATTAATTAATGATGTTAGGAAGAAACAAGTAGCTGAAGAACATGTTTAGAATGAATTTTACGTTGCTCCAAGATATTTATATATGTTCTTCTCCCCTTCTAAGCTGTCTGTTATCAGCCAGGAAAGCACACGAACAAAATGTCTTTTTTTCAGTGATCAGTAAACTTTAGTTGCCACTTGTCATTTTGCTTCTATTAATTTTTTTGCATCCACACTCAACAGAAGCCTTTCCAGGAATGTTAGTGAGGATGTTCTATGGCAATCTCCTGCAATGGCAGCAACAGTTTAGCAAAATGTTTGGTGGGATGCCTCTGCAGAAGATGCTTCATAGTAGCTTTAATGCTTATGATAAGAATCTTATTTTATTCCAAATAATTTAGGACAACAAAAAATATCTCCTTGAATATTTGTGAAGATAAAATTGGCTTTCAGATCTTTGCTAACACTAGATTTTTTTATATGTTAGTCATTCCAATTAGTGTTTGAGATTAAAAGGACAAAATCAGAACTTTGGTTCTCTCATATGTCAAACTCATGTCATAATGTTATTCCATAATATTTTAAAGGAAAAACATAACAAAAAATGGGATGTTGGAAGTTGGGATGTTTTCCTCACTTTAAAGATAAGATAAAATAAAATAAATTTTGTTTTTAAATAAGAAAAATGTCCTTTTAAAAAGGAATATGATGCATTTTCTCTCATTTGTCCATACTTTTTCCATTTAAATCATATGTAGAACAGGCACTTATTCTTTCTGAACCTATGAAAATCAGACTATCAATCTTTTTGCTTATGTGTTGTTATTCCATATTTTCACTAAATCTAGCATTTCTGCAATCTCATTTCTCTAATATGGTCCCATCCTTTCTCAAATAATCACTTTACTGTGAAAAAATTCTTCATCGAAATTCTGATCGAAATTCTTTGGCCTATGTTTTCAACATTTTCAATGTCCATTGTATGATATAAAAATTACTACTGAATTTTATAACTGTTCTGAAGAGAAATAGATTCTAATTTATAAGAAAGTGTTTCACTTTTAGATTTACCTTAGAAAGGTTAGGCGTTTATTTGTTATAATAATAAATTTTCTTGAATATTAGTTTGCAATTTAATTATGAATCCTTTTTAGGATAAGTTGGTCTCCAAAACAATGGTAAAACACAAGAATCTATGTAACTACAGGCATTATATTCTGAAGAAGGAATTGTCTTTAAATCTGTTAATTATATTCAGGGAATGGGTAGATATGTGTTACAGTATAGAATCATAGAATGTTTCCCATTTGAAGGGACCTTAAAGATCATCTGGCTCCACGCCTGCCATGGGCAGGGACACCTTCCACTAGGCCAGGTGTCTCAAAGCCCCATCCAAGCTGGCCTTGAGCACTTCAGGGGGTGGAACATCCAGAACTTCTCTGGTCAACCTAAAATTGTAAAATTTTTTCTTCCTTTTTTCATGTAAAGATTTGCACCTTGTCGTAAGAAACCTTGGAATTTAGAAGCTATCATAGTAAAGTAATACTGAGAAAGTAAAGTAATACTGAGAAAAAAAAAATTTAGATGTGTTATATGTAATATATGACATACATTTTTGTGTAAATGCATATGTGTTCTATATGTGTTTGTGGTTTTACATTTATGTAAATATCTCATGTAATGCTCTATGAAAGAAGATCCCATCGTGGTAAGTTACACATCAAAACTGAAAAAAGAAAAGATCAGGTTTCTTGACCACATCATTTTTCTTTCCAATTAGATTTTTGTGTAAGCTGCATGAGGTTTATCCTTTCTATACTGTTCTTGATAGCTGTCAGCTCAGCTTCTCCATGGACATTTACTGTCTTAATCCTGACATGTAGGCTGGTGTGGTTGTCTGCCATCAAGTGTTTGCTTGTCTTCATAACTCCCTTGCCTGTATTTTCCTTAAAGTGGGGTGTAGCTCTGTTTAATACTCATGGTGCTGCTCCATAGTCAAGAATTCTTCTTAAAGTTACTGTTTGAATATATAAATTATGTCGACAGTAGAGCAAAAGTAATCAGAGACTTGAGTCACTGCATTCTGAAAGACACACATTATTTAATATCAAGTATTTTAACTCTAAATCATGAGTTATTAGTCTACTATTTATTGCTTATAGAATATGGTAAGCGGGCTTTTATCCTGCTCCATCTTTTACTGCAGAATCCCCTTTTAATGGGCTGTGTTCATCTTCACATACAGTATAAAAGGACACAGTTGTAGTGGTTTGCTCTAGCTTCAAAAGCTATCCAAAAAACTTTACCAGATAAATTGTGTATTATGATGTAGTTCAGCTGTACCTGAGAGGTCTTATTATTTAGTTTCATTAACTGATTTAGAGTGTTGTTTTATTGACCAACATCTGTAGGCAAGTTTTGCTTTTCCTGACACATCATATAGGAATGCACACATTTTGAACAAT
This sequence comes from Oriolus oriolus, assembly GCA_013400235.1. Classification (NCBI taxonomy): domain Eukaryota; kingdom Metazoa; phylum Chordata; class Aves; order Passeriformes; family Corvidae; genus Oriolus; species Oriolus oriolus. Next base: position 30,846 of record VXBT01000195.1, on the reverse strand, counting down.
ACTTAATGATTGGAAGCTGATGGCTGGAGAAAGAAAATCCCAGTGTAAAAGAAAAGAAAGACATAGTCCATTAAAAAGATAAGTGATTTTAAGTTTCACCTGCAATGGCAAGGTTTCAGATGGAAATCCACCTTTATCTTCCTTTATGCACACCTGAAGCTCAGCCTCTGACATCCTGCTCTGAGTTTTTCTTTGCCCCACAGGACGAGTAGCCTTATGCTGACCTGAGTGTTTATGTTATTGGTATGTAGTAGGTTACACACTTATTGATGTTTGAAAGACTTGTAATTTAAGTGCAGTGTTATGCCAGTGTTAATCTACTGCTGGAGGTTGGTGCAAATCAGGCAAGCCCGGAGCACACACCAGGCACAGCTGGGACCTGGCTGTGCAGAGCCAGGCAGGCCCTGTGCTCTGAGCAGGAGCTTCAGAAGATGAAAGTTCCTTCCTTTTTCCTGCCTACTTTTTCTATTGAAATTACTTTCCTTCTTTTACCTTGTAGGCTTCCTTTCAAAAAAAAATATCCCACAGTTTCTTCCTAGCTCCTGTGGAAGCAATTCAGTGAAGGAAGATACCTGAAAGATAGCAGAATTTTCCCCAATCTCACATGCCCAAGGATGTTAAGTAAATCTGTTATATAACTAGAAGTACAAAGTCCTCTAATTCTTTCAGGGGTTCCTTTGAAAACTACCTCTGGCATTTACTTTCTGTCATTTAACTGCAACTCTCCTGGAACAGAGGAAATCCTTTAATAACCTGCATAGCACTAAAGGTCTCTCTGTGTGAAGAGTGCTAACTGGTGTATCAAAGATATTGCTTACCTTGCTTGAACTGCAGCTGTGTGTCAGAACATAGTTATTAAGAAAAAGAAAATATAATTATTTTCTTCCTGATTTTAAATATTATATAAGTCCAGTTGGTCATTTCAGATGGTCCCTGAAAAAAGCAGGGACGGACAGAAAAACTTATGATTAAGGGCTCTACTTTGTGTTCAATCAAGTAAAAGATACATTATTTAAATGATTGCTCACCCATGGCTTTCCCACTTCCATAATCTCCAAATGCAGGTGATTATAAATCAGGAAAATCTAGTTTTATATACAATTAAAATTGCCATAAATTTTGGTTTTAAAAAAACCTCTCAGTTTCCATGCAACATTGTGTTTGGTTTCTGTTATTCTATAAAGTGAACAGCATTTCTCCTTCCTTCAGTTGTCTTAGAGGAAAATATGTATGCATATACCGTATACAGTACTTACATATACTTTTTTATATATATATATATATATTTATTTATTTATTCGTTCGTTTTCTGTTAGTCTCATTATAATTCTGCCTTGTTTCATGTAATAACATTATCAGAGCTTGAATATGTAGGCAGTTCTTAGTGATTGGTTCTTCCAAGATCCAAAGCAAAGTTACGCTTTTATGCATTCATACTTTTATCCTCCGTTTCCTGGTTTTAGCAGACATTTTCCTGACTTGGATGCTCTTCATTTTTACCAAGTACCATCCCACCAGTCTTTCACTTTGTGTTCACAGCGTTCATTTTCATCACATTTTCAAACGTGCAAAATTTCAATTTAGTTTTTGTTCATAGACCTTGAAAAGAATAATGAAGTAATTAAGGGAACATACAGAGAGAGATTTTTTTTTTTCTATACTGTGCTGTAATACAAACACATTTTCTTCCAGTTGAATAATCTTAGTATAGAAGAAATCCTAACAATGTTTTGCGTCAAATGAAGAAGAATGCATCTACAGTTCTGCATTTCTATAATACCAGTGTCACTGATATATCACCATGCTTTAAAACAGTTATTTTCTTTCTACATATGGAAGAAAGATGAGCTTTATTTTAAAGGACTGAGTCCTTACTGGTGATAAGAGTCATCTGTTGACACAGAGTAAAATCCTACTTAAATAAGTATTTATGTATCTTTTAGAGAATACCTGTGAGAGTAAGAAATAACATTAATCCTCCTGCTATTTCAGTACAGAAAGACATAAAAAATGACAAAATGCAGTTCTGACTTGGGTTTCTGCTAGTGGATCTATTTTTGTGTTAATATAATACACAAAGCTCTGTGTGTGTGGTAAGTATATCACATCTTGATTTACATCAAGATCACTTATGATACTTTAAGCAATCTTTTTTGGTGGAATAGACTTTGGAGCTGAATCAGAGTTCAGGATAAAAGAAATATTTTGAAAAACCCTATAGTTGGTAAAGAACTATGACATAGCAATTTATTTGTACATGAAACTGCTGCAACTCAAATTCTCTTAAACTACAACCTCTGTTCTATGTAGGTGTTGAGGGTGTCTTAGAACATGTGGTTTCATTGTTTTTCTTGAGAATTTCTGTGTATCAAAGGAAGTACCTGGAATAAACCACTTTTGTCATTATATAATTAAAGCTTCAGATAACTCAGGGATTTTTTCTTTTATAAGCCTATGAGTGTCTGTTTAACCCTCTTTCCTAACTGGAAAACATGAATAACACTGCAGGTCCGTTATCCGTACTGTTTAGAAGGTATAGAAAGTAATTAATCTTACAGATTTGTTTCTTTACAAAGTGGCAGGAAACAGAAACCACTGTAAATTTAAGACTGGTACAGCATTTAGAAACAAATTTACCATCACGTAGCACCTTCTAGGTGACTGATGGGTGTTTCTTTTTTAATTTCCCTTTTATGTGAGTTATGTAATAAATTCTACTTCATAACTCAGGATGACTGAAAGACTAATTTTAGCTCTGAAGTGTTTTTTACATTTAAATTGATCAGTAAATTAGATGGATTAATTAATTTCAGCTGTCAGGGCCAAGGACTATCGGTGTACGTAACCTTGCTGATGTATAATTTATTAATTTTTCAAACAATAACTTTTTTTAACTCTCTGTATATCCCTTCCACTTTTAAGTCTTTGAAAAGGTCTACCTATTTCAAAGAATTGAATTCATCCAGTTAGGGAAATGCTGAAGTTTTGTCAGTAACACAGACCAGCACTAACCTGCAAAAAGTGAAAAAAATCAGCATAAATGTAATTTATTTCTGACAGCTGCATAGATTAGAAAGAAGTTTCCTGACAAATGAACTTGATTACATTTTTTCCATATAGCCAAAATTTTACCTGATCAGAATGAAATGATGTAGGTGAAAACAGTAGAACTACTGACACATGAACAAATATACATGAATTCCCATTCACTGAAAGAGAAGTCTGCTGGGTTTGGTGAAAGCTTTTGAAAATAATTAGCTTAAAAGAGGATGTCATTCTCCTGTTCAGATTTTCATAAGGCACAATTAATTGTCAACTAGAAGAAATAAAGCCAGTACCTAAGGAAGACCTGGGCTCTTTCCACACACAACAAATCCTGGAATATGCTAAACCACCAGAACTCTTATGAATCATGTCAAGAATTGTGCTACAGGTTCCAGCAATTCTGTCTCATGGTAATAATTCCTTTAAAGAATAAGGATGTCTTCTAAAATGTCATGCTCTAATGACAAATATATACACAGTAAATTAACAATAGATAACTTGGGAAAAATCTGAAACAATTCTACTCTAGAAACCAAGTATAGTACTTCCAGTTCCCTGTCTACACTTCCTCATCTTCAATTATGTTTCTTTTTAATTCCTCCGCATTTGAAATTAAATTAAGTAAATGAAAAAAATGCATGGGAAACCATGTAAAAAATTACTGACCATATATACATTCCAGACTATAGTTAGAGAAATAAAATGAACACTGTAGTAGAAAAACAGAATAAAATGCATTATACAGTTTTTTAATATGAAAACAAAAAATATACTCATGTAACCATAATGCCCAATGTATGTTTTCTATATAATGTACAATTTTGGAGTAGTCCTTTATATAACATTTGTATCATTATATTTATTGTTTCCTCATTTTGCCCCGATGGTTCCATTATTACTCCTGAATAAGGAAATCACATTATTTCTGAAAATATTACTTTGATTTGGGATTCTTACTGAAAACATCTCAACTTCATTGTTTCTATTAAGCAAACCATTCACCTAAGGTTGATAAGCCTTCATTCTGCTGATATGTGAAACATTTTAGGTAAACTGATTTATGATTAGTGGTCAGTCTGTTAGATAAAAGCCCTGGTTTGTGTGTTTGCGTATCTGTGTTTTCACAGCTGATAAGGGGCATATATTTCCATCAGGACAGTTTGGAGTATTGAAAACTGGCCAGTTCTTACATCCCCAGTCTTCTCTTCCTTATAAATAGGACATTAAAAAATGTAAGTAATCTTTCTTTCTTTCAATTTGAACTTTTAAAAGCACCAACTGGAAATTGCTATAAGATGTATGAGGTTCTGATTATGATTTCTGTAAAGTGTAACTGGCATCAGTAGAGATAGCTGGATATTTTTTAGGGTTGTGTCTTGATCAAATAATCAAATGGACACATACAGAAGTAAAAAAAAAAAAATAAGCTGGTCTTTATCAAAATACGATTCTTACCAATTTCATCTTTTCATTCTTCTCACTGCTATCCTACCCTCACTTCTTATGCTTTATGATTAATAGTGAACTTTTGCCTTTCAAGATCTGGTTGATAAACCATTTGAAGAATATCAGTGTAAACTTATTACACTAAACACTTGCAAATACATCATCAATACGTCATCAATTATTCTTAATTTTAGGACTGTAGGAAGCAGAAAATACATGCATGATGACAGATGTTCCTTTGGCCAAATCTGAATGAGCAGTTGTGAACTTTTAAGAGTTAGTGAATATCAGTAGACTCCAGTACACTCCATTCAAACCAATACCTTGCCACCTGAGATCTTTTCACCATATTTTGTTTTTCATTTGTTCTTTAGTTACGACAATATGGTATCAAGATCTACCATTTCAATGCAAATATCTATTTACATCTTAGAGAAACTTATTCTACTTAAATGTTCCTGTGGGCAGTTACTTTTGCTTTCTATCAGCATTTCTTTTCATTTATATCAACTACTTCAACTTTCTTGTCGAAGGTTTGTATTTGGGTTAGAACTTCACACTCAGGTAACACCTGGTCCAAGCTTATGATGCCAGTCCAAAATATTAAATTTCTCTTTACTTAGAATGAAAACAGGAAACGAGAGAGAAGGACCATGTGTCAGAGTCTGCACTTGTCACTGTATTTCTTTGAATACGGTTTGGAATGCTGTGGAAACAAGTGGTGTAATGTCTACATGTAGGAATTTGACTTACACACCCTCAAATACCCAGCAAGGGATGAGCTGCATCAGTGGCACCTAAGTGTCTTTGATGGTCTTGTGTTGGTAGAGTTGGCAGGAACCAAAGATGCGGCAGCACAGCAATCCAGCAAGGGAATGAATTATTTATTAATTTTACAATATCATTTATATATCCTAGCTCCATAAAGCGATTGGACAGTGTTCACACTCCTTCCAGGGTGATTCGTCTAAGGTGTTAGACACCCATTTAAAAATATTATGTTACTGTACCCAAAATATAAGTGAAAAACAGCAGGTGTAAGGGTTATTTACAAAAAACTATCTTACTGTTTACACAGCTTGCATAGCAAAGGAAAATTCTCACAGAATTAGTGCAAGGAGATGGAAAATCTCTCTGCTTAGCAGCTTTTCAGTATCCACAGTCTTGCCTTTGTTACTCCAGAATTTATCTAAAGAAAGAAATAGTTGTAGTGAAATGAAGCAAAAAGTATCTGTAATACATAAAAAAATTATATAAAGGTGCATACATTCATTGTAGGAGTGTATGATCTCTTTGTTAGTTTAAGGATAAAAAATGGCATGTAACCTGAAGTTTCCAAAATAACCTAAACACTCATGAGCTCTTCTGTTAGATGACCTTCATTAGTGCATTTTATAACTAAGTTTAGAAAATAGTACACTGTGACAAATCTAGTTTTCATATTATGATAAGTTAATGAGTTTCGCTTTTAACTTGCTAAAGTAACACCAACACTGCACAAAAGATTACAATGGCATGATAAAAGCATTAATTTAGTCTTAATTATTTAGAGTATATTTCTCAGAAGTAAGAATAGCTGTAAAAGTAAATATCAGAGCAAGATGAACAAAGCATTTCAGAAGACTAATGCATATTCTTATATTTTGGGTTCTGAGTGTACTTTGTAAACATAGCCCTAAACTGTGTTGCCAAGATTTGCATGCAAAAATCTGTTATGGATTTATTTGTTCCAGGAAAAAAAAAAAAAAGGAATGAGAACCCATCCATTTGTTGGTGACCTTTTTTCCCCTCCCTTTTCTTCTAGTAGTCACAAAGTAGACAGAATTCAGGAAAGGAAAATTCCTTCTGTTGGTAGCTTTTCTTTTTCTCCAAAAAGTTATCTCCATATTTCTGCAATATTTAAAGTCCGGATCATGTAGCTCAGCCCTATCAAGCCCCATGAATTATGAACACTTCCTTTCCTATTGCATCCTTGCAGTGCTTGCAGTTCCAGCTTTCCCAGTAGTGCACAGTGGTGTCTCACTGGATGGAATGTGTAAGACAAGGCATCATTTGTGTCTTTGTTTTTCTTGCTAGGTCATAATAAGGAAGGAGGATCTCTCCGTAGCATAGCCCTGTTCATTTTTGAATTGAATGAGGATCTGGCCATGCTGCCTTTGATTCAAATTATATTGGGAAAGAAATAGGTAAAAATTCAAGAAAATAAAGGTGCATTTCTTTTCTCCTTTTTTGCCACATTATTAATATACCTTTTTTTTTCCCTCCTATGAACTAGCTGCAAAGTGCGCTGTATACCCAACATTCACATTTCTGCTTAACGAGTGGGATTCTTTTTGTGCTTGAAAATGTGTTTGCTTTCACAGTAGAGAGCTCTTGACAGACCTGCAAAATTAACTAAACTGCAACTGCTTTGCCGGTGAAGTTTCAAGAAATTGCATATGATTCTGCTTTATAAAAAATTTCAACGTAATACAGTTGCAACAGTATAAAGTTTATTCTCTAATTTCAGCTGTCATGATCACCAGCTTCTTTAAATGGAGGATCTCTTCACACTTGATTTGTTGATAAGTTTGCAATACTATTGTACTCTTCATGGCCTCAAGTTGTTCTGTAGAAAATAATGAGACTTTTGAGTTGCATTATGAAAGAATAACCACAGCCCACGGGTCCTGAACTCTGAAAACAACTTCTCTTACCGGTTCAGGGAGAAAAGTACCCCTCTGCTAGCCCCCAGCCTGACCATTCTGGTTTGGGACAAGAACTACACTATAACAGGCTTATCTAGACTTCGCTATTGAATTATCTGAAAATGCCCACTGATAATTTAGAGGCATGAAAAAAAAAAAAAATCACTGTTGCAAGGTCAAATATTTTATTTAATATTAAGCACTAAAATGTTTGTATTGTTAAGCAGATTGTGAAAAATCCTTTTCTGAAAAGGGAAACGTTGCATCCTTAGTAGCTTAAAGTGTATTCTCCTGTCAATTAAAGTTTAAATTTAAGAGTTTGTTTGGGTTGTTTCATTTAGGTGAAGCTGATATGTACATTCAGATTAACAGAGAGTTTTAAATTAGAAAGATAAGTAGAGGAGCAATGCGTTGCTCCTCAGAAGAGTACAGAATCAAATCCTAAATGAATAAATACAAATTTTCAGGGCACATCAACAAGTTTCCTGGAATAATCAATGATTATGATGATGCAGAATGTCTTAAGTGCTATCTACATAATTTTCTGTATTTATTATTATGATATATTTGTTCATTTTAGAGGTGAGTGTTGCTTTTCCAAGTCACAGATTATAGAACTGATGTATCTGTTCTGTTCCCTACTGTATGGAAATGCTTAAAGCAGTACATTATACCAGAGTGCTTTGTCTCCACTGCTTTCAGTACTACTTGCTGTGTGATTTCTTGAAGTATTCATTAATTAAGGAAGCATAATGCAAATTATTGAATTTCAGACTAAGACCGAAGTAAATGAATGTACCATTGAAAGAGGAAAGATGCTATTATTAGAACACTTCTAACTTAGTTTATTTAAATTATTTGCATAGCTGTAATTAAGCTACGGTGCACTTCATTTCTGCATTAAAAGTAAGTAGAATAAAATACTTTTTAATAATCAAATTAAATGTCATTAATGAGAATTTAATCACCATGTTTCGTATTAGACATAATTAGCTAAAGATCTGTATGAAACACACCTTAACAGTATAACACTTTACATCATAAAATAACTAATCGAAGCCCAAGAAGTAATTAGGAAGGTGTCATGTGTCATATTTCACTGTCCGTAAGAGAAGAAAATTGAAGCTCTGATAAAATATACAATATTAAATTTGACTTGGCCTGCCCAAAGTCCTCTCTACCATTATTTTTGCTTTTATTTGGTACTTTCTATTTAAATTGTCTTAACAGTCTTGTATTTCTTTGAATTTGTGTTTTTATAATGTGTAGCAGGTGAGGAAATAGCATATGTAGTGGGTTACTCCATTAAACTATTGCATAGACTATGCTGGAGGTGTTGGCTTCAATTTTCTTGGTTTGTTCTTTACATTAAGAATTTTCACCAGAGAATTTATTTTATTAAAATAAAAATTTTCTAAGAGGGAACTTTGTGATTTCTGGCATGAATTTTCTCAGATTCTCTGAGTAAAATTTCTGCTCAAAATCGATGAGAAAAAGAAGTTCTATTTAGTTCATTGCATCAGTGCTACCATAGGATTTCAACTTTGATGACACTATGAGCTAAACTACCCTGTAAGTCTGCTGAAGTCCTGTCGTACTTGCTCTTGGTTTTTCCAGTCATCAAAGAAAACAAAGCCATGCAAACCCTAAGAAACCAAATGCCCACAAATTTTTACTAATTCCTTTCGAAATAATAAATATTGATGGGAAAAAAAAAATATTGTTGAAATGTATTTTTTAACTTGCCGCCTCATGTTCTTACCTTATTTTATTGAATTTTGTGTTATCTGTAACTCAGATATTTAAAAACTGTCTGGACAAGGTCCTGGGCAATGAGTTCTGCGTGGCCCTGTTTGAAGCCCTGCTTGATAATATGACCTCCTGAGACACCTTCTGACATCAGGCATTCTGTGGTTCTCTAATTGCTTTGGTACCAGCTTGTTGTTAGTATCTAGAGCACTATCAGAATTTCAGCATGAGATGAGCATGTTCTGTCAGCTATTTCTGATTAGATCCTGTGAAGTACCATATTAAAACTGAGAATCTTGTTTGCTTTTAATAAGGTGCACCTGTCCTTGAAGCTGTCCCATCAAAAGACAGAAGAGCCCTTTAGTAAATATATTGCTGTTCAGGGCAGAGTTTGCACTTTTATTTCATTTTTAACCTCTTCTTTACCTTCTTTTATTCATTGATTTATCTGTCTTTGGAGGATGAAATTGAATCTTTCCTTTGCACATATTTTATTATTTTTTAAAGTCATATACTGCATTGCTTACTGAATAAAGATTTAGAGAAGTAAAATTCATTCATTGATCCAGACATGTTAGATATTTTTTAAAATGTGTATTGTTATATCATATCACTCATGTCAAGGCTTGCTTAGAAAGTCTTAGTAAGCAAAATCATCAACATTAGTCTTAAAGAAGGACAGCAATGATTTTATGGTACTATAAATGTCAGCTAAAAATCCCTGTCATATTTTATATAATTCAAAATTATTTCTCAATTAAAAATTCTTAAGATTGCTTCTAAATACTGGCTGGTACTGCACAAAGTTACATTTAGGGAGAAAAAATAATTAAATTACTTTTTAAATTTTTATCTCAGAATAAAGCATGGTGTTTCTCCATTATTTCATTGAAAGCAAAATATTTTTAAATTCATGTAGTAGTTTCCCTCATCATAAATATTTTCTCTGTAACTCCCACATCATAGAAAGTGCAGCTATATAAAACTGAAAATGTACTGCTAAAATTTCACCACTTCATAATAATTGAATTGGATGTCAGAGTGTTCTTTGTGTTTCCATTTGTTTCATGCTGCATTCGTAACCTAACAAATTTGAATGTTATGCTTTTATAAAGGTTGTTTTTGGATTCTCAGTCAGAAAATGTTTTATTCTTTGATTTCTCTAAGACCTTCATCACCATCCTCAGAAATGTTTTATCACACAGCAAAGGCACAGGAAGCAGTTCATTACAGATTGTTGCTAAAGTGGGTGCACAATGATTAGCATGTGAAAAAGTGGTCCATTAAGGGATATTGAAAGCAAAGTTTATAACCATTGTCTTGGGAAGCCTTTGAGCCACCAGTGGCTGGAAGGGCTGACTGGAGATGTGCTGGGATATGACTGTTCCTACAGTGGGATACTCCACCAGCTCAGCCTTGCTGCCAAGGTCTTATCCATGGTGGGAGAAGCCCAGCACTCAGCCCCCTTACTGATGCTGTGCCTGGTTGTTGGGACTCTTGATTTCTAGCAGCTGAGAGTCTTCGTTCTGTGAGGTCAGGGAACGTCTTGTCCTCAAAACGTGGTTGTAATCAGCAATCACTCAGTTGAGAGTGTGATGATAATCATTTACTTTCATCATGGATTTGCAGCAAGAGGTCAGACATCTTTTTTCCTCAAGAATTTGAAGGGTGCAGTTGTGTGCATTGATTAGGGTAAAACTAGCTTATGTACTGTAAAATGTTTGAGAAAATCTATGAAAGGAAGCATTTCTCTGGTTTGGAATACATATTTCGCCTTCTAAAAGTTAAAATGTGGGGAAATACAGACACCATATCATTAATGAGGAACACTGATTTTATATAGCTTTTTATTCACATTTTCAGAAAATAAAATTACTTAGTTCCTAGTAAAGTTTAACCGGATGAAAAGAAGACATATATTCATAATTATATGTGTGTGGGAAACCACCATAAGATGTTGCCAAGTGCACAACTTTGGTCCTTTCATTTCACAGTTTACTTGTGTGGATGTAGTTTTGCCCTTTTGTGTGCCTTTCTGAGGCCTGAACTTCTAATTCATCATGGGAGATGGAGGACAGGGTGTGAGGTGTGGTGCTGGATTTTTCCAAGCCAGAGGAGGACCTGGGGGTTTTGGTGTGAGGTGTTTGGTTTCCAGCATGAAGAAGCATATGAGATAAAAGGTGTGAGAACACACCACAGTATGTGTGGTAGGACATTAGGCACTGCTGGATAAGTCAGAAGGTGGAAGGATATTTGGCAATATCATATTTTCTGCATAGCAATGTCAGGCGTGCAGGGAAAGTTAAGATGTTTCCAGGACATCCAGAATTATCACCCGTATTCTCTGCAGTTCAATGTTCCACATACTTTAGAGATGTCTGTTATTTTTTGATTTTAACTGCACAATTAAAGCTGCTGTGCAAGTGCTCCAAACTGGCAACATGACTGGGCACTGGATTTCACTTCTTCAGCAAATAATTTTGAGAAAATTGTAGAAATTAGAAGATGACCAAATGTTTAAAAAATAGATATTTTAGTCTAATTCAAATAGGTGTTTTGGTTGCAGATATCGTAACATCCCAGCTGCAGATCAGATAAGGCATATCTCTTGTCATAGTGGTAAGGAGGATATAATTTCCAGCTCAAGCAACTGGTGGCTGCTGGTAAACCCCCTCCTTTTGAAATTGGGGTGTTTCAAGTTCTAGCTTGATTCTTTTCATTTCAGGAAAATAGTCTTCAAGTCTGCCTGAAACAAGACTTTCCAAAAAATCTGCATCTCTTCTTCTCATTTCCCAGTTCTGGAAGTTTCAACAGGGATTAGTCAGGACTATAAATCACGGGCTGGAAATCATAGGAAAATAATTGCACTGTCTAGCCAAAGCAGTCTCTCAAAGAGGCAGTGTACCAGGGTGGGGTGGAGAAGGAGACTTGTCTTTTTAGTATTCATAGTTTGTGAATATTTAGTCTGGATTTTCTTCCTCGTTCTTCTGAGGGTCACAGCTCCTCAAGTTTATTGATAGCCAAGTGTCTTCACCAACCTGGTCATTAAATGTAATATTCACCTGAGTTTATGAGAAATTAGTTTAAGACTAATGCAAAAGTTATAGGTTAACATATCAGTTGTAATTAAAAAAAAAAACAAAAAACCCCACTCCTGTTGATTTATGTGGAAACCATAGAGTTTAGGTATTTTGTTGTCAATTTCATTAGGTCCTGCAATGCATTTATTACCTGGCAGGTAGTAAATCTTTACTCACTTTAAACTGTAGTCTCAGACTTCTGCCTTTTCCCCTTGCCATACCTATTAAACATGTTTGTTTATTGCACATTACCAATTCTGAGTCCTGCAGTGTTCATTAGTCGACTGGAATCTATCTGTAATAAAGACTGCCATTTTAGCATTCTTATACAAGTTACTCTCTGGGAAGCAGTTTCTGATGCTGGAAATTAAGTAGTGCTATAGCATGCATTTTAAGTAATCAGATCCATTCAAAACTCTATCTGGGGGATGTTTCTGAGTCATAAAATGCTGATGCCTGACTTTCATTGATGGTTTCAGGTTAAGTACTGTTTGTCTTTTGTGAAACATCACCTTTAACAGTATTTCAAAAATAGGAAACTTTAATTTGGAGACTAAAACCTCTACTAATCCTTGAGAATCATATGTACGATGGAGTTTTCAGATTGTCTGTTAACTGGATGGCAGCTTTATAATAAAAGATTAAGACCAGAAGTAAAAAAGGACACTAATCTTCAACATTTCCCTCTGTCAATTAGCAGAGGTTGCTGTGAAGGAGCAGTCTTGCATAACCTCAACTGCTGCGTGCCAGGAACATGAATTCCTTTGCTTAATGTAGATTGAATTCTGCTTACATGAAACAAGTACTTTTCTTCAAAAACATCAGTTTTTCTGAGACCAGTATGAAATGTTATCTCCTATATTTCTCAGTATTCAAGTGAATTTCATGGATTTTTCACTTTTTTTTTTCTTCAGCACTTTAAGTCAGTAACATAGTGCCTTTAAGTAAAAATCTATCTTCTATTTTGTTGTGTATCTGTTAAATTGATGAAAGGGTTGAGAGCACAGTGTCCTGGGCATTCTTTACTGCTACTCTTACTTATTCTCTTCAGTGTTCCATCATAGCTGGTATTACAGGCAATAACAGTCAAAGCAAAGGGATTTTATTTTTTCCTTTGTGTTGCAAGTGTCTGAAGCCTAGCTCTCAAATTCTGTAGTTCCAAAGAAATATTTGTCTCTAGCCTGAAAGGAGGCTGCTACTCTGTTTTGTGGTAATAGTCTTAAGTGGTTCATAGTCATTTAAACATAACATCTATTTTGTATAATAGAAACAGGCAGTGTTAGTATTAGAATGAAAGCAAAGTTTGACTTCAGATAGGTGGACCTTTCCATTTCTGCATAATGGGGAAATTTCCTGATTTTCCAAGTGGTACCTGGAATACCTCCTCCTATCTCATGAATTTTACAACACATTTCAAAAAGAAACCATCCTTTTAGTGAACCAAAGAATTATGACCTAATTTTATCTCAGTCATCTATACTTGCTATGTATGTTTGCGAACTCCTTGTGTATTTTTCCTAACTGACTCCTCTATAGTGTTTAACCCAGTTACATTTCACCAGTTTTTGTTGGTTGGTTGGGTTTTTTGGGGTGGGTTTTTTTGTTTTGTTTTGTTTTTTTTTGGTTTGATTTGGTTTGGGTTTTGTTTTTTTTGGGGGTATTTTTGTATGTTTGTTTGTTTGGGGTTTTTTGTTTCTTTGTTTGTTTTCTTGGTATTATCACTATATAGTACCTATGTAGAGACTTACACTATACAGCACCCGTGGCCTTTTCCATAATGGGATGTGTGTGGTTGATTTCCCATATCCTGTCCTTTTCCAAGGCCCTCTCCATTCTCTGTATGGAGAGGTCTTTAGCCCAGAAACACAGTTGCTGCATTCTGCCAGCAATACACAGAATTTGCCGAAGCTTGAAAACTTTTGCAAAGAAATTTAATACTGGGGAGCCTTAGAATGCTTTTTGAGATGCAAGAATATTTGTTGATGCTGCTTGCCACATCACAGGCCTATCCATATGCTATGGTGTTGTGGCATCCAGCTGAATATTTTACATGTTTTAATTGCAGAAGGCTATTCCTAAGTTTTGAATCCTAACAAGTTTACAAAGAAGTCAAAGCTCAAGACACACCCCCCATGAACTTTATTGTAGAAGTGGTAACTTATTTCTCTCAGAAAATTTACATATAAAACTTTATAGGATTATCTACTGTTCATATGTTACTTTTTTTCCTGATATATTTTTCCAGATTCAGCTATGGTACTAATTCTTCTTCAAAAACTTTGTTGAAAACTGAGAAATTGTCTCTCTAACTTGTTTTTGTTGGAGCCTATTCCTTGTCCTATTTGCTTTCGTAAATTATCTGTTTCAGAATCTCTTGCTTAATTTTTATGTGCAATGTTGTTTAGTTGTGAAATTTTGCAGTATAGTTTCAGTATCAATTTATTCAGAGAGTTATTGGCAGAAACACATATATTTCATTAATATGTTTCTCCTTCTGCCTTTTCTGGATTGGTCTTTCTAGGATCTCTTTAAAGTGAACTATTTATACAGGAATGGGCAGATGGGAAAAATACTTCTTACCATAAATTTCCCTGCTCTGTGTGCACAGAGTATGTATGGCACATGAACATATTCTTATTTCTGAGGCAATTTTTTTTTCAGACTTCATATCCTTGATGTAGTTTACTTTTCAATTAGTTTAGGATAAACTAGAAACAAAAGCAGAGGAAATAAGGGAAGTGAATTAACAAGTTAGGGATGAGGTCAAACAGAAAGTAAACATACAGCCCATGGGCACTTCAGAACCTTCCTGGAGAAACAAATATAAACACGCATGGATGCTGCCATATATTACATAGGCAAAAAACAATTAAAAAAAATCAACCTTGAGCCAACAAGGTTGAAATTAAATGGAAGAGAGGGAAGTAAGGAGAAAAACGTATGTTGTATTTTTCTTAGGTTATTAGTGTATTTGTTCATCATTAGGCAAATATAAGTATATTTTAAAAAAAGCTTTTAATGAAGAATCTTCCCTTTAAGCCTTTGTTCCAATTTCAAAGCCTCTAACAAAACCTTATTTTTCTCTTCCTTTATAAGTGTACTCATTGCCCAAAATACATGCAGTGAATGTTAAAATGAAATTAAAAAGCACTCAGTTTTCTTACCTCTAGCCAGTGAATAATGTGTTTAAATTTCCAGTGATGTTTAATCAATGTTGTATAGTTGTTAAGTTTTTCATGAATTATGAACTTCTGGAAATTTAATTTTAAGAAGGAAGCTGGAGTATGAATCATTAAAAAAAAGAACCCCTTTAAAAATACACGAAGCCCACCAACCAACTAAAAAAAAAAAAAATCCACCGTCCAATGAACAAGAACAACCTTAAATAAAAAACTGGGGATTAAAGTTAGGTATAAGAGAACTTTGATATTGAATACACATTAAACTGAAAAACTGTTTGAAACTTCGTTAGTTTAGAATCTCAGATTCAGTTTGAATCCCCAATATTTGAACCATCTCACATTTTGGAAAAAACCCAACAAACCCAACCCAACAAAAAACAACAAACCAGACTGGAAAATATGGAGTTAAGGATAGTAATTTCCTGTGGAATTGTGAAGAGTGCATGTTCTTCTTTCCTCCAGGGATTTGCCTGTACTTTATCTGCTAGCTTTATACAGATCTTCACTGCCCTGGTGAAACAAAGAAGAATCTGCAGTGTTTAGAATCTTGTATGTCAAGAATACTGTCAGTTCTGGCAGCCTCTGCTCATATATTGCAGAGCCGTATTTTATGAGTGATTTCTTTATAGTGTGCAGATGTCTTGGTGCTAGTAAGGAATAATCAAATGCATAAATATAATAACAGCCTCCCTGTGAACACCAGTAGTAGAACATATAGTGACTGCAGCTATTTCTAATCCTACAGAATATGAACTCATATTGTGAAAACAGAAAATGAATTTTAAATCATGTTGATACTTTTTAATCCACTGAAATTTTTTTTCATTTTCCAAGGATAAAAGATTGAGAAAGCAAAGCCACATTCAGAAAGACTAGCATTAGGATCTCCCCCCTCACAATGATTCTGCCCTGTCTCTGTTTTCTATTCAAGTATTACTGTGATTTCCATGTAGGTGGCTGCAGATACTTTCAGTCTGGAGGAGCAAGAGACACATTCCTGGATCACTTATGAATGACTGTGGCTCATTTGTTTCCATACTGGTCTAGCTTGAAAAATGAAAATACCAAATACCAATAACTTTGTAGTAAATCTCCTTTTGGTGCTGAAGACACAGACTGTAGTGCTTAAGCTTGTACCATCTCTGTCTTTAGTAAAAAGAAGAACAAAACCTCACACAATCTATTTCTGAAAGGTCCAAAAAGACTTTTACTGAAAATACAGTTAGAGCTGTTTATGTGTTAGAGCAGTATGTGCACTGTAAAATAAAAGAGCTATAGAAAATACACACAGAAACTGATCTCTTATGCTTAAAATAGTAGAAAAATCTAAAAAAAAAAAAAATCAAAACCGATTGCTTGTAATCTAGTTTATATGTGGGGAATTACAAAGTAGACAAGTTTTATGTGCCCAAAGCCAGAGAATGGGTTGATGACACAACTAAGAGTACCTAATAAAGATTCCCCAAAAACTTACTCTTTTAGGATATGTCTTCTCTGGGACATATGTAATGTATGGTAATGTATTTTTACAACACTGTATAGGTTAAAAGACCTATTAACATATGTCTGGGAATTGAACATAAGCAAAGCCTTGTTTTAAAAAACGTCAGCATGAACATAGAAAATTATACATTTTTTTCTTCCCAGGGGGTGAGTTTCCATAATGAGATTATGATCAAATGTACACTTTTAAAAAGTTTTTTTTCTTTAGCTGTGCAAATACTGTGGTTATAATCACAGAAAATAATTTTACTGTAGGAAATTCACTGTAAATTCAGAAAGCTCAAATACTTGAAATACTGGAATTATGGTAGACAGAGTAGACAAATTCCTGTAATTATGGAATTATTCTGAAAACTAAGATCAAGGATTAGATTTACAAGGAATTCAAACCTTAGGATAAATCCCTGGCAATATTTTGTTACCTAGTGTTTAATTGTGAAATGAATTCCTCTTTCTTGCTGCTGATGTCTGGCTACTGGGCAAATTATAAGGAAGGAGCAACGTATGAAAGGATGTGTTTTACACAGCCAAATGAGCTGCAGTGTTGGTGTTACAGAATTAGTGTATCTGCCCTTGATGCAATATGTACACTCTGCTACATAAAGAACGCCTCACAGATTAAAATATTGATATTTAATAAATGCATCAAAATGCCAGTGAAGAATATACAAAAACATATTTTATGTTTTAATTTATGATAAACAAAAGGTCAGTTGGCATACTTTTTGTGCCAGATTTTTTGCTAACATGCTGTGCTTCTTACAAAATAAATAGAATGTTCCTATCTTTGAGTCCAATTTTGCTTGCAAATTCTTTAAGAATACTTAATTACAATTGCAGATCTCAATATAGGAATTTTGACATTTCATCTACTTACTCACACAGAATTTAGAACTCTTTTATGGTTCTTACACAAAAAGAAATTCAAAAGGGAATGATCCATAATACCTGTATAGTTCACTAACTACCAAGCTCAGCCTCTCCCTTCTTTCATTCAGATGTTTAGACATTAATAATTGAAAAGCTGGTACTGAAAATTGTGGAGAGCCATGGACTACCACTGATCTACACTTCGCTCTGTGAAGTAGAAAGACAGACTCACTGATAAATTGTTCCTTTATTAATCAGAGTTCTTAAACTTCATTTCTCACATCCTATTCTCTTTGTAGATTAGGTGAAAACTCATGCAGCCCTCTTGGTTGTATAAAAAAGCATATACAAATCAGAAGTTATATATAAATCATTAAACTGTAAAATTTGTAAGAGAAAAACTGTTAATTTATTTAGCATTTATTTAAACCTCACTAGGCGTTTCTGATATGTTCTTTGAGATTGGAAACCAAATTGTGAAGTTAGGAACTAAGCAAGGAATTCAGACAGGAATTCCAAACTTCCATTTTCCCAACAACTTGCTTTGTATAAAAGTGTTTCTGTATATGCTAGGATCATTTCTTGGGTCCAAGATGGAATTTTGTAACCTAAGTGTAAAAAAGGATGTGGTGTGAAACTAAGGGACTGATTGAGAGTCAAGAGTCACAGTATTCCATAAACCTTCAACTGTGGTGGTTGCAAGATGGACTCAGGAGATGGTTCAGTGCTCCTTTTTCTGCCCTGCCCCTCTCTGCTGAGGTTGGGATATGAATGTATTTCAAACCCTCATAACTTTCATGTAATTGAGTGATATTCCACTGACCAGTAGGGCTTTTTTGAGATGTTACTGACTTTGGGAACATCCTTATTCTTTCAACAGAAAATACGGTGAGAACATCTACACTGAGCTGTTTTTATTCCATGTCTTGAAATACCCACCTGAAAGTTGTTTATATTGTCAGAGGAATTCTTAAGCCTAAAGATTTGACACAGAGAGAAGGTTTCTTATGTTTTGTGTTATTTTCAAAATAAATTGTAAGTATAAAATGATACGAAGTTATATTAGTTTAATCTCAAGCAAATAGATTTTCTCTTTTCCTCAATATAGTTGATGAATGTAGTAATTGCAACTTGAACAAGTAATAATTAGCAATTCATTCAAAAAACTGGGAAGAAAATCTCTTTCCTGAATAGCAAGATTTGTGAGGCATAAAAGAAAAAGTGCATGCATGCTTTATTTTTTTCTCTCTAATTGCGCTCTTTTCTTTCTATAAATATATTTCTATTGATACTGCTTTAAACTGTGTGTCATGACAGTTCTTCAGATCCAGTCCTCCACATTTGCTGTATAATTCATCACCTATGAGGCTCATTATGGGATTCACTATTTTAGCCCTTATTCTCTTTTGAGGGGAATAAATGTAAACACACATTGCTGCTTGGTCTTATTAAGACCAAGATTCAGACAAATCAGAAGAATCACCTTCACAGGTAAAATCTAATTAAAATTATTTTAAATGCTCAAGATATGAAGTAAACATACATAAATTTAAACATATTTAAACATATGCAGATTGTCTCATGAAGAATTAAAATTACTTTAGAAGGGCTATAGTTTATTATTCAACAGAGTGAACTGCAACTGGACAGTAACTTTAAATAATAAATATGTCATGTTTATGAGTAGAGATTGTGGTGCTGACGTGGATTTAGAGGGAGCTGAAGGAAGCAGAGCAGAACTCTCAGGATGCTTCACACTTTATTCTCGAGTGTCCTGCCTGCACAGCTTAGCTGTGTGGTGAGGCTGCAACGAAGTTATTTCTGCATCTTGACAGGTAACTATCAACCAGCTTTAAGTTAATCTGAGAATATTTCTTAACATTCGTAAGATTCTCCCTTAAAACTGATTTTTTGTGCCTTAGTCATTAGTCCTCCTTTCAGATGTTCTGAAAGATTGTCAGGTGAGATGGATAGAATAAGATTGCATATGTGTTGTGAGAGGTATGATTTAAATTAAAACTTTTTTTCTTGTAGAAAGTAGTACTGCGGTTCTTTTCTACTTACCATATTTTTAAAATGCCTGAAAATCTCGATATCTTTTCCATAGGTAAGTTTCAGTATAAAGTTAAAGAGAAAATATAAGCAGATAAATCTACACTGTCAGTGATTTTCAGAATCATGGGGTTTTTTTAGAACTGAGCTGCTTTTGAGGTATCACTTTGGGGAAGTTTAATTCCAGAAAAGACAGGCATGCAAAATTTGAGTTATTTGGGATTTTTCTTTCTTCCCCATAACCCTCATAACAGAAATACTGACATCATGATAAATGAGCATGCAGTCCATAATAGCACATTTTGTATATCGGTGTTGTTGAAACATTAGTGTTATAAATATCTAGTGATGAAATAAGAGAGGGGTTCAGGAGTGTATTTAAGTGTTCAGTTTTTAAAGCATCTTTAGAAGACTTATTCTTCTAAAATTATTAAACTATAACATGGAAATCAGTTTTTCTCTCATCTCCAAAGGTGCCACATTTTGTTCAATCACATAAAAGTGCTTTCAGATGATTTTCTGAGAAAGGTTATGAACTGTCATTACATTTTGAGATTTCATGTTTTCTGTTTGAACTGATTCGGGTAACAAGCAAGCATTTCTGACTCAGCTGTAGAGCCCTGTTCCCTAGAGATGCTGTTGTTCCCAGCGGGAGCTGTCATAGTTTGAAGGTTATTGTACGTACAGAGGATTAATCTGGAACATAATAGAGAATGTGATTTGTCTGTGGTCCTGGCCACTGCAGGACCACCAATGCTGTCAGTTAAGCAGCTACATCCGTACTGCTCGTAAATATTTTTGTATGATGCTTCTCATCCACTCTCATTGATGTTGTTCTTATTTTTTAGTTTATCCCAGTCCACACTTTTTCTTCCATGGGTGATTGTTCTTCATTTCACTGTTTCAGAAAAAGGGCAATTTCATTTGTATTGTTACCTTGAAGATGTGATCCATTCCCTGGAGTTTTCAGGTTTTGTAGAGACTACTCTGTTCCTTTATCTCTGTTTTCCCTGGTGTTTTCAGGTTTTGTAGAGACTGCTCTGTTCCTTTATCTCTCAGTTTTCCTCACACATTTTATCCTCTTTATCCTATTTGGTTGCTATTCTTTGCATTTTGTCTAACGCTTCTGTAGTTTTTATAAACTATGCAACCAAGCATCACAAAGTAAGACTTACACTTAATAAAATTCAGGAAAAAAGCTCCAAACAACAAATCTCCAAAGTCAAGCTTAACGATACTCAACCTCACTGAGAATACCAGTCCTCATCACAAATTGCTGTGTATCCATGGCATTTTCAACCCCTGACTATTAAGAAAATTTAATCATAATGCAATGAAAGAATTCTGAAGTAAAGTGCAATGCTTTTTCAAGTGCCTGTACTGCTCTGAGACAACATTTTAACTAAAAATTTATGTGAGAAGGGTAGAACGGTGCTGGCATTTATGCTATGAGGTGAAACCCGTGAGGTACCTTCCCAAGGAGAAGTTTTGTTCATTGTTTCTGGGTTTACATGTAAACTACTGTGACGAGATAAGCAGAACAGTTACATACTTCTGACTTTTTTCCCTCCTAATTTAAATGTAGATGTGTTAAATCATTTGCCATTAAAAGCAGAATAAAAAAAGAGCACCAGTATTTTCAGAGCATGTAAATACTGGCTAAACATTTCTCTTGCATCAGTATGTTTGGTTAGTGTTTCAGTGAAATATACTTACAGCCAAAAACTGATATAGCTTAAAAAATTATTTGGGGGGTTTTGTATCTTTTTGTCCTGCCCTAGGATTTAATGGAAATATAAGCACTTTATGAAAATATTTTGAGAACCAGCCAAATGTGTCACTGGATATAAACAAAGTACCAGCAAATTCCACAAAACGTTGGCATTTTTTCTGAACTTTAGGCAATATTATATACAATTTTCCTTTTAGTAATTATGAAAGTAACTGTGACACTCATTTATAATTATGGCATATTTCCATGGGATTTCTGAGATTTTATGCAAGAAAATAGTTATTTTCATAGGCAAAGACTGATATAAGTTGGGCCTACTTTGCTGACCTCACTGGAGATTTTAATGTTTGTTGGAGATTAAAGAGTGACAGTTGAGTTTTTAAACTTGTACTAATTGTCAC
The DNA here is from genome assembly GCA_013400235.1 of Oriolus oriolus. Taxonomy (NCBI): domain Eukaryota; kingdom Metazoa; phylum Chordata; class Aves; order Passeriformes; family Corvidae; genus Oriolus; species Oriolus oriolus. Next base: position 9,099 of record VXBT01000195.1, on the reverse strand, counting down.
TTTAGTGACAATTTTTTTTAGTATTTATAGGTAAAAATATATATAATTATGTACATTTTGCTTGTAATTATTCTGATCGTATGTATTTGATGAAATAATGTGAAGCACTTTTCGCAACTGAAAATTTTGCAGCTTTGTTCTCAGATGCTAAATTGTACCAACTTCCCTGAAATAATGCTCAAATACTGAAAGAAAACATTTTTGCTTTATTCATCTTAACAGAACAACAAAAGCCTGAGCCAGACAAGCAGCGTAGTAAAAATTAGAGTAATGCAGAAGAATAAATTCACAAAGTCCACAAGACTTCATCCAGTAAGCTGAAACACACACACACATACGCACACACACACATTGGAATACCTGCTTTTGCTCACTGTATGCACTAATAGTTCATGAAGACAGTCATTAAAAAAAGAAAGAAATTCTGGATTCTTACTGAAGATTTGATATTTGACTCATAGAAAACACATACTGAAAAAATATATTTTTTCAAAGTGTTGTTTGATTGGCAGTATATCTGCTTTTATTACCTGTTCGTGTGTTTTGAATTTCATTTTAAAGTTACTATTACTTTTTCTTTTTGACAAATCTAAACAGATTCCACTGTTTAGATTAGATTTAGAAATAACATTAAACACCTGTAAAGTGAGAAAATAGACCAACAATATCAAATTATATGAAGGTCCCAAAGTGCCTTTCTTATTCTCACAGATGGGGAAGATAAGCAAAACTGTAGAAAGTCTGAAGTTAGAAACTTGATCATTTACATTCCAGACAGGAATTTATAAATTATGTCATCATAGTGATATAAATATGTAACCACCTTTTCATTCCTCCTAAGCCCAAAACAAAGTGAGAATAAGGAGTGCAGATTTTCCTTCTACTTCATAATCTGAAATGTATTCAAAGGAGAATACAGGGCTATATAATTGGAATTGTCAGTGGGATTTGCAGAATATTAATTACTGCTTTTTAAATTGGTAACCATTAGTGAGTCATAGGACATGTCTGCTTGAAATTATTCAACCTGCAAATATTAAATTAAAAAATATAGACTATTAAAATAATAGTGGGGATAGAGAGAAACCTAATTCCTTTTCTATGGCAACTTAGAATTTACTGGCAATAATGGAAATATCCAGAAATTTCTAAGTTTTTGATGAGCATGTAGGCAAAGCAAATTGCCTATGGTAGGGTGATTATGGGATTTAGGTCAGGTTTTGTGAGTAATATTAATGCTGTGAGGATGAACAGTCTGCTAGACTTGAGGAGAATATGGATTATGTTTCATAATTTTTGCTTCAGCAAAGGAAATAAAATCCATGGCATTTCTCTTACTCTAAGAGAAGTTATCCAAATATCTAAATAAAGAAGAAAAAACCTTTTTTTTTTCAGGTCTCTGTACCCTCTGATTCTGAAATGGAGTAATTTAAGTGAAAACAAAGAAACAAAACACTTTGTCTTTATGTAAAGCTGATGTGAAGCAAACCTCTCGAGACCTTTTAGATCAGCAGTTATTGATCCAGTGTGCGGCCGTGACTGTTCAGATGGATGCACAGGTTTGACAGGCGTGCAAGTGTAATGTACGGAGTAAATACCTAAGGAAAACGAAATTTGCTCTGTAGTTAAGCAGGACGTTCTCTCCTCACCTTCTTACTTCTCGGGGTCTGGCACAGGGATTGGTGCTTAACTGCGGATTCACCTCAAGGCAGTTTTCACTCATCTGGGGGAAAACTGGTGAGCAGATGTCAAGACAAACTGCAGGGGAAAGATGCAGATTTACCCTGCTTAAAAGTAATCATTCCAGCAGCTGTTTGTTGGAAAGGTCTGGGACATGTTACAGACACTTGAGCCTTGGCAGGGATTTTGTACCACTCTTGCCTCTCCCAGGATTTCACAGCCCAGCTGACGAAGAGGTGAGTTTTGGACAGGGTGCAGTGGGAGTCCTGGATGGCTGGGGTGTGGCCTTGTGGGGCAGGAAGAGGCTTTCCTTGGGCCATGCCAAGTCTAAATTCAGGCATCCAAACCAAAAGCAGGTGAAAGGAGGAAACAGACTCTTCTGTGCTGTCAATAAGAGCCTCCTACCCTAAGTAAAGGGCAGCATCGTACAGCCAATGTGTTCATGTCCTCACCCTCTGTGTACGCAATACCAGTAACAATCGGGTGCGTTAGATATCAACACTATTAATAATGGAATATTATTAATTGCTGTCATCTTGCTCTTTTGATGTACTTTCCCAGGCCTGATTTCAGCAATTCTGTATTTTTGCTGCATTGCCTCCCTGTTTTCCAAACCAAAACCCACCCTATCTCTAGAGTTACCATGGAGCTCCACGACCTCCTTTCCCACAGGAGGGTAAAGTTGTATGAGAGTCCTGACTTCTTTCCTCTCTCCTGCAGCCACTAATACATCCCTCTGAAGTGTGACTGGGAGGGGAGATCTGTGTGTCCTAGGAGAGAGGCCGTGGGGAACAGCCCACAGTGAGGGGTGGAGGTGTGTGAGGAAAGCACAATGTTTAAAGGGACTGAAAACTCAGGAAGCAACCTTGGCCCTTTTCATGGGAAGTGAATTGGAACAGGGAGATATGGGAGACATCCTGCAAATCCCACTGGAAGGCTGAGAGAGAAACTGGAACAAGAGGAGGAAAAACGGTGAAGATGGCATTCAGGAGGGTGGGTCTGAAGGGGAGACCCAAGTGGACAATGGGACCAAAAGGACTGACAGTGATGTTAGTGGATGGGCATGGAGCAGTGCCTGGAAGGGGAGATGTGAGCAGCAGCACAGCTACTGGAGCTAGTTTTGGGAAATCAGATGCAGGAATGGGACGTCTGGGCAAGTGAACATGGATCAAGGAATCTGAGACAAAGCCAGGGGAAAGTCTGTACAAGAAAAGGGGAGAAACTACAAAACAGTTTATCTAGAAAGGTGTTTGGATGAAGCACATAAAGGATAATGCCTGAGTCTGAGGCAAGGATTGGAGACTGGAGTGAAAAGTCAGACAGAATAGAAAAGTCTATTTATATATGAAGACAAGTCAACCTTTAACCATTCATCTGATGTTAGAAAATAGTCATATTTTTCACGCAATGTCTCTCTATTGTGGATTTGAGACAGTAAATTGCTGCTGTTGTCAGTCACTCTGTTTCATTATCTGTCAATAATAATTTGTATTTTTAGTAATGGTTAATTTGACATATTTTGTCCAACCATTTACTATTAAAATTATAAAAATTAAATTTCTAAAATGTACTAAAATAACAGATTTAATGCTGGTTTAATTAATATTATGGAAATACAAGAAGTCATTAGGAAGTTCACAGCTTCAGTTCTGCTTCATTTGCATACTTACTATAAATATTTGATAAAAGCACTAAATCTGTACAGATCTGAGTGGTCAGTGTGGTCTAATTTGAGCTCCTGCATGCAGGAGAAAGAAGAAATATATTAGGAGGAGGTGTTTTTAAAGTACATGACTTCAGTGATTGTTGGAGTAGGAGCATTTTATTCCTAAAATAAGAGGTCCTTCTTCATCTAAACAAAAGAAGAGGAAATACTCACAGGTCTATTTGTTTATATTAGTGATTGATACTGAAAAAATAGTACTAAAAACCAAAACAACAATAGAGATGGTTAAAGAAACCAAATATTGCCCTGCAGAGCTAGATTTTGTCTCTCTGCCAGAGAGTTCCTATGTGAATAGCTTCTCAGAACCACCATTTTCCTGTGTAATAATGAATGAGTTTTTATTTTCAAGTTTTGAACTTCAGATCTTGAAGTCTGATTAGTAACCATTGGGAACATATCTCTGAAAATATCAAGTGCTTGTTGTAAATTTAGACACCTGAAATTAGAAGACACTTGTAATTTTCTTTCTGTGGTTCTATTTCTCTTCTGTAGAATGGGATAGTGATGAAGCCTTGTCTCATAATGATGCAGAAATTAATTCATTGATAACTATATAGAGTCAAAAAATCTGATGAGATATTGCAATTTGATTTTGAAAGTGGTTTGAAGGGTCTAACAATGAAGAGGAAAGAGGATATTGTGTAATTTGTCATTAAGCAAGTACCACCCATTATATGATTGAATGCAGCAGGGATTCTAGGTGAAAAAGTGATACATTACCATGTCAATAAAACATGCATGTGCAAAGGGGTTAGAATATTCAGGACTCAGTTTAGCAATACTCTAAATGCTTTTTTTAGAATGGTTGGTTGGTATCTACTAAGTGAATCTTTACTCATAGTTTGTGTTCAGTGGAGAAAAAATTAATTTCTCCTTTGTGCAGGCACAACTAAAGGCACAACTAAGCGGACACGTGTATAACAGAGGGGACTGCTAATACCTCACTTATACATCCTGAGTCCATTGACATCCATGGGAAACTTGCTTCAAGTTAGTAGTGAAAGGATTTCACTCCAAGAGATTTTTATTTATTTTTCTTTACTGATTTTAGACACAGGAATTAAACATTTTATGTTTTAAATGAATAAACAAGACTGCATCTTGGATGCTGTTCAGGTAAAAAAAATCCTCTTTTTTTATGTTTTAAATTTTTCTATTGTTAATAATCTCTAATTCCAGCAAGAAACATAGCTATCTTTAGATATATTTCCTTATCTTTAAAATACATATAGAGGGTTACTTTTTTTCCTTGGTAACCTACACTGTAGAATCTGCAGGGAGTTAAAAATCATTGGAAGTACTGTGAATATTTGAACTGTTTGTGCATTTACCAAAACAAAAAAGGCCTGATTCTGGAAATTCTATTTTATATATATATATATATGTATATTTATATATATTTTTTTTTTTCATAGCAGCCATTTCAATTTTAACTTCAGATAGACCTGCCTTAGCTACATGCTTCCTGTCTCCCTCATTTCCATTAGCCTCACCTGACATGACTTTTGGCCAGCTTTGGGAGCTGGTTTACCCCCACTAAATTCCATGTTTCACCTGACTTTTCCATTCCTCACCAACTAGGTTTGAATGTTTTCATTTAATGAATTATTTTTGTTTAACAAAAGATAATACACTGATCAGTTTGCTTATTTTAATTACGTAGCAGAGAAATTTGTAGGGGTACAGCGTTAAGCCCAGCATGGAAAGTAACTGGTGTTGAGATATAATGATGGATATCACAGTCTCAAATGTCATTAAGTGGCAGGTGCTTTCATTTTGCCACTGATATGTGTGAAGGAACAAAACCAATCAACTAATCAAGCACACAAGCAAAATACAAGATTGTTGCTCTGTTGTTCAGCAGAGCACTTAAACACGATTCAAGTTCTTCAGCAAAGAAGTCGTGCTTAAAGTAATTGCACAAATCCTTTTCCTAATCTCAGTCTAGCTGTCTACTGCCCAAAAGGTTTCTCATCCTACTCTGACATACTCTTTCAGAGGAGGCTGTTGGTTGTATAAAATAGTAAAGCTGAATTTACCTTCTTGCTACAGGAAAGTCAACATTTTACTTCAGAGTTCTGATAATGTCTGGCAAAACTTTGCATTTTATTATCAACTGATCTAACTACTACCCGATTAAGAAAAACTTCCTTAAATATTGCAGGTTTATATTTTTATTTTACTGTTTCAAAGATGTTTGAAAGTGACATTTCACTATTTCTTCTTTAAAAAAGGATTACTGACAGTGCTATTGTTTTTCCAGCAAAATGCTTTGAATTTGTTGAAATAGGACAAAACAGTTTCCTATGTAATCACATTAATTTATAGGGAAACATTTTTCTGTCACTGTTCGTAACACATGAAATTGAGCAGAGCATGTCAGAAACAGTACTGATTTGGGGAATTGTATGTATTCAACACTTCAATGTTCTGGTTAATTATTTAACAGAGAAAAGAGGAAGAAGAAGTGGAGCTAAGAGAATGCCAATTTCTTCCCTGCCTTGAGTGCAAAATAGTAACCAGTAATCTAACAAACCAAAATGCTATTTGCAAAATATGCAATCAGTCTGAATATTCTTTTTCTTGTCCTTACCTCATCCATTCATTTCCTTTCACCCAGAAACTAAAGACCTGAAATAAACTCTTCCTTCCATTTGCATAGTCTGACAGCTTTCAACAGTGAGATGACGGGTTTGGTGGGTGAGGGGAGAAGAGTGATATTATTTATCTTGATTTCACCAAGACTTTTGAGGCTGCCTCTCAGCATCATCATAGACAGGCTGATGAAGTGTGGCTTAAATGAGTGGACAGTGAGGTGGATGGAAAACCAGCTGAACATCTGTGCCAAGGTTTGTGAGGAGTGGTGTGATATTTAGCAAAAGGAAGTGCCAAGGCCTACCCATGGGGAGGAACAGCCCCAGCCACCAGTGCAGACCAGGGGTGGTAGAAAGCAGCTCGGCAAATATTTGATGGGAAGGAATCCAGAGGGAACCAGACTCTTCTCAGTGGTGCCCTCTGACAGGGCAGATGCCAGCGGGCACAAAACAAAGTTCATAAGATTCCTTGTGAACACAAAAGGTGCTTTTATACTGTGAGGATAAACAGTGGGACGGGTTTCTCAGAGAGGCTGTGGGGAATTTCTATCCCTGGAGATATTTAAATGTCCAGCACTGGACAGACCCCTGAGCAACCTGCTCTCACTGACACTGCGCTGGGCGGGGGCTTGGGCTGAGCTATCCATGGGGCTGCCTCATTGCCTCTGTGAGTCTGTGACATGGACTTCAGATAAGGCTTGTATTATGTCTCTGCGAAAGACTGCTCAGAACTGAGGCAGTATCTTGCTCCTGTTCAAAATATCTTTCTCTTCTTACCCACAATGCTTAATTTTCCATACTTTGGGAAGATTACACCTGTGTGCTTTTTGTTTTCTTGTTATTCTTGTCATGGTCTTGTTGCTTGCTAGAGAAAAAAGCGGTCACAGATTTTCAAATGACCACAGGAGGCCTAGTGAAATGATCATATTTGGAGACCATATATTGCTTCCCTACAGTTAGTTCATCTCTCTGTTGTGCCCTACGTGGTGAAGACAACGGATTTAGTTTTTATTTGCCTTTGAGTTGGTATATGCACCATGTGAGTAAAACTCCTTTGAAAAGTTGAGTAAGGTAAGCTATGAATTTTCTTTACTTTTATTATCAAATCAGAAACCTCAGGCACAGAAAAAAATACTGGAGGGAGAAAAAGCCAATTTCTCTGTGCATTCAGAGACATGTGTTGAGTGTGCATTTATACAAGCATTGGGACAGAAACTGAGTATGCAGGCAACTATGACACTGCGTATCACTTCTTCATTTTTAAGCAATTTTCCTGAGAGATTTTCTAAGAATGTTTTGTATTTAAATAAGGAACAATCAAAAGGTTTTTAGACCAGGTACTAAACAGTTAGTGGAATATATTCATTATGTCTTATTTCTAGAAAAACAAACTCAGGGAAAATTTTGCCCAATTATCTGTCATGAATAAGTTGAAAAGCAATCATTATTCTAACCTGCAGTTAAAAACTAATGTTTCATCTCACTTTGTATTCTTCTTAAAAGGAGATGAGAATATTCTACCTTTAGATTTTTTGAAAGCAATGTTTGGTGTGAATTTTGATTTTTTTTCTATTTTCACATTTTTTCTTTACTTGTAGAGCACAGTGAAGAGGAAAGCTATTAAATTTACTCATAAATCATAGAAATGCCATTTATATTTAGACTTCAGGAGTAATAGCTCATCCATTCTGGCCTTGATATCACCTGTTTTTGTAGCTGCTATTAAAATGTCAGCATTTGCTATCAATTACCCCAGAATCATACTTGCAATATTTCTCAATAACTAAAATAAGAAATAGCAGTAGTATTTCAGATAATGTAGTGCTTAAATTGTTAGAAAATGTCCACCATAATTGATATGTTCACTATTCTTGAAAAACATAAAAGGCTAGGGAGCAGTAATCAGAAAAGATCAGATGAAATACATATATGGTTAGAATTCAAGTTATTGACTTGCTAGTTTTCTTGTTTAAAACATCAATAATAAGTTTGGGTTAGAAAAATGATAAGATATTAGGATATTTAGTCTTTCCTTTCTGCTGTGCTGTCTAAGATTTTGAATTGAAGCCACTGCCACTTTTGCAAGATATTTTTCTAATTTTAAGTGTAAGCATTAATATTTACCTGAAAATTATTCTGCATGAAGTCATTAAAAAAAAATCTTTAGTAATATTTTTCTGAAACTTAACATTTATTCCAAGGAGATAAAGAGGAGATAAGAGGGATAAAAAAGGAGCCATGTCTTTTTGATGTCAATCAGCATTATTCTTACAATTTACTCATGACCACAATTTCTTTGTGATTTGTTTATTTTATGTTTAATTTAAACTATTATAACCAGAAGTAAATCTGAGCAAAGGTGTAGGAATAGAAATGAGGAAGTCTATTGTGATACACAACTATCCTGAGACACCCCAAAACTCCTTTTCTCTGAGGAATTAGTGCTGTTCCTATTGCCAGATGAAATATTGTAATCTGATTTCAGTGGAGGTAGAATGGAGCCCTCATTTTTAAAGACCTCAAACACCTGTTTTTTCACTCTATGTGTAACCAGGCAGTAATTACTGTAGCTCAGAGAAAAAAAGAAAAGTTTCCATATTGGCACTTTAATATTACAGTAGGTTTTGTTTGCTTGTTTTTCAAGCTAATAACAAGCATCAGTGTTCACTACGGGCTTTCCAGCATGACAGAATTTTTTCATACCCTCCACCACAGGCATGTTTAGTTGTGCAAAGGTAACATGAACAAACCTTTGCTGTGTATTGTGTGAACATTACCCATTGACTAACATCACTTTCTATCATTCAGTGTAGAAATGCTTTCTCTTCTTGAAATATGTTCTTCAAGCAATGAGATTGTCTGGTCCATGGCACTTTACTAAAAAACCTGGATGTGCTGGAACTGTTCTGCATGACAAATTGGGGGTGCATGTTTTGTAAATAATTGTTTTTTTCTCATTTGGGCATTACCTTATTTTTGCATGTTTTTCAGAACTCCATACTCTCCAACCAGGTTCCTTTAGATATTCCACATGTGGAGTAATATCTAATTTACCTACACGAAGACAGTTGATGTCCCATGGTGATGCCATGATGATTT
>VXBT01000192.1:623646-635157 GCA_013400235.1 Oriolus oriolus | reverse complement strand
AGGGAAGGGAAGGGAAGGGGTGAAAAGTTGTGAGAATTCATCAAGCAGCTTTGAACATGATTCAGTACTTCCTGAACTCATTTCTTTCTACTTTCCCATCATCCTCAATTAGTTGATATAGATAAGTCACAACTGTGGAGGCCTGGATATCCATCAGCACAAATGAAGATTTGATGTTCCTGGAAAGAACACATACTTCCCAATTAGCTTACACTCACATTACACTTCTTGCTGTTAACACACCTTATGCCTATGTGTTCTGATACACTTGGCTGCCCAGGGCTGCAGGGATGTGAGAAGCTCTGCAGGGTCTGACAGCAATGTCTCAGGCAGAGCTGCACTTAGCCTAGAACAGCTCAAGTCGTGGCAGGCTCAGACATTTAACGTGACAGGGCTTCCAGAAATCCAATTTCCTACAAAATATGCAGCTTCTGGGAAGACACCAGAAAACAAAACAAGAAGCTGTTGGAACGCACCCCTCTCTGGGCACAGGAAGCAGCCCCAGACACACCAGTGCCTGACATGTGGGCTGAGAAAACCCTGGTAACAGGGGTCCCCCCTGCACTCCCCAGCAAGGGAGTGAGCCGGCCTCGTGCCCCTCACGGCACCCTGCCAGCGCTCTGTGGCACAGACACTCGCACGCATCTCAGGTGACACCCAGGGCTCTGCTGCGCTGGGCAGCTCAGGACTCCCCTCACTCACTTTTCCAAAGCACTGTAGGCTCCTGTAGCTGACCCCGGGTTGATGTAGAAGTTTTTTCCATGTTTAAATGCTTCAGATCTGTGTGTGTGTGTCCCAAGAGGTCGACGTTCACATCCAGCTGCCTCTGCAGCAGTTCCAGGTTGGTCGCATCACCCCAGGGAATTACCTGATGGCCATGAATCAGCCCAATTCTGAACTGCCCGAGAGTTACAACATTCTCTTCAGGATAATTCAGGCTCTGAGAAGGGGAAAGTCATGGACTATAAGTCAGTGAAGGACCCCACACCTATGCAATGCAGCTTCAAAGCCACAAACTTGCCTTTCGCAGGGCAGGAGGCCCCTCTCAATGTGCAGAGCCAGTGGATGCTTATACTACACCCCAGCAAGAGCAGCTTCAGAGCAAAGGCTAAGGAATTTGCTCCCTTTGGCTACCTAACAGTAAAAACATACACAGAATTCTTGCAGCTACGCAGCCAGCTGGGGCACTCCTGAGGCCTCACAGCAATCACAGGCTTGTGCCAGCGTTCCTATGAATCAAGAGCAGGTTTTAATCCCTCACACCCAGGTGCACTGAGAAGAGTCTAGAAAATAATTCTGTTTTTCCACTTTTATTCATTCCTACTTGTCTCCCGGTCAATTACAGTTTAGGAATTGCTAATACTGAGGGACTCCCCAGGATTCACCAAGATGAGCACGGCATAGGGGAAGGCAGGCTGAGGAACTGGCGCTACCTCAGAGTCCCCCCTAACAACGGGGACGTCCCCAGTCAGCGTCCTGAGGCAGTCATAGCTCTCCTTGGTGCAGAGGTTTCCCGTGCACAAGATGTGCTGAATCTTTCTTGGAACCAGCAGCTCCTTGACCTTCAGCGGCAGAGCGCTGCATCGGTGCGGGATGTGAAGGTCCCTAACACCAACTCCGGGAGGAAAGAGAGAGCTTTAGTCCACGTTACTTTAACAGAACAGCACAAAACCTCAACACCACAAACCCCTGCAGCGCTCCAGGGCACTCGCAGAGTCTGGCGAGCCATTGCGGACTGATAGGAAAGGTGGCTGCTAATCTTTACAAACAACTCGATGGGTGGGGTTCTTTAGAAATGGGCGTTGATTTCTTTGAAACGGGCCTTAATGTCTCTACGAACATCAAGCCTCGAGTTTGTTACAGAACCCAGTTTGAACTGAACTTTAGTGCAACAGGACCAATGGTTCCGCACGAAGTCTATGGCACAACCCACACAGCCGGAACTAATGCACTTTGGGAGAAAATTACGTGTTCTACGAGGGAGTATGTGGTAGGCGCTTCAAGAAGACTGTACCTTCCTAGTACCTCAGCCAACGGGGAAAGGAAGAGGGCAACATGCGGCCATGAGTTTAGGATGAAAGGAGGCTGCGCCCTCCGAAACCTCGAGAGACCCCACAGGGCTATGGCATAACTGACTCTCTCCCTTTATTCGAATAAAGCTGCAGGACCCCTCTGTCTCCTTTGTGGACACTGGTTTTTCCGCACACGCTGAACGCAAGAGCCGGGCAGGGGCGCGGGCGGCGCACCCGCCTCACCCCGCCGGGCCCTGCCGCGCACTGAGGGAAGCAGGAAGTGACGCGCCTGGCTTTGTCTTCCCCTGAGCCAATGGTAGCGCCGGCCGCCCTCACGTGACATCAGCGCCCGCCGCTGGGCCCTAACGGCCACCCCCGTGCGCGCGCCGTGCTGAGCATGCGCAGTGCGGCCACGGCGGTGTTCCCCTGAATTCTGGGGGAATTTTGTGGGAAAATCTTTCATCTTTCTGTGTGAAAACGTCCTTACAAAGTGCCCACAGGTGCCCGCGGGGTGACGCGTGTCCCTGTCCCCTCAGGAGGTATGGCGGGCGGAGCGGCAGGGGGACAGGGCGGTGTGGGCGGCGGGCTCTGGCTCCCCGGGACGCGGGGCTGCTCCGGGGATGGGTGACGGCTCCTCCCTGCCCGAGAGACCCCGCCAAGCGCCACAGCCCCTCCTGCTCTCCCGCCTGACCCAGCTACACAGGACACGAGCCGCGTGGGTGAGGATTAACCTTTATTGCCAGGTGAGCCAAACTCTGCAGAAGCCCCAGCCGGATCAAGGCCGCCTTGTGCCAGGTGCTGGAAGAGCCCAGGAAAGCCAGGCCACAGCCGAGCCCTCCATCCTCCCGCTGCAGCAGGAGGCCTGGCCGGTCTCCTGCCGTGTCAGGCTGTCTAATGCCCCATGGGGGGCGCTTGGGGACAAAGAGGAGGTTGCTGCACTTCCTAGCACGAGGCAGCGCTGCCGGGCCTGCTCAAGCATGCAAGAGGGACTTTTCCCATCCCTCCCAAGGCTGCTGCTCTCCCTGCTGAGAGCACGTCAGGGTCGCCAAGGAAAGCGCGGAAAGCTTTTTCTCCCCATTTCTAGAACCATTTGAAGGCAGATGACAGGGAACAGTAATAGGTGCCGTTGTCGTCCTGGCAGGCGGATGCGATGGTGAGGATGCAGGCGTTGCTGGCGAGGTCTTTGGTGGCAGAGAAGCGGTCAGGAATCTTGGCAGGCTTGTGCTTGTCTCGCTCGGAGTTGTAATAGAGCAGATACCTCAGGGAGTGCCCTGGGCGCTGCTGGTACCAGGAGATGCCGAACTGGCTGATGTTGTACTGGGGGCTCAGGGTGCAGGACAGCCGAGCTGTCTGCCCGGGCAGCACGAACACGGAGTCTGGCTGGGTCAGCACGGGCTGAGCCCTGGAAGCTGCACGCACCAAGGATGCAGTTACTGATGGGCTGAGCTGTGTCCCCCATCACACTCAGCCCCAAAATGTCCCTCAGCTCTCTTGAGGCAATGCCATTACCCAACCACCATCCTGCTCATCACACCACACAGCCCCAGAGCAAAATGCCCTGCTCAGACTAACCTCCCCTTGGACAGCCCGGTCCTGCCCACCACACCGCAGTGCCCGCCAGGCAGAGCTAACTCGGCCACACCACCCTTACCTGTGCCCATCATCCCCACCAGGAGCAGGACCATGAAGCTCAGGGCCATGGCAGGAGGCAGAGGAAGGGAGGCTGTTTCAGAGAGGGTCTTGGCTGCTACACAAACCCAGGTTGCTGTGCTGCAGGCACCAGCGGGACATATGTAAATGACACAGGGGGCTCGGGGACTCAGCTCCCCAGGGCTGCTCGCTCTGCTGCGGCTGGGCTTCAGGGAGGGGGTGAGAGCCAAGCATTGCTCAGCACCCACCTTCACCCCAGACCCTTTCCTTCAGCTGCACCAATGCACCCACAGTCCACCCCACCACCCTCTGCCCTGGGCACTGGGGCAGCATCACTGACCACCTCTCTTTGCTGATAGGAGGAGCAGAGAGGTTTCCCTGGTGTCTCACACTCGGGCCCTCTGCTGCCAGGCGCACAGGATGCCAGGAGCCTGAGCCACACCATGCCAAGGATGCCCTGGGGAGGCAGGAGGCTGGGGGCCATCAGGGAGAATGGAAGATGGGAGGTGCCAGAATCCCCCAGCAGAAGCAGCATAAGGAAAGTTGCTCCCTCCATGCAGCTCCATCACTGTGACAGGAACTGCTTGGAAGGGTCACAGCATAACCTGCAGCAGGGGCTGGGAGATGCCGAGGGCGCTGCCTCTTCGCCAGGGCCACCTCAGGAACAGCAGCCATGGGCAGCCATGGTGGGTGGCTGCTGAGGTCACCGGGCAGAAGGCATTTCCCAAGGGAGCTGGTGCAGAGATGGCTGCAGCACAGCTGGTGCCTCGTGCGGAAGGACAGCAGACCGTTACAGCCAAAGGCCACCAGCTCAGCGGGCGTGAAGGCCCTCCTGTCTGTGACACCTGTCACGAGGCCCAGAGACACCATGTCACACGGCCACCAGCCCAGGCTGTCCTTCTCAGCAGTGTGGTCCACAGGCACTTCTCACGTGCCAGAGCTGGTGGGTGCCTCCTGCCCTCCACAGGCAGGCTCAGCTGCCGCCACTGCCGCCTCATCTCCATCCAGGGACAGCCCACTCACTCTTCTCTGCAGCACCCACAGTGTCCCTAAGCCAAAGATGTTTCCAGGTGAGTCCCAACGTGACTGCCCTGTGTATGCTCTGGTTTTGAGGGAAAATGGAGCTCTGAGGCAGAGCCCTGCCTCTTCAGAGCACCCCAGCACTGTGCCTCTGGCACAGGCAGGTCCTGAGGAGGAAGCACCACCATCACGCAAGGATGTGATGCAGGAAGCTGGATTCTTGCTCTGCTGTGCCACCCTGCAGAGCTCTGGTGCACCCATCTCTCCTGCATTCTGGGTCACTCAGAGCAGCTATAACTGAGCAGGGCCCCACCTGCAGCAGCAAGGGGTTGGTTAGACCTGACAGGGCCCCACAGCTCCTGGCACAGCTGGACGGCAGGGAGGGAGGGCAGCAAGGGCTGTTGTGCCCCTGCCAGGGGCATGTGGTGCCACACAGTCCTGGCACATGCAGCAGAACGTGGCTGTGTCCCACCTGAGCCCGTCTGGGCAAACCTGCTCTATCAGATTTACTAGAGCCAGCCTGCAGCAAGGTCACGCAGCCACAGCTGCATGAGACCAGCTCCAAAGCCCATCTAAGGCCAGAGCTTTGCCGTGGTGTCTTCTGGCCTTGGGGAGTCCTGCCCCTGCAGGTATCAGCAGCTTGTGTTTCATGCAGCCAGGCCCCTGAGCTCTTGCAGGTACGAGCACACTGCAGGTGCAGCTCCAGCTGTTACCCACCAGCACTCCCCAAATTCTGCAAGGTGGCGACAAGATGAACATGAGCCTCCCTACGTGTGTCCTAGGTGAGGAGTGTAACACACACACCTTGTCCCAAGCCCTGAGTGGGACAAGTCCATGGATTAGACTGACTGTGAAATGAAACCCGGCAAGACAGAGGGAAATCACCTCCTCATGTGAGGAGGGGCATTTCAGAGAAAGGGAATTTGTCCACAGAGCAGTGAGCACTGGATAATGCAGCACATCAGTGTTGTTACTGGTTCCCACCATTCAGGCCCGCCCCATCTGCTGAGCAGGGACATGGCTTCATCCATATGTTTTCCACAGGAAAAGGGGATGATGCTACAGGGCCCTGACACACTGCTGCAGGAACACTTGCACAGCAACATTTGGGCACCAAACAGAAGATGCAGCTGGCACATGGCCATGTCCATCATGGGGCTGCAAAACCCCACTGTCTCCTGCTCCAGAGTAGAACCGGCACAGGCAGGGTCCTCAGGACAATTATTCCAGTAGGATCCAGTCATCTCGCAGAGGAGCCTGGGCTGCCCTTGCAGAAGTGCTGGGCTTAGTTAGGAGCAGGGTGGGCAGATGTGGCACCACCACAGCCCAGATGAGCTGCAGGACAAACAGCAGGGCAGGAAACACCACGAGACTACAAAAAGTCTGAAACTCAGAGCAGCTGGGACCACATGGAGCAGGCAGCCTTCCCAACAGGCTGTTGTTTAGCTCAGCCTCTGCTCTACCCCCCTCCCCACCCCGCAGCTGCAGGAGGCTCGAGCACTTGCAGGGGCCGTTCACTGTTGCTGGGAGATCCGGCTACTGAAACCACAACGGCGTCAGTGGGAAACGCAGCCCGTGCCCCGGGCTCTCCATCAGCTCCCGCCGCTGCCTGCAGCACCACAGCCCTGCCAGAGGGGGAAAAGCCCTGGCTCTGCCTCAGCCCTGGGGCCAGCCCGGCACCTGGACCACCCCTGTCACCCCCGCAAGGGGCAGGGAGGGACACAGCACCTGGTGCACAGCAATGCCCAGTGCTCAGGGAACAGCAGCATCCTGCACCTCACCTGCTTTAAAAAAAAGGGAGATCTATTACCCCTGCACTGAATTGTGGAAGAAAACCAGTCCAGCAGAGCTGGGTTAATCACAGGGAGGGAGGCTGGAGGCGAGGATGAGTTCCCAGCCTGGCAGCTCTGGTAAATATCGAGAGGGGGCCCTGCTTATCTAGACACAACCAGAAGAGCCATGGGGCAGAAGTGCCAGCTGCCAGCAGAGCTCCTCTGTTCTGGGCTGTGTGGAAAGGGTTCCCTGACTCAAATCCTGGCTCTCAGTTTCAGAGAGCCGGTATCTGTGGGAAGGAGTGAGCAGCCCCTATCCTGACCTCACCCAGTTGGCTGAAGGCCTTGGCCTGACCCCAGACACTCGTGGCTGAATCCATCAGGCACACACGGTCCTCAGCCTTTGCTCCCTCTGCTATTTGAACTGGATCCCCAGCTGTGACTACTGACGTGTGTCAGCCCTGCAGGATTTCTCAATTGTGACAAACTCGGTCAGGGTTCATAGCCAAAATACCCTCTGGTGACTCAGCCACAATCTCCAGCTCTTTCCCCTTGCGACTGGGACCACCTTGTAGAAGGGGACTGGCAAGGACCAGGACTTGCTGCTTTCTCCTACTCATGCTTGATGAAACAAAGTTGAAGGACAGAGACACTTCATCAGTCAGAACCATTTTCCCCAAATCAAAGCACTTATCTTCTCCCCTAACCTGGGGCACTCTCAGCACCAGCTGCCGGCAGCCGTGGCTGTAATGCAGCTGCTGGGAGCCCTGCTGATGCCACATGGGGATCCCGCCTTTGGTGGCCACAGTGGGCACCTCTCAGCCACTTGCTGTGCCTCTTGCCATGCCCATGTGGCCCCTGGGTGTGGGGTGACCATGCTCCTATCTCAGGTCTCTGTCTGCAGCCAACTGCCGAGAGATGGTGAACCTGCACTGCTGCGTCCAGACCCTCACAGATCACCTCAAGTGGAAGTGTCAGTGCAGGCCTGAAAGTACAAGTGCTCTGGGCAGTGGTCACCAAGGGACTGCCACTCACCCGTAGAGATACAGAAGAGGGTAACAAACAGGTCACATGGGAGTCACAGAACATCCCAAAACACAGGGAAAGGGACAGCAAACCTCCCGCTCCCCAGATCTCCACAGATTCTGATCAAAGTGTGACCTGCCAAGGAAAATACCTCTAAACCCCACAGGCTTTTTGGCCACACAGAGGCACACTGGGCTTCCTTCGCCACGTGTCTCTCCCTCCAGACTGCATCCATCTTGCGGACAAAAAGGGCACCCCGATGAACCTGAGCAAAGTGGAAGATCCTGCATCCAAATTCACCAGAAAATACCTACAGGAAAGGCAGCACGA
This sequence comes from Oriolus oriolus, assembly GCA_013400235.1. Taxonomy (NCBI): domain Eukaryota; kingdom Metazoa; phylum Chordata; class Aves; order Passeriformes; family Corvidae; genus Oriolus; species Oriolus oriolus. The sequence continues at coordinate 627,347 of VXBT01000192.1, read as the reverse complement.
CATCCTCATCAGAGTTGTCCCTAAGTTCCTTGTCGAGACAGCACAGCTCAGCCTCTGGGCCAAGAAGGGTCTGCTCTGGGGGGAGGCTTGGAGAGGGGCTCTGTTCAGCAGTCACTTGGACACAGCAAGAAGCTCCGAGGAGGCACAAGCCAGCTCAGATGAAGAGCTAGAGCTCAGCCTTTGTTTGTCCAAGGGCTGCTCCAAGGAAGAAGGAACCTTTCCTGGGCGGAATCACCTGCCCCAGTTACAAGCCTTCAGTTTGCAGCCAGGAGAGAGACTAATCCATTTCTCCCATTCTGCTGGCAGGAGAAGAAAACTCTGAAGCCACCTGCTATGAATCCTTGCTAGAGGACCTGGGGAAACACTACCCTGACCTACCAGGTAAGAGCCAGGCACCCACCTCACCTCCACAGAGGAGTCAGGGGTGCAGGCATGACTCCTTTCCCACCTCAACCCTCGTACAGCACCTGTGGGACTGTCCTCTGATCCCACTGTGCTCCTTCAGGGCTGCTTATGGCTGTGGGCAGCGAGTGCATTCAGGCAGCAGGACCCCTCCTAGTTAGGAGTGACAGCAGAGACCTGCTGCCTTCCCACCCCACAGCAGGCAGAGGCCTACCAATCTTGTCCCCTTGGCAAAGAGGGTCATTTCCTTGGAACAAACAGGGAGGGAAGGACATCAGGAGAAATTGGGAAACCCTCAAGTTTCTCTCCCAGGCTGTAGTCCCACTGGTTGGCAGTGCCTTGCTCAACATGCAATGAGCAACTGACCAACACAGCAGGAAAACACAGCTCAGGAAGGGCTTGGTTACTCCACAGATGGGCTGCAGCAGCTCTTGGGAAAGACCTAGGGGAGGAAGGGCTCCTTGCAGAGCAGGGCTCAGCCCCACACCAGCACTCGAGCCAGGAACGGGGCCACCTTTCAGAGCAAGAGGAGCTTGGAACTCAAGAACCCCCCTAAATGAGGAACAGAGCCATTACTGGTCACACAGGCAGCACAGCCACCCCCAGGGCCCAACCACCTGCCCAGACACTTATTCCCAGCACAGCAAGAGTCCCCTGCTACTGAGCCCCTCTTCCTGGGATCCCCTGCTCCTCCCAGAGGTTCACACTACCACATCCCAAGCTGCACCCTGACAAACCAGGCAAACCCAGCACCACAGCCAGGCACAAGCAGCATCCTTCTGCTTCAAGGTGGTCTTGTGTTCCTGTGGCATGGCCTGCACTCCCCAGTGACAAGAACCTACCCCTCCTTTCAACCCACCTGCACGGCAGCAGCCACCTGTATCACTGGATGGGTCTGCTTCCCACTCCATCGCCACTCTGGAGTGGCCCTGCAGGGACTATCACTGCCATCACCAGGAAAAGCTGCTCCAGGGACAGCCAGTCCCCACAAGTGCAGAAGCAGGGCTTTGCCAAGATGGGTCAAAGGCCGAACACACCTGCTGCAGGTGCTCTGCTGGTTCTCCTTAACAGCTTCTCCAGCCAGACCAGCACACCAACATCAGTCTAATACTTACTTCTTAAAGGGAGTTTAAGAACTTTGGAGTGGTTCCTCCCTGCTCCCACAGGACAGCTCAGCACGTGGAGCACTTGGGCTTTTCATCTCTGGCATCTGCTTTTTCCCTTGGCTGTCTCTCAGGAGAGCACAAGACACTCCTGATAAGGCCAGGCACAGCTCAGGACATTGCCTACCAAGAACTTAAGATTGTGACATTTAGAAGGGGCAGGACTTTGAAGACCAGCCTTCAGTATCTGCTAACAGCATTTACCATCAAGACCTGGATTTCCTCATAGATCCCAGCAGGGGGTTGAGAACTTGTCCTTTATTCAACAGTCAGAGATGAAAAGGTTAAAAGACTCATTCTGCCAAGAAAATTCGTAAGTTAAGCATCTGAAAGTCCTGGTTTCACTGCTGTGCCACTAAAACTCCAGCTGAAGCCTCAAAATTCCCTTTTACACCAACGTGAAGAACAGGGTGTCCTGCGGGAGGCCAGTCCACGGGCAGCAATCACGAGGCTGTCCTGCCAAGGTGACTGTAAGAGGAAGGGAGCTCCAAACTTCACCTGATCCCAGTGACCTTGAGAACACTGCATAACCTGCTAAACCTTTAAAGTCAGATCAGCCAACTGTATCCAAGTCCCACAGCCAGACAGGTCTCACACTCTTAGCTCTGAAGTCAGGACAGGTATTTAGGAAGAGGATATCTATAGAAAAGTAATTGGTTACTGAAAATACTGTAGGACACATGTTGGCTTACCTCCCTCCAGCCTCTCCTCTGCCTGGAGGACAGCCAGTGTCTGGATCTCTTTCTGTTAAGTCATGCAGGCACAGTCCTTGCTAGGCTGCACAGCCTGTTTGAAGGAAATACACAGTTGTGCCTTGTCCTTTTTAAGTGGCTGATAATGTTAACATTTTGGTAGCTTAATTTTAGCTTGAGAATTAAATAAAGAACATGCACAAGCGATAGGTCCAAATAAATTCTTTTATTTCTCTGTAATAAATACAGCACTGTCTGAATTCTGAAGACCCTTGGGTCCAATCATTCCTTTCCTTCCCTACTAGTTCAGAAGTGAATTACCACTAGAATACTCCTGTCTGGTCAGTCTGCTCCCTCCAGCTCATTCCCTGTCCATCCTTCCGCTCCCTGTGGATAGCGGGGTTCTACACCATGATCCTCTTCCCTATGAGGGGGCAAATTCTTCACAGGAGAGAAGAAACACCTACAGGGAAGAAGCACAAGTTCAGCATTAGGTACACATTCCAGCAGCTGGAGTTAAAAGCTCTCTCACCTGAGATGACCAGATCAAGACCTAACTACTGACAACAGCTTGCAACAAATGCAGCAGGAATTAGAGTATCAGCCAGGGAGAACAGCGGGCTTTCCATGGCAGCAAGAGTACACCCTCTAAGACGGTACCTACAGCCTCCCCACCTTCACAGAGACACGGTCACCATCATTTCTCCTTCCCTTTCCACTTGCCTTCTGCTCTCCAGGACACGGGGAAGACACAACTGTTTCCTACTTAAAGCCCTGAAGGGCACTATATCCCCAAAAGATCGCTTCTGCAGCCTTCAAACCGTCTGAGGCGTTCTGCTGGCAGCAGTTCCCTCCTGCAGGGACAGGCACACTCACCATTGCTGTACTTGCACTGCTTCAGAGCCTCGTTGAAGCCCTCGCACAAGGTCAGGTCGCTCTGGTTGGTAGCACACTCCAGGAACTGCTTCATCTCATAGTGGCAGGGTCCGTAAGGCGACTGCTGCATCAGGGGCCGGGGCTCCTGCGGGCACGGGCCCAGTCAGGGGCGGCCCGGGGACAGCGGCGCCTCTTCCAGCGCGCTCCCGTCACCTTGCGCGGGGGGCGGCCGTCTGTCCGTCCGTCCTTCCCTCCCTGCACGGCCCCGCTCCCCTCTCCCGCCGCCCCACGGCCACAGCCCCGCACCTAGCCCCGGGCCCGCCGCCCAAGGGCGGCCCAAGGGCACGGCCCGGCTCCGCTCGCACCTGGGCGGGCGCCGCCACCTTGGCCGGCTCGGAGGAGCCGCCGCTGAAGGCGCCGGTGATGGCGCTGCCCACGACGTGTCCCACGGCGGAGCCCACGGCCACGCCGGCCGCCGTGCTCGCCATCTGCGCCATCAGCCCGGGCTGCGCCGGCTGCGCCGCGGGTGCCGGGGCCGCTGGGGCCGGGCTGCGGAGAGAAGGTAGTC
>VXBT01000192.1:612407-623415 GCA_013400235.1 Oriolus oriolus | reverse complement strand
CCGGCAGAGGGCGCGCGAGGCCCGTCCGGGCCCGGAGCGGGGCGGGGGCGCGGGGCGGGCCCGGGGCCGGATCGCGGCATCACCCAAACACAGACACACGGTCACCGAGTCCGGGCCTTCACCCAGCACTGCCAACGCCACCAGCAAACTGGGTCCCCAGCTGCCGTACCCACCCGATTTGTGAACACCCCCAGATGGTGACTCCAGCGCTGCCCTGGCTAGCCCGGCCCGGGGCTGGACGACCCTTTCAGTGAAGAAATTTTCCCTAATATCCAATCTAAACATCCCCTGGCACAACTTGAGGGCATTTCCTCTTGTCCTGTCCCTTGCTACGTGCGAGAACAGAACGGTCTCCCCTGGCTTGATCCTCGGTGCGGGGAGCTGCGAGCGCGGCAGCTCCGCGGGGACAGGAGCTGCGGGCGTCGTGACAAAGGAGAGCTCCCGGGAGGGCGGCGCAGGGACTGCAAATGCTCGCAGGGTGCTTCTCCAAGGTGTGGAGCAGACCAGGAGAGCGTGAAGGGGCTTGTTGGAATGGGCAATGAGCACGGCCTCTGTTGCATGGGAGACGGCGGGTGGAGGAGAGGTGGATAATGAGGGGCTGGGAGAGGGAAGATGAGCACTCCGCAATTGGGGCAGAGAAAGGAGGGTGCCAGGGAGAAGGGAAAGGAGGAGTGATGTGGTCTAAGCCATTGGCCAGCACAATAATTTTTGCAGCAGCCCTCTGGATACAAATCAGGAGATCAAGGAATACTTTGTAAGGCGTGGACATTGTTGGGCAGTGGGAATCCATGAAAAGATGATGATGATGAGCCCTCAAATCATGAAGAGACAGGCTGGACGACGCCAGTTTTACCTTCAAACCAGTTTCCTGACAATCATCTCTTCCCTGGCACCCCCGCTAGTCTCCAGGGCCTCTGTGGGTCCATGTCTCCTCAGTGTCTCCCTGGAATGGGCCTTGTTGCCAGCTCCATCTTTGGATGTTCCTTATGCCCAGTGGAGAGAAAGAAATTTCCAAAATTGAGAAGGATTCAGAAGTTGTCCAGGAAAAAAAAAATATCCCAGCTATATTATGTCTCCAGGGCTGTGTTCGCAGCAGCTCTTTGGGCTGGTTCATTGACTGGCAGGAATTAGAGAGCTAAGTCACTGCAGGGCTGGCAATTAGCTGCTGTGTGTAAGTGTTTTTGTAGAATCAAATTTCCAGCACGAGGGGAAGAGAAAAGCGTTTGTAAAGCAAGCCACCCCCTCGGCGGAGGAGCTGGGCGGGCAGGGGGGAGCTGCAGCTCCTACACTCCTGAGGAAAGAAAAGGATTGTTCCTCAAACAAACACTGCTTTGGTCTTCTCTTCCGAGGGGTAACACCCCCAAACCCTTCCTCCCACAGCACCAGGGAGCTCTCCTGCCCCGAGAGCTGTGCACTGCTTTCAGCTGGAACAGCAGCACTTTACATCCAGCGTTTGCCTGCCTGTCTTTTCCCACTGACAGAGAGGGGGCCAAGCAACTGTAAAAGCAGAGGAATGCCCCTGGAAAGCCCCTGCCTCAGTAGCACCCGCACTTTTTCCTTTTCCCAGGTATGCGTCTCGGAGAATTGCGGTTCCCTTCCTTGTGCAGCCCCGTCCCGACGAGCCATGAGTGCCTGAGGGGAAATAGAGCTCTTAGAGACAGGAGAGAAAAAGGGCAGGAGGGGAGACAAGGGTGACCTCAAGGGGCCCCTCGCTGTGAGGAAACTCAGCTCTCTGCCGACTCAGCTCAGGTCTCTGCAGTCAGCATGGGAGCACGGTCGAGCCATCAGGGTGTGGGGCTGGGGCTACCACCCCACCCGCTCCTTTCCCTTCTTGCTTGTTCCTGGCCATAGGAAGAAGCTCCATGTGCTGGAGGGAGGAGAGGAGCGACTTGCAGGGGGTACAGGGAATGCCAGAGCTCCAGCCGTGAGAAATCAAGGTTCATTAGTTCCACGAGGCGCAGAACAACTTGCTGAAGGAGCCTGGGTTTCCAGCTGAGCGTGTCCCTCTAAGCTGCGTCTGGGGGACCCTTTGATTTGGTTAATTAGACGCAAAGTTTTTCTGTGCAGTGGGAGGCCGGGTATGTGCTGAGGAGCACAGCTACCCTGGGTTTACTAATGAGATAATTTATTGTGGCTGTCTGGGAGGCTGAGTGTACACAACTCCACCCGCGCACACACCACCCACCCCAAGCCCTCTGCTCCCAGCTGGAGAGTCCTCGGAACTGGAGGTGGAAGAACGATGTCAGGTCTCCCTGTGAGAGCCCTGCCGAGGAGCCATCCTCCCACGGGGGCTTCTGCAGGAGGGCCTCATTTACATCTAAATATCCTTGCAATGATTTGCACTGTTTGCCTGGCCAAACTTCCTAATTCCGCTATTTTTCAGCCTAAATTTGATCTTTGATTCAATCAAGTAGCTTTGTTTTGCCTCTCTCTTTCCCCCTGCTCCAGTAGATCTCTCCTTACATAGTTCAAGTGTTAGGGCTTGCCTACACTTGAAGTTTGACTCTGGATTTAAGGACATAAAAATCTGAAAGACAGTAACTAATTCTGGAATCTTTCTGGAAGGATTTACTCGAAACCAGTAATTTCTGAATACCTTGGTGCCCTGGCTGGCCAGTTCATCCTCCTGTTAGCAGCAGGAGCAGGTACGACAAGGTTTGTAAACTGCAGGTCTGTGTTTTTTCAACTGCTTTCTCCGCATTGCTCTAAAAGGAGCTTATAACCTCCCCCTCCAGAGTTTGCCTCACTTAAATCCTCATGCTGTCACAGCTGAAATGTGGCTACAAAGAGATGTAGGAATTCCCCAAGTGTTTGGCTCTCAAGGGCTTGTTTCACAGGTGAGGAATGCAACACCGGCCTCCCTGCGTCTCCTACCTGCCTCTGCCCCGGCACCGGGCACGGCACGGGGCTGGCTTTACCAGGCTGTGCTTTCTCAGGGCCTTTGCTTAGGGGACAGTGACACCCACAAGCGTCCTGTTCCTGCAGAAGCCCTCTCCACGCAGCCACGCCTCGCTGCGGGCACATCCTGCCCGGTCCCTGCCACGGGCCACCACCAGCGGGGAGCCATCCGGGGGTGCTGCTGGAGCCTCCTGCCTCCCGAGCTGCAGGTTTGCGCTTGGAGAGCCCTAATTAGTGCATGCAGGGGCAGATCTGGGCAGTGCTCTGGGTGTACCTGAATTTAAGTTATTTAGGTTAACAGCAAATTGCACAGGATGATTGCTCGGGGATCTGGGCAAACTATTCAAAGCAGAAGAAAGCTTTCATCAGTCTGATGAATTAGCCAATATTTTTGTTTGTGGACGATCCCCCAAAAAGACAGAAACAAAACCTCCAGTTCTTACCAATGTGTTTGCTTCTCAAAATTACTCCATGAATCATTTGCGACTGAGTGTATGCAGTCAGTGGGTTTCTGATGTCCTCCTTTTATTTTCATCTTTGAGCTCCAGCTAGTCCTAATTTTGCTTGTGCCAAGTGGCTGATCTCAGTCCCCAAGTTCACCCAGAGCACTCAGGTCAGAAGGAAATATGCAAGAACTACCTTTTTATCCTATACAGCTTTTAGCAAGCAGAGTTGCAGTCAACAAATAGTAATTAATTAAAAAAAAAAACAACAAAACAACAGGCAAGCTGCTACGACTAAGCAGCATTCACAGATTTTTCATGAGCAAATGGCACCCTTCTCACAGTCCTGCCTCATCACCATTCCCCAAGGGATAACAAAATAGCAGTATCACAGGCAGGTGGTATTCCATGGCAGCACCACGGCCCTGCCTCACTCGGGATGCCACAGGCTTCGAGCACACTCCCCACACAGACGTCTTCCTGTCTGCATCCTTCCTCAGATACTTTTTAGCCAAAATACAACGCCTGAAACAAAGTGACTGTGCTGCAGGAGTCGGAGATGAGCGATGGGAGGAAGAAAAAACCACAGGGTCTCAGTGGAGGAGCCGCAGCTGGCCAGACGTGACTGCGAGGGAAGGGGAGGCAGCACTCAGAGTGCCGTTTCAGCTTTCAAGTCTCGTGCTCCCAGGATCTACATGCCATTTCTTGGATGTGGTTTGCCCCGAGGGCAATCTCAACAGCTGTGAAGTTTCAACAGATGAACAATGTAGTTTTCAATAAATTTCAGCAAGCAAAGGAGAGGATTTTAACTCATTCATGCTAGCCCACTTTTGGTCTGAAGGCTCTTCCGGACCCGAATCCATTCACATCATGAGTGTTTCCTGTTTGAGCCCCAGGCACACCTGAGCTACACTGCTGTGCTTCAGCTTTGCAGAGAGGTTTTCCCCATCAGAAGAGGCTTCTCTCAGCCATGCCCATGGGTCCTGGGAGGTGCAGGTACATCCTTACATTTGCCTGTGCCACTTGAACCCACTCTGGTGGAGGAAGGTACCAAATGTGGATGCCCTCAGCTCCCAGCGGGGAAAGGAGAGGCAGTGGAAAGACAACTTTTCCAAATCTCCTTGTGGCAACTGCATCTTGGAAACTCTATTCCTTTGTACTCACACAACCAGAAGTGGGGCTTGTGCTCTTGGAGTCATGTTCTCATCCCAGCTGAAGGCTGATGCCATTAATTGTAACTGAAAGAAGGGCTTTTGTGTTCCCAAATTCAGCTGGTGTATCCTCAGATCACGACAACAATTACTGTGAATTCACCTGCTGTACACAGGACGAGACAGCAAACTTGAGTCCAGAGATAAAAAGCCAGCTAAAAGGCCAGCATGGGGTTTTTTTGGTGTGTGTCTGGGGAACCTGAGCAGTGAGACTGTGACCTTTGCTGCCTCACCTCTGGCTGGGATCTGTCAAGCAGTTTCAGGGAGTCCGAAGCAGCGAGCTCACACCCCTTGCAGGAGGTGACAGTGCTGAGTGGGCCCTGGAGGGATCTCACACCTTTACAGGCTCCCTGCTTCACCTCTCAATGCTTTACCTTTAGTGTCCAGGCCAGTGGGCTCAGGGCTTAGCATTTCCTGCTCACCCAAACGTCTGCCCAGAGGCCATTCCCTTCTGCTCCTGCACAGCTGCTCCCTGGCTGCTCTGGTTCCCCCTCTCTCTGCTGACAGACAGCAAACATCTCCAGAGAGCTGCCCCAGTGGTTCCCCACACACAGCTCCAGGGAGCACTGACGGCTCCCAGGCGTCTGTAGCAAAACAGCACGAGAGAGCAACTACAGAATGAAGGATGGGGTTTGTGTGTAAGGCAGAGGTGCCCTTGAGCTTTAGGAGGCTCTTAGCACCAACCCATGAACAGCTACTGCTTTGAACTAGAGCATTACAGTAACTGCCTCTCCACATGTCCCCTTCCCAAGTGGAGACACAGCTCGTATGGCAGCCAGAGAGATCTTGTGAAGTGCAGCAGCCTCTACACAACAGTTCACAGACACCTTTGATTTGGGGTCTTTTGTACCAGCTCTCCAAAATGTTTCATGAGTTTTAGTCACCACATTGCTCTGCCTGTCCTACTGAGGCTCCCCAGCTCTCAGCTTCCAACAGAAATTTCTTAGACAGAAACTAAGTATTGGATCCCATCTTTTCCTTCTTGGAAAAGAAGCCAGTGGTGTCTCCTTTTCACATGGAAAGTCAGTAACCCTTGCAAATGCACAGGGCAGCCTGGTTGTGCACTCTGGTTTGTCACGGTTTCTGCTGAAATGCTTTTCTTTCAGTTGGCATCTCCACCAGAGTGCTGAGCTCAGTGCAGAGTCCATCCATGGGCTCCTCCATAGGAAGACTGAAAACATCCTCCTCTGTAGGAACAGCCTGACCTTTTGAAAAATCTGTGGTCTGAGCAAACCCCTCAGCTCTCTGGAAAGGCTGGACACTGTGTATGCCATGCTGGATTAATTCCCAGCCTTGTGCAAGCTCTAGTGGTGCTCTTTTGAGATGGTTCTTCAGAGTCTTCAGTGTGGTTCCCTGGATCTGAGGCTTCCACAGTGAGTTTGTGATAATGCAGTCTCAGAGTTCAGCAATTACAGCCCGAGGGAAAGTGGGAAAACACTTTGGGAACTGATCTCTGTCACTGTCCAACCAATTTATTCCACTGACATTTGCTAGTGGCAATGCAGTGTGTCACACACTGCACTGCTGCACGAAGTAACTGCTGGGAGAGGCACTTTGCATCCCAGAGGGAGCCGAGGGTGTGCTCACACCAATAAAATCCATACTTCTGTGATCTCTCTTCCTGGACATCTCCTCTGGAGTGAATTTGCTTGCTCTCCTGTCTTTTTTCCCCCTGGCTCACATCCTTATTGCCTTCTCATGGCTTTATTCAGTCAGAGCCCTGTGTCTGACTGGTTCTGCTTACCCAGCACCAACCCGCCCATGAGTGTGGCCACCCCATCCAGCCGAGACGTGGGGAGCACTCTCTCCTTCCTGCTGCTGGCCCTGGCTCGCCCAGCTGGCCTGCGCATCCTGGGGCAGACACCTCTCACTTGCCAAAGGCAAACGCTCCACATGGGACCATGCCAGAGCAATGTGGAGGGGCAGGAGGGTCTCAGCAGCAGCGGGGCTGTGCCGAGAGGAGCTGGGGGAGTGGTACCTGTTCCAGGGAGATGAGTTCAGCAGCGTTTGCTGAGGAGGGGGGAGAGAGGGAGCGGAGGGGCTTGGCTGCTCTGAGCAGAAACGTGCGTGAAGAAAAGCCTCGACCCACACCCTGAATTCCACAGCTCGACTCCAGGGACAGGGGGAGGGAAAGAGGACAGGACGGGACATTTCCAGCAGACCTGCGACTTGTTCATAAAAGCCTCATCTCACCAGCCCTGCCTGCCTCCTCCCCCGTCGCCTCCACCGCTCACGCTGGGTTTTATTAACGCAGTTCCCCTCAGGCTAGAGGGAATCACATCCCAGGAGACATTCCAGTCTCAGATCAGCTTCGGAGGGGATCAGAGGGAGCCAAAGGTGGGGGGCGTTTCACCAGGACGTTTCATTTGCGGAGAGCTGGCAGGTTGGGAGCGCTGCAAGACGGCACTAGCAGCCTCCTTATCAGACACTGAGCAGCCGCAGGCTGGAGTCGAGCCTCTGCTCGGCACTCTGCGTCCCAGCCACTTCTGCTTTGTCCAGGCTGCTGGCTGGAAGCTCTTCCCCCGGGCTCTGCTGGGTGCTGGGTGCACGGTCGGCCGCAGGGAGTCTGGGCAGGGAGTCCGTGCCTGTTGAGCACCTGTCAGGTGAGCACACTGCTGGTGCCATGTGCTCGGCTCGGCTCCACAAGGGCTCAGCCCGGGGTCAGCACCCTTCCCCGAGCGCCGACAGGGCCTCAGCTGCCGGCTCCTGGCCACCGTGGCACCCCGCACCAGTCAGGACCAGCACCTCTGGCCAGGACTGGGAGCTGGCTCCCCGGCGTCTGGCTCCCCAGGTGAATTGTGGTGTGCCCTGAGCCTACGCCAGGAAAATGCCGGCAGATGAAACTGCATCTCAGGCCAAGAGACACGAAGATGGATGTGTTTTCCTCGCCTGGCTTATCTCGCAGGCAGTGCTTCTCACCGGAGCCCGGCGCTGTTTGTGTGCGCTCGGCTCCTGGCACGGGGGCAGGAGATGATTAGACAACAAACACTGTGGCGGAGCTCTCCCGGGCTGCAGCCGGCCCTGCCCTGCCGAGACCACGGCCCGGCAGGGGAGCCGCTCCTCGGGGGCCAAACCCCAGCGCTGAGTCCCAGCGCTGGCTGCAGGTGCGCTGGGGCTGCAGCGGGACAAGGGGGAGGAAGAGCCGCAGGACCCCCCAGCTGCTGCACCGGGGACGGGGTGTGGCTGTCTCGGTGCTCCCCCAGCGACCCCTTCCTTGACTGGACCCCTGAGGAGCGCAGTGCCCCTCTGCAAGGCGAGGGGCAGCACGGTCCTGCCACCACCTCCCTCGTTCCTAGGTCAGAGGAGGCAGCAGCGCCTGCCCAGCAGCCCTGCAGGCGGTCGTGCCCCCTGCCCAGGGGCTCTGCTCCACATGTGCCCCTTGGTTTCATGAGGGCACTACATCAAACAGATCCCAAACTCATCTGACTCTGCACCGCTGGGCTCAACCCAGAACTAAGGTCAAAGAAAGGGGAGTTGTTAGGGCAAAAGGAAATAGATGTAAAATAAGAAGTAGTGAATCAAGCAACACTTTCTGGAAATTCATAGTGAGACTGACCTAGTTAAGCTGAAGTCTAGAAAACTTTGGTGTTTTCAAGGTTCACTGTTTGGATCTAGGACAGCCTGCACAATTCCAGCATTTCCATTTAAAAGATTTTAAAAAGCCCGAAAGAGATTTGAAGCAAAGCACTTTGCTGACCAACATATATTTTTATGCATTGCTTTATTTTATATATTATTTTACCTTTCCACTTGCGAGTCCAGGCCCAAAGGCCAAGTTTCCAGTCCACAACCTCTTCTTGTCCACTCCCCACGCCCATGTCTTGGGCTGCCAGCAGAGGAGCAGAACTGGGTAATTCAAAAAGTACCCCTGATCAGTCGTATTTACATGGGCAGTTCACTGCACATGACCCCCAGCCTTGTTTGCACCTACCACCACCTGCACAGACACCCACTTTGGCTGCCCAGGAGAAAAACAAGGTGCCAGGGCCAAAGAAAAGGGGAATCTCAAAAGCAAGAGATGAGAACAGACATTTGCCTGGTGGGGACATGTCCCCATTTGTCACCCACTGAGCAGTGATGCTGGAGACATCAATTCATGAGGTTATCTCCTACAGAGAGAGGAGGAAAGACACTAGAGAAGAGAAATAAAAGAAGTTTCTCTGTCCTGGGGATTTGGCTCCTGGACCATCTTCCAGCTGCTCAGGGAAATGCCCAGGAGGTGTAAAGCTCCATGCTGACTTTGCAGGGAACCTAGAGCCAGGTCCCCAGCCACCCAGAATACAGCTGTGAAATCACACCAGGGAGGTGGCAGGAAACAAAGGACTTTGGACAGACAGGCTTAATCCATTTAAATTCAGTTTCTCACTTCCCTCCCCTTTCCCCTTCGCTCTCATCAGACAGCTCTTCCCCCACCTCCTCTCAGTCCGAAGTGCCTTCCAGCAGTTTCACAACCAAGTGGCCCATGGGCTGAGAGAGTTATTCCACCTCTCTGCTGCTCACAAAGAATCAAACCTGCTGTTCTCTTCCTCTTGCACAGCCTCTTTCCACCTAACATCTGCTGGGCTGTAGAAAGAGGTTATCCCCAGCTGGTGGTTCCTGTAGAGACTCACGTTACGATGCTGCTTTGCCTGCCCAGGTGTTCACAAGGCCCTCCTTGTTGGAAAGCCTTGGGGGAGTGGGAGAAGAGCTAATGCTTGTGGTCAGAAGCACTTGGAAAACTCATGACAGCTCTGCCACTTGCTAGGAGTGGAAGGCCCTGAACAGATGCTGAGCAAGAAGGGCTACATGTGGGGATGCTCTGTCAGCAACATCAGGACCATCGGGACCTCTCGGCCATGAAAGCTTCTACTGAGCTCCTGCAGCCGTCACGAGAAGCCCAAGTTTGGCCCCTGCCTGGCAGGAGCTGCAGGAAAGCAAGCAGACAGTGCCTGCACTGAGAGATGTCAGACTGTCTGGGGCTGGGGTGGGAGCCTGTGCTCATCTGCCAGCAGCCTCTGTGCATCCAGCAGGCTGCAAACAGGGAGGGATGAGGCAGGACAGGCAGGGGCTGAGAGAGCTCCCAGCACAGGAACACAAGCAAAAAGGACTTCTGCAGGCTGCACTCAGGGCCCTCTGCAGAAGGTGAGCACACGAGCCCCCAGAACACCCAACGGGCCATTTTCCTGCTGCTAAACATCTATTTGCTTGGCTGGGAAATATCTGTAATCCCAAACACACCATGCACTTTCTTTTGTGTTAAGTGCCTTGGCAGGAGCCAGCAGTTCTCACACACAGTTCCATCTCTGCAAGGACTGAGTTTCCCAGAACACCCCCTTTAAAAGTCTCCCTTTATTAAGAAGAGCCAAACTGCCTGTTGCTGCCTTACAGGCTGCTCCCATGCCTCTCCCCACTTCCCCAGGGCTCCACTGCCATGGGCTGGAAAGCACTGAGCTCACAGAGACACCAGCATTAAAAGAAAAGACACTAAAGAAAAGAGAAACAAAGGCAGAAAAGCTTTTTTCACTGGGACCCAGCTGTCTGGCTCAGAGAAAGGCAAGAAAGTAGGGTCTGCTCTGCATTCCTGGGGCACAGCCAGAATAACAGCAGAAGGGTAAATTCCACAGTGCAAAGTGTTTTTCCCTACTCCCCTATCCTCTCTTACAAATAAGGCCTCGGAGATACGCTGAGCATGGTGCTCCGGTGCAGGGACATCTTGCTAACAGCCTGCAAGTTAAACACTGCAGCACCTTCCAAAGCCAGCCAAGACCAGGCTCTTTCTTCTCACATCTGCTCACCGTACCAGTATTTACATCGTCAGTATGGTTCCCATAAAACTAAACATGAACAACTGATCACAGACAAATAAAGCAGTAATAGAGTCCGGGATGTCAGGAAGCCTTACCCACTCCCTGCACACCAGCCCAGGCAGCTGGAGATCAAAGTTTTCTTATTTGCAGTACATTTCTTGAAACAATTTTCAGCTAAACTCAGTCTGCAGAGGGGATGCTGACACAATCCAGGGCTTCTCCCATAGAAACAGGAACCAAGAAACCAGATCTGTGCATTGCTGCCTCCATCTCCAGGTGGCTGAGCAGACGGAGAAGGCTTTGGCATCTCCAAAACGGGGAGTTGCTCCCTCTTTCCCCTCCCTCAGCATCCCTCTCCGGGAAAGCCTTCTTGCAAAGGGTGAGTGAAGGGTTTGGGTGAAAAAGGGAGTGAAGCACAGCCCTGCACAGGCAAAGCAGGGGTGCAGACAGATTTAAACGCGGATATGAGCTACTCCCCATGGGGACTGGAGTGGTCTCCACGGGCACTAAGAGGATTGTTTCTAGTCCCTTGGTACCCTTAGGCAGGAGAGGTGAAAGATACCTTTAAAGGGACCCGTTTAAAGCCGTCCCGAGCCAGACAGGACCCGGTTGCACGGAGGCCGGGGGCCGGTGCCGGGCAGGCGTGGGAGGGGGGTCCCGCCCCGCTCCG
>VXBT01000192.1:593401-611968 GCA_013400235.1 Oriolus oriolus | reverse complement strand
CCCGGCGGTGCCTCCCGCTCCGCGGGCTCCTCTTGGCTTGCTGGGGAGTTTCCACAGCCGTGTTCCCCAGGAAAAAACGGGGACCGGGACAAGGAGAGTTTAGGAGAGGACACGGCATCCCCCCGTACTTTACAGGCAGCAGAGCACTCGCTGCTGCTCAAACACCCCCCGCACGCTGTGCTGGCAGTTCCGAGAAGTGTTAGGGGGAGACGAGACTAGAGGGATGAATCAAAGGCGCAGGCAGGAGAGGACCAGCAGGGCTCTTTCTTCCTGCACATGCCTGCCCGATCCCAGCACCTGGGACGGAGCTGCGAGCAGCAGGGATTGCGGCTGCCAGAGAAGACCAGCGGCGTGCGAGGGATTTGGGGGACGGGAGAAGACAGAGAGCTCCTTGTGCTGGGAGTATGTGCATGTGTAATTGGGTTATTATAGATACGCGCTTCGCTGGTGTGCCATAAAATAATAATAGAGCAAATGCCCAGTAGCAGCCCAAGGGAATTAGTTCAGGTTCTCTAGATGGTTTTATTATCAGCTCTGTCATCTGAGTGCTTTCTAACTTGGCTGCTAAATATGCTGTGGGCTGGGACTTGGCACAGAGCAGCCTTGGCCCCCAAAGTGCTTGCGTTATTCCAAATGAAATGTCACTGTGCTTGCCTCCGCTCTGCCTCTGGGGAAGGTGAGGCCAAGCACTCGGTGGCGGCACGCTGCACTCCAGTAATGACACTGCTCTGCGGACTTCAGTCCCATCGGAGGGCAGCAAGTGGTGGGCTGGGAGGGCAGAGCTCCACCTGCATAAAGCTGGAGACCACTGGTTCCTGTGGGACATGGGCTGGGCTGGCAGGTGGAGCCTCATGCTCTGCTGTCTGCAAGCTGCGAAGCTGCTGCTCCTGGAGGAACCTGCACAGCCTCTGGTCCTCGTCTTGCTGCCAGCAAGGACCTGCCTGGGGTCCTGGGGGAAGGGAGAGACAGCTTGGGTTTCACACCGTGTGAGCTTGAGCCCAGTCCAGCTGCCGTGTCACTGTTCATCTCCTTTTGCCAGCACTCACAGCTGCTGACTGACTGACTGCAGGGGTTGCTGGGGCTCAGCTGACTTGGACAGTACCCCTTGAAGTGGGGAGTACACCAAATTGCCAAAGAGCATGGAGTAAATGCAGGGGGCCAGGTCTGCTCAGGCTCCTGTCCATCTAATCCACTACCATGCCCCAGAAGGAGGTCCCCCCAGCTGGCAGTCTGCCAACTGAAAGATGCTTTCTTCCTCATCCTAGGCTAATGCTCTGCACTGTGAGTGCTAATACTTTCCTCTTGGCTGGAGTAACTCCAGGTGATACTCCTACAGGTATGTTTTGTTCAGGAATACCTCGTGCTTGTGTGTTTGACCAGCCATGCGAGGCTCAGGGTTTCAGATCGATGTGTTTGACTCAGTCTTTGCAGAGATGGTGGCTGCATTGGTTTGGGTTGGAAACGGACAGATGCTTTCCCATCCTTTCCAACAGCAGTTCTGTCATCCCAAATAGCTGCTCTTTTGGGTTCCTTTCTGGTGTCTAGGCTTCTGGAGGTCATTCTGCTGCCTCTGAGGTGGAGCCAGTCTTATCGGGGGGCTGCTCTCACACACGATGTAAGCTGGCAGCAGTGCAGCCCGCTCCTCTCCCGGCTGGGGAACACATGGGTGCAGGACAGCTGAGGTGGGACTGCTGGGCTGGCAGAGGCCCGTGGCCTCAGCCATTCTCTGCCCTCTCTTACAGAGAGCTGTGCCACGCCATCACGTGCTCCTTTCTCTGACTACTCTGAGTCTGCTGCACAAAGGGATGTTTCCCTAATGTCTGACAGCAGCTAATTTCCTGTCTGGGCACCTTTTGCTGTCAGGTGATGAATGAGAAAGGAGCCAAGGGGTTGAGCCGGGAAAAGAGATTCACACTCCTACGAGACAGACCACAGGACATCCTCAAGCTGTGCTAGTACGTGGGGTGGGCAAGGACAGCCCTAGGTGCAGGAGTATGCTGCACCACGGCTGTTTGTGCTCCAATACCGAGTCACAGCAGCAGCAACTGGGAGGCGAGGGAATCAAGGGCTAAGATTCATTTTAAAGCCAGGCTATAGGGCAAGTTGCAGAAGGACTTGGGTTCTTTGAGGCAAACCCTGTAGATCTCCTTCACTTTTATATTAATGCCTAAAGAAAGAAAGAGAAAACTGAGAGCAGAATAAAGGCTGTGTCTGGTGTCCACTGTAAAACTTGAGAACAAAAGATCTGCAGTCCTCAGGGCTGTGCACACGCAGACACTGAATTCCTGCATTGCTTTCGGCTCCCCTGGGAAATCAAACTCAGTCCATTTGCTCGGAAGGTCTCTCTCCATGGAGAAGTGGCGGGCACCCTCCCAGCTACCAACGTAATCCATCAGGGGTCCTGCAGCTCGCACCCTGAACACAGCAGGTTCCCCTCTGGAAGCAGGGCGCTGCCTTCCCCACAGCCCCTGCCTGCCTCGCTCTGGGCTCCAGCAGCTCCCGCAGGAAGGGTTTGATTTGCACTCTTTGGTTTGGCTATTTAAATCCTGCAGTTAGTGTTGGGGTAATTTTAGGCATGTTTATCTTCTGCTCTGGGAGAGACTCGAGACACATGTAAGTAGTTACTCTCCAGCGGGTTTGTTGTGTTTGTACTTCCACATGCAGCACACACGCACACCCCGCAGGGTGACAAGGCTTGGGGGTGCTGCTGGCAAAGCAGACTGGGGAGGGAGAGGAGAGCAGGGAGGAGAGAAGCACTTTGGGGAGGATCCCCTCTCCAGTTTATGTTGCACTTGCTTCCCCCACACTTATCCAGCCCTGGCACCTTAACTTGGGCTCTGCAGGGGAAGGGTTGCACTGTGTAGGAGTAGTTTGAAAAGAATCTTCTGTAGAAAGTTTCCCTGCAGAGATGCTCATCCTTTTTCCTACTATAATCCCAAATATATGGACAGGTAAATGGAGGGTTTGTGGGAATTCTTGCACTGGGGATGGCTCAGCCTGTAAAGTCACTGGAAGCTGGGCTGAGTCTGCACATAACTGCCCAGCAAAATGAAAAGCAGAGCTTCAGGGGTTCACTAAGGGCCACAGACATGTTTTAGAGATTCACAGAGATCCTGGTGCAGATAGATGAGTCCCAGCAAGGACACGCAGTTGAGCAGACTTCCTCCTCTTAGTGGATTTGGGCAGGAGAGAGGTACTGATAGCTTATGGCTCCCCTTAGCTTGGATGTAACTGCACAAAGAACAAAACATCTCAACCCCCTTCCTGCCCTGCCAGGAGTGTGCCACATCCTAGAGCAGTTTCTTCGTTTCAAGGGGCTTTCTAGGTTATCAGATTAAGGGCTCTTGGCTCTTGAAACCTTTTGCTATGTCAGCACCCTGGGGCTTGTTTGCTCTGTAAGTAGTCCTGTTTCTGGCAAACTGTTGCTTGAGTGACACCAGCAGTTTGGTTGTGGTGTTCTTGATGGAATAGTCTCACGAACTGTCACATAATTAAAATGTCTGATAATAAAAATAGTCCTGCAGTGTTTATTCATTTGCTTTCTCTTGTTACACCAAAGCCTGGTTCTTCTCATTCTGTCTGTGGGCATAAACATTTGCAGCCCGTAATGTTTCATGTTCCACGTTGCTTAGGAAAAATAAACATTTTCCTTTTTTCATTGCCAACAACAACTACCACCAAGTAATCCGGAAACAAACTGTCAGGCCCCAGGAGGTAGTGCTGGATGGTGCCATGGACTGTGGGAAGTGAGTGGAGGGGATCATCCAACTGTGCAGGCATGGCCAGGCACTGCAGCAGCTCCCGTTTGGCCTCAGCCTTTATGTTCTCCCTGGCTCTGTCTGCAGTGGGACCGGACCACAGCCCAGCATGGAGGAGCCAGTCCTGTAGCAGAAGTCTCTTTTGTGTAAGCAAGGAACTCACAGAAGGGTTGGGAAACTCTGCCTTGTTCTGGGGGAGGCAGGATCAATAAATCTGGTGGCTTTGCCCAGGCATTGTTTCCACTAACAGTGCCTTGACCAGGAGCACATTAAGCTCAGGGTTAGGCTGGACCACAGTCATGTTTCTGCCATGAAACTTCAGCTGCAGCATTAGCGCCTTCCCAGCCCAGTCTGCTCCTGGAACACAACCGGACTAGAATGGAGCTGGTTCCAGTTTTACTGTTAACCATCAGCTGGAGCTGCACTGTCAAATCCAACCCCTGCAAATCCATGCTGGGCTGAGAGGCAGGCTGGACAAAAAGCCATCTATGCATCAGGAGAACAACGCTGATCTCAGGCAGGAACATTGCTGTTAAGGAGGTTCAGAGCCCATGGGGGACGTAGCCATCCCCCAGTCGACAAAAATGGGGTGAGAGAACTGTCTTACACGGGAACTGCAGGGAAAAGCATCTCTGCTGTCCTTCCCCACTGAAATAAGGGCAGGAGTGCTCCGAGGTGCAGGCTCATAGGTAGGAGGAGGATAATGCTACTAGCCAGAGAGGCAGCCAGCCCCAGGGCCTTGACAAACACTCTGAGTAACAAAAGGAGAAAGCAGAAACAGAAGCAATGGAAAAGCAGCAGCAGAAGGGACAGGGAAGTGGAGACAAAGTCCATGAGCTCATTCCCCAACATAAGAGGAAACAGCCCAGTGACAGGCGAGGCACCCAAGAGTGATGGGATTCACGTTGTAACTTGTCCAGTTGCTCCTGTCTGACAGGGAGAGGGGTCTCCTTTCATGTCCACAGAAGCAGCCAGGAGCCCAGGTAATTAGGTACACAGGAGAGGACACAAGTTTAAGTTCAGGGCAGGCAGAGGAGGGTGGACCCAGACAGAGGAGGGTTGTGGGCTTGTCAGTACCAGGCACCGGCCCCACTCTTGTGCCTATTTAGACTCAGTGATGCTGATGCTCCACTGTGGCTGGGCTGCTCCGGCTGCTGCTCCTCCTGGGAGCTCTGGAGGGTGAGTGCTGCCCAACACAATGAGGTTAAAGATGCTCCTGGCTCCTTGGGATGGCTGGAACACTTCCTGGGAAGCTTGGCTGGTGTTCATCTGGCCCCAGCAGACCCAGAGGTGATGGCTGTTGTATTGCAGCACTTGAAGGCTGATAAAGCTGTAAGGAACTGAGTGGGCAGCCTGTACCTCCGCTGTGGTTTCTGCTGTCCCACGGGATACGTTCATTCCCTCCCGTTCCCCCTCAGCCTTTCAGTCACAAGGCTGCAGGAAGAGGCGCTTTCTTTGTGAGGAGCTGTGACCAGCCTGCAGCACAGCCTGCAGCACAGCCCACTTTGTGTACAGCTTTGCTCCTCTGCTGTCCTCACTGCCCTCAGCCCTTGGTTTCAGGCCTGGAATCCTCTCTGTTCTTGTGCTGTGTTCACATTTTACCGATCAGTCTCTATTGCAAAGCCCTGACCTCTTCCTTGACTGCAAACCAGCTGTTCCCAACCCCAGCAGCCACCCCAGCCGTGGGTTATACAGGGAAGGGCAGTGCAAGTGCCTGCACATGCTCAGCCAGAGGCTCAGCTCTGTTTTGCACTCTCCTGGGACAAACCCTGTCCTGGGCTGCAGGGGTTTTCCTTTGCTTTTGTGTTCAGCAATCCCTTCCCCTCTGCTGGTGGGATGGGACAAGTAGGGATGCCCCATAGGTACCCAGCAGCCAGGGCCCTCGTCCCCTCTCCTCACAGGTCTGTAGCAGCTTCAGCAGCAGCACAGCCCTAAGTGAACCCCTAAGCCATGCAGTCGGGGCATGGTACCACAGCTCAGAAAACAAAGCAGGATCTCCGCAGGAGAGGGTGGGCTCCGCACCGGGTGGGAAGGATGCAACCTTAAGTGAGCGGACACAATATCTAATCCTTGGGAAGTGCCTGCAACGAGGTGTGTCCAGCTAAGGAGACCAAGATCTCCAGCCTGAGTGTCTCCTGAGCATTGTTTGGCAAGTGGTTTCTGCCTGTCACATTTCCCCTTGCTGGCTGCGCCTGCAGTGGCATTTTCCAGCCCTTTCCTGCCATGGTCCTAATGTCGGTGCAGTGACGACAGGGAGAGAGTTGCTGTTTGTCCAGAGGCACACACAGGGCAGCAGGGCAGGCCTTGCCTCCTGCCTCCACCCAGAGCCATTCACAGGACCACGCTGTGCCCCCTTCCGGGACCGAGTCTCTGCAAAGGGCAGGAGGAGCAGGGAGGGTCCTGGTAAGGCAAAGCGGGGTTTGGAAAGCTGGGATTCATAGCAGTGGCCCTGAGCTAACCAAAGAGGGGAGAGAAAAGCTGCCTCTGGTCTGCTTCTGAACATGGGATTCCTCAGGGTGAGAAGGAAGCAGGCAGCTTCTCCTCTCTGTGCTCCTGGCCAGAGGAGAGTGATAATCTCCAGTTTAAACCGGTGGCCCCAGCCTGTAAGGCAACTGGCCTTCCCAAGAGAGGGGTGTGCATGGCATCGTCAAGGCAAAAAAACGGGAGTAAGGCATCTGGGTCAGCCTCAGCCCACTCACCCACCTGAACAGCTCTCGAGGGCTTCCCAGTGCTCCTAGTTCCTGCACTTCCTGGCCTTGGAACACCAGATGCATTCATCACCCCAAGTCCTCAGCTGTCAGGACCTGCCTCAGGTGGCAGTGGGTGCTCCCGAGTGCACCCAGGAGCAAGGGGCCGAGTGGCCCTCCAGGCTGTGCTTTGGTGACACAGCTGCCATTATGTGCTTCAGTGTCATTGGGGCTGAGAGCAAGATGTTGGCCAGAACATGAACTTTGTCAGCTTCTCCTGCCGGCTGTCCTTTGCAGGCAGTAGCTGCCAGCCCAGGCAGAGTGCCAGGCAGCTCTCAGAGAGCTCCTCAGAGAGACAGGTACCTCCGACCTGGCAGGGCTCCAGTGTTCAGCAGGAGCAGCCCGGTGCGGGCTCCTCTGGGCAGGCCAGCCCGTAGTCCCTCCTCCCACCAAAGCACTGCGTGGATGCTCAGTGCCATGGCTGGTGGCTTGGATAGGCTTTGCTGTTCAGGATGTAAAAAGGCTTTCTCTCTTTGCATGTGCTACTGCCGCAGTTCCTGTGGTGTGTGAAAGTGCACTGGGATTGTATCGATGGTTCTAAGGCAAAGGCTGGCAGGTGCCAAGCCACCAAGGGTGTCTGTCTGTCTGGGGAGGACAAGCCAGCAGGCTAGTGGTGACAGACACATGAAAAGCCTAAAGTGACGTGTGGACACCTAAACTGCACCTTGTGTGACCTCCCTGGCTCCCCTGTCCATCTGTGCATCACTCAGGGACACGGGGCCACTGCAGAGCCGGGAGCTCAGTAGCAGAATTAATGCCAAGGCCTTCACACTTCATTCCAGCCCGCATGAATGGGCTCATTGTAGGGAACAGAGTGGTGGCAGCACGCGGATTACACGGCATCATGGCAGCTCTGGCATCGTGCCATCCTGACCTTTGTGTCCCTGGCAGGGCAGCCAGGAAATCTGGCCTGGAAGAAGGCAGCTCTTTGAGGGGGAAGAAAGAGCATGCCTAAAGCCCAGGTCTTCCCTCTGGAGCCCTGTGGGACAGAGCCTGCCTGTCCAAGTAGAGATGCACATCTGCCGCAGCTGAGCCCCTCCCACTGCTCAAACACCTTTAAATTTGCTGCACAAAATCAGGCAAAAAAATCTGTGTTTGGCCCCCTCTCAGCACAGTGACATGGACCAAGCATCTCTCACCCCACATGCCTCACAGCAAGCTGGAGATGACACCTGGGTCGTGTTCCATGATGGCAATATAGTCCTGCTGTCATGTGGGAAACCAGTGGAAGTCAGCTAATCAGCATTAATTAATGTTGTTAAGAGAAACCTTGCTTTCCCAACTAAGTGTGGAAGAGCCCAGGAGATCTTATCCCAAGCAGAATCACAGCACAGTGAGGCAAGAGGATATGGTCCAGTCCTTCCCTCAGGCAGTGACGGGGGCTGCAGGGACAGTCATTGCTGCTCTCTGCCCCGTGGGCTGGGCTGTCACCCCCAGATCCCTGTGTCCTGCTCTGCCATGTCCACTGACCATGCTGAGAGCCTGCCCACAGTACCAGGACAGCAAGAGGACACCATGGAAGTGACAACAAGGAGCACAGCTGCGTGCTGGGCACTAAAGGCTTCCTCCCATTAACATCACCTCTACCCAGGGCCAGGGGGGAATAAAGGATGTAGGGCAAAGGGGGAGAATTTATTCCCAAGTGATTTGTTTTATACTTGAAGGGTCTGGTTCTCATCCACAGCTTGCAAAAGTATTTCCTGCCGGCCAGCTGCCAAGGAAATGTGGACCAAAAATAGCCCAGTGCTTAGTGGGTGCCATGGCACGACACAGTGCCTCCCAGGTGCGACCCAATCTCAGAGCAGCAGAGCCCAGGGAACATGGCATGTTTGAGGGGAGCAGTTTGTGCCCTAGCAGTGGAGAAACAGCCCTGGGCAGAGGTGGAACTCACTGCTGCAGGACTGCTGTGAGCAGCCGTCCACCACTCTGCAGCAGGAAGAATCTTCCCGGACACTGAAGTAATGGTTTTGCTTTTGCCTTTTAGGACATGCCTCAGAAGCATCACACCTGGAAGGAGCAGGCTCCTTGGCTGTCTGCCTTGGTGCACGCTGTGGGCACGGGTGTGCCTGCCAAGGGCTTCCCCGCGGGTGCAGCGGGGCAGGCGGCTCGCTGGAACCCCCCGCGCTGCGGCGTGCCCGACCTGCCGGTGCTGACGGACGGCCAGAGCGGGCGGAACCGGCAGAAGCGCTTCGTCCTCTCCGGCGGGCGCTGGGACAAGACCGATCTCACCTACAAGTAAGGGAGGCTGAAACGGCAGTCGGGCTGGTTGGCTTCTCCCTCCCCAGCTGCTCAGTCTGATGTTCCCCGGAGCGCGGCACGCTGTGATGTGACCGTGAGAGCTGCAGGGCAGGCAGGGGCCGGGGGAGCCACATGCTGAACCGCAGCAGGCTTGCCCCCAGCACCTCCGTGTCCCCTCACGCACACCCCCTCGAGCACACGCTCCATAAACACAGCTGCCCACCCGGCCGTGCCCGAGCACACTGTGCACAGCCACTGCCTCAGCCCCGAGCCAGCCCCGAACCAGCCCCCCGGCACACACGGCCACTTCCCTCACGCGTGCTGAGCTGAGCCCCCGCCAGCAGCGCTCTCCTGCTGTGCCTTTGCCCCCGCAGCCACCCCGTGGGGGGCTCACCTCACGGTTTATTTTAAAAAGATCTTTTTATTCAGCTGTTATTGATGGTCCCATAAACACGACTTCGGTGTAAAGTTTTGCCCAAATCGCCCCACACGTTCTCAGTTGTGAATCTACTCAGTGGGCCGGTGGGAGGGTTGTGCTGCCTCCCCAGCTGCCCTCAGGGGTGTGAGTGGAGGAGTGAGCACAGTCATATGGACCTTGACAGCATGTAAATCATCTTTTGCTTAATTCAATACAGGAGACAGTTCCTCACACCGTTAGGAGGCTGTAGATAACAGAAAGGCTTCTTCCTTTTTTATTCTTTTTGGTCAATAGTGTTAAAGAAAGAAACACAGCAGAGATTTACATACTGCAATACTGTTAATGGAAGGGAAAGAAACTTCCCTCCATGACAAGTCTGCTCTTGTTATTGGAGGAAGGGGGAGCAACTGCTGAGTGAACCCAAGTTTCCAGGGGCAAAAATTGCAGAGACTGAGGAGAAGAAATCACATCGCACCACTCCCAGGAATCTTTGTGGTGGTGGCCTTACAGGGGACAGACCTGGGGAGTGCTGTGACACTTCAGAACAACACAGAATCTTCAAAACTCTCCAGAGAACTCACCTCTGGCACACCAGCCAGAGTGTTTCAACACTGATGGGATTTATCTGCTGCACATGTTGCTTGATAGAGGATGCTGGAGCAGTGCATGTATGGACTGAAGATGTTCTGGTGCTGAGAGTGGTGGCCCTAGTGATGCTGATTGTAGAACTGGTGTCTTTGTGGCAGCAGTCCATGGGACAGCAGCTGATGCTCTCCTCATCCAGTGTCTGTTGCCTTCCAGAATTATCAGGTTCCCATGGCAACTTGTAAAAGCTAAAGTGAGAAGGACCATTGAGGAAGCTTTGAAAGTCTGGAGTGATGTGACCCCGCTGACCTTCACCGAGGTGCAGGAGGGACGAGCAGACATTGTCATTGATTTCACAAGGTGAGCGTGGCGGGCAGCAGCACCCTCCTCCCAGCCAGAGGGGCAGTGCTGTAACCAGAGCAGAGACCTGCCAGCACACAGCTTAGGTGTCGCACACGGACACGAAGGAACACACAGAGGCCAGTATCAGGTCAAAGAGAAAATGAGCAAAAGCCCGGGCCAAATGGCCCACTTCTTTATTTTATACACTTTTAGAAAACCCCATGGATTGGAGGGTGAAATTACCACCCTTCAACCACATAGGGTAAAGGAAAAAACCATCAGACGTCTCCACCTTAGGAGAAAGAATGAAAACATCCAGGCACAGTTAGCATAACATGGCTTATGTTTACAGAAAGTGCGTGAGAACTCTATTTACAGAATTAAAAACATTGAAGAACTGTGAAAATCAGGGCAACACTTAGGCACTTTAATGGAGCTCATATTTCTGCTTTCAGACCCTGGGATCTTTTCTGTTTTGTCAGTTGTGGGCTGCTTGGTGTAAGTGCAGCTGTTCCACGCTGGCTGTGCACAGCACCGTTACTGATCATTCATTAATTTTCCTGGTACATTTACGTTTCTCTGCCCACAGGCTGTTTTCTTAAGCGTTTGTTTTGACTTTCCATCTTCAGGTCCTCCATCCTGTCCCTTGACTGAACGATGTAACTGTCTGCCCAAAGACAAATATAGTTTCTTGGTTAAGTGAGTCTTGGCTCCTGGCCTGAAATTCCCTTTTGGCAAAACATGCACTGGGGCAAAGCCTTCCCTGAGCTGCGTGTTTGCACAGAGCTAATGAAGGCAGTGGAGACTGTCCAAGCAGTGATGTGATTTGCATGCTGTTTATTTGCCTGCGCCTCCCTGGGCTCTCTCAAGTGGCCACATCTCTCATGGGTTTCCTTCATTCTTCATCAGCGGCTTGGCTTGAGTGAGGACCTGAGAGTTTGGCTGGGTTTGCTGCCAGCTGCCCCTTTGCAGCCCCTCACCACTCAGTAATATCAACTTCATCTTGGCTTAAGCTGTCACCTCCTTAATTCTTTAGGCTCCATAGTCAGCTCTGGGCTGGAAACTGAAGAGGGGGAGGGGAGAAACATCCCTGAGAAAACATACAAACTCTCTAGGCCTTGGTGTGACTGAGCTCTGCTTCCTCAGTGTTTGGTGTGATCAAGCTTCTTCCTCAGGGCTCTGATGCAGAACTTGGTTTGTGGCAATCGGAATGGCTCTGAGCAGCTGATCTGGACTGGTAGGATGAACTTAGGATGGGAATGAGAGCTGCTGTCTCCTCTCAGTGGCTCCTACCATTGGCCATATGATGCTGGAGCTCCACGGCCCTTTGTCTGAGGTGCAACGTGCCTTCCCTCCAGGTACTGGCATGGAGACAACTTGCCTTTCGATGGGCCCGGAGGGATCCTGGCACACGCGTTCTTCCCCAAAACACACCGGGAAGGAGACGTTCATTTTGACTACGACGAGACCTGGACGATTGGGAACAACCTGGGTACGGTACTGTTTCAAGGGGAGCTGTGGATGCTCCAGGGTGCTTGTGAATGAGCTTGGAAATGATTCCCCTGTGGTGTGAACAGGGACCCTGTAAAACTGAGAGGCAACAACTATTTTTGTGGTGAGCGTTTTCATCTCCCACCACTTAGAAACCTACCCTTAGCATTCAGGTCTTTTCATCCTTCAGGCTCAGCAGAGCCTGTGCCCAGCAGCAGGACCCCCGGCTTCCCCACGGACTCCTCCTGTGCGGGGGGAGCACGAGAGACAGCTCCTCTGCCCAGCCATGTGCCCTGCCACTTGGGAACTGCACCCTGCACTGGCAGGAGTCATTAGAAATGAAACAGGGAAAGGATGAAGGAAAACCAAGGCTCAAGCTCCGTGTGACACAGCTGGCTTCCAAAGAACAGTCTCAGTCCCAGTCCCTGCATGCATTGCTCATCATCTGCCCTCAAACAAGTCCATAAAGGGAAACCACGCAGGCTCCAGCTCTGTCCCCGTGGCCTGGGAATGCTCTGACCATAAACAACGCCACATCCAGTCGAGATTCTTTTTAAAATTTTTGCTAATAATAGATCTAAGCTGGTAGCTCTTTGCTTGGGCACTCAGGGTCTGGTGTCACAGTATCTCATGAGATACTGCAGTACCGCCTGGGACCATCTGGATCAGTGCCCAGACCATCAGTTTCTGGAAGACTCACCAAAATTAACCCAGGTCAGCTCCTCCTCCTCCTTCCCAGTTTATCTACAGGGACAAAGAAATAATCAAAAAGCCCAAGTAAACCTCAGGCCTCTCTGGGGTTTCCCAAAAATTTTGGCCATATGAGTGGGCTCCCCCAAAGCCCGTGTCAGTGTCAGCTGCAGGCCAGCTTGGCTGCGTGGGGCACAGCACTACTGTGTCTCCAACCCTGCTTATGCTGACCCAAACCAAGAATCACAGAGCACAGGACGTTTTTGCAGAAGTGTTTCTGCTCCTGGGGGAGGGGTGGCTCAGTTTTCGCCCTCTGTTCAGGTTGCCTGTGTTGTTGAAGAATTTCCTACATTCTCCCATAAAACAGTGTTGGGGGCAAACCAGGAACTGGAAATGGACACCAGTTCCCATCAGAATCCAGCCCTGTTCCATGGCATTCCCCCCCGCCACGTATCATCCATAAATAACTGTTGTAAAAGCTCTTTGGAGCTAATTGCCATTTAATATGCTGAAAAGAGCTTTACGATATAAACATGGATAAATCCTTGACTCATCTCTCAGTGAGACAGGGAAATCCTCAGCCTCATTTTACAGATGGGAGAGCACAAGCATGAGGAGGGCTAAGGCATGCCCTGGGGTCAATCCAGAGCCGTGCAGGAGGCAGGACCCCACGTGGAGGACCATCCATGAGGGACACAGGGATGCTGCCCAGCACAGCTCCTTCAGCTGTGCTGTTGTGCACCTCCCCTGGAGAATCTGACAGCACAGCTGATCTGCCAACACTGGAAAGCATCAAGTGAGGAGCCTGCCAAGACAAACAGAAGTGTCTGAAAGTTTGTAATAAATCACTGGCATAGAAATCCCACTCTCACAGCTGACCTAGATGTGTTGATTTAATCAGGTCAGTGCTGTGCAAATTCATCACTTCCACGTAAAGCTGGCCAGTAGAGGAAGGCCGGGGCTCACCTTCCCCTCCACCCTTTCCAGGCATTCCTCCCCACTGTATTCCCCCTGTCCCATCCGGTCCTGGTGCTGAGAAGTGACCTGCTCCCCTGGAGCCAGTAGGGAAATCCTGCTTGGAGCATCAAGGCTGGCTGACTCACATCCCTGCTGTTCTCATCACTTGGGCTGCAGCTTGGAGGATTTCTGGCTAAAGGCAAGTGAATGAATATGCTGGGACTTGTCAACAAACAGCCTCCACTTATAGTGAAATTTATCAGCTTTAAAAAGGACCCATTGGAAGCTAAACAAAATCTGCCAAACAATACAAGTTTGTGTACTGAAATCCCCTTTTCCCCCTCTCCTTTTGTAGACGTTCCAAGGTCATGTATTCCTAAAACATGATCTCCCATAAATCTGTTTAAGTCTGGTGAAGAAGTCTCAGGCCTTGACATTGGATCATTTTTTATGGATTTATTTCTAAATGACACCTTCTTGACGCAGTCCCCAGACAAGCAATAAATGAGCTCCCTCTGCTGTCTGTGTGACAATGGCCTTCGGCAAGTGTTAATCCCAGAGAGCTCCCTCACCCACACCAGTATCTTCCACAGTGGATGTGATCTAACTGGGACGTGCTAAACTTCAGCTCTAGCCAACAACTGCTGCAGGGCTGGGTGCACAAACACCAACCTTACCACCCCACCACCTACACCTATGGTCTAGACTTCCTCCTCTGTGCAAATTTCTCCTTTCCAAAAGTGCATGGAAAACCCTTTTCTTCCTGGTAGCTGATGAGGTGGCAGGAGCCTCTGACAACAGAATTGCAAATTACCAACATGTCCAGGTTAATACCCAAGTGTATGAATTGACTCATGGTGCTTCTGAACCAGTGAATCCCTTTATTAAGCCCTTTGACTCCTTAAAAACCTCCTACAAACATATTTTGGAGCTACACAGGAAAAAGCTGGGAACAACCTAGTGGAGGTAGATTTCTCTTTCCTCTTTCTGGACTCTTACAATATATGTCAGTGTCTGGTAACTGGTAGGAACAGGCCCAGGAGGCAAAAGCAAGTGAGCAGACAAAAGTATCTTCCATCTTCTCCCTTTGTAGGCACTGACCTTCTGCAAGTGGCTGCTCATGAGTTTGGCCACGTCCTGGGCCTGCAGCACACGGCTGTCTCCAAGTCACTGATGTCTCCTTTCTACATCTTCCGCTACCCCCTAAGCCTGAGTGAGGATGACAAGCAAGGTATCCAGTACCTCTACGGGAAACCCTCACCAGATCCTGACCCAACCCCAACGCTGCCAGCAGAGCTGCCCCAGCCAGACCTCGAAACAAATGAGATCACCAATGTGGAGGTGAGTGAATGGCTTGTCTGTGCCCTCCCCTGACGCCCTGGTTGGGGCTGCCCTCACCAGGAGGCTGGCAGCGGGCTGGGTTGGTGTCTGCCTCTTCCACTGACGCTGCTGAGCCCAGGCCCGGACCCCACAGGTGGCACTGGGATGTGCAGGGAGGGGATCTCTGGGCAGCACACGCCCAACCCAAACTGCGCAGTTGCCTGGACACGGGGCCTTCCCCTCGGCTGAAGCCAGCCTGGGTGAGGGGTGCTGCTGGGGCCCCAGCCCCTGACCCACCGTGCTTCGGCAGGCTGTGCAGCCCGATGCCTGTGGCACAACGTTCGATGCTGCATCCACCATCCGAGGGGAGCTGTTCTTCTTCAAGGCCGGCTACGTGTGGCGGCTCCGAGCTGGAAAGCTGCAGGACGGCTACCCAGCTCTGGCCTCTCGCCACTGGCAGGGGATCCCCAGCTCCGTCGATGCCACCTTCGAGGACCCTCTGGGCAATATCTGGTTTTTCCAAGGTAAGAGCTGGACCAGATGGCTCAGAAATGCATCTCAATTACTTAGCGGTAGTCGGGACCCAGCAGGTTCCTGGGACAATAAATCTCTTGGAAATCCTCAGCAATCCTTGTTAATTGTTTCCTTACCTATTTAAACTTTTTATCAGGTATTGAGGAGGGGAGAGAGAACAAGGAGTCACTTTTGTTTTAAACACAGCCCGTTCTCCTTCCCTGGAACACACACATTTGTAATGAGCCTCTGCCCTGGCAATGCTGCTGGCAGAGGAGAAAGAAGGAAACATTTGCTGCATCTCCCCAGCTGTCATGGGAAGCACTGTGCTAGAAGTGAGCCCCAGCAGCTTCCCTGGTTGTGAAACACCTGTGCCTGTGTCCCCAGGGCCCTGTTCAGGGAATCTGCAGCATTTTCTCTGCTCCTCAGAGACCGGGATGTGGAACTTCCCTAGTACCCCATGACTTTATGAGCCTACAGGGAGCCTGGGTGCAGAGCCAGGCAACCTCCAGCAACCATAGAGATTAAAAATGAAACTGCCTTCTGACCATCTCTGGAGTTCAAGACCAGCAACAAACCCTGTTTCAGCTCCGCTGTTTCCATTAATGCTCTTTCCAAGTGTAACTTTAACGGGAGGGATGCAGAATGACATGGGAACTCATTGTGGGTGTGCACACCCCGTCTGCGCTCCATGAGACCAAGTACCAAAATCCCACCACATGGCTGTGCAGAGCAGGCAGAGCTCCTGCATGAACACATTACTTAGCACCTGACCTGCGCACAAGGACTTACAGTGCTGAAACTGGCAGGCTCCTACGGTGAGTTAAAATGAGATAAGGGGAAAGTATTACATGCCGTAGGCTAATTACAGAGATTCCCATTTTAATCTAATCTGGAGCTATGCTTCCAGTCTCTATATCGACTTGGCAAATTCTTCCTGGTTTCTGCAGCTCACTCCTTTCCAGCCACATGCCCGCTTTGTGCCTGTGCACGCCCACATGTTTTCCAAGCGCTGAAGTTGCAGGGTAGAGGCTGGTCCCTCCAGCCAAGTCTTTTATAACTTCCACAAACAGCAAAACATGCTGCTGAAAGGGACCTTCCTGTCCCCCACCAACACTCACCAGGCTGGACTGAGGTGGGATGCCAACGCAGCGTTTTGGACACACAGGTGGCAGTGTCCATTACACTGGTGGTGTTTTTGCCTCTCAGACACAGCTTCCCATGGGAGCTCTACCAAGGCACCAGCTCCAGTTGCACAGCTCACTGCTGAATTATCAGACACCAAGGAGTTTCTGACCCCTTGTCTTCCTCTTCTGTCTCCTTGATAGATTCTCAATACTGGATTTATGATGGCGAGAGACGGGTATCTGGTCCCACCTCGATCGCGGAGCTGGGCCTCCCTGCATCCCCTGTGCAGGCAGCTCTGGTGTGGGGGGCTGAGAAGAACAAGATCTACATCTTCAGTGGAGGCAACTACTGGCGCTTCAACCCTCACAGGCGCCAGGTGGACAACATCTACCCCCGGGCCATGGCCGACTGGCGCGGCGTCCCACAGGAGATCGATGCCGCTTTTCAGGATGAGTTTGGTCAGTGCAGCAGGATCATGGCCTGCTCTGGGGTGGGTGCTCTGGCTGACACCACTGCCCAGCTGGAAGAGCTGGGCAGATTTAGACATGTGGCAGTAGTAGTGGACGCTTCCCAACCGTAACACATCCCATACAGTGTAGAGGGGCAGTTCCTTCCAGTGGGTAGGGAATTGAGGCTTCGCCCATGAAAGTAAGAAGTTTCATTCTCATTAATTGCAGCAACTGATAGGTAAGTGTATGATAGAGAGAAGGAAAATATCTGACCAAGGAATGGTCACAGAGTCCTACCCACCTCTTACTGCCCCTGCCAAAGGAAGCGATGAGAAGACAACAGAAACACTGCCCACACTTCAACCTGGGCAGCCGAACAATGAACAGGCTGCTTTTGGTACTGACCAGTCCTCCCCAGTGTGCCCCATGCTGAAGGACAGTACGACAGTGCCACAGAAACACTGGGGATAGCCAGGGTGCTTGGGATGACAGGTGTGGTGAGTGCCTCCTTCCTCTCTAAGGATGAAATGAATCAACTCCCCACTGCTTCCAGAACCTAAATTCCAGGGCAGCTTGCCCACAGTAACAGATGCTCTGCAGCAAGTCTTCACAAGTTCTCTGTCTCTGTCCTAGACATCCTCTGCCCTCACAGGGCTGGGTCACTACAAGCATACTGCATATTTAAACCCACCAGAAAAACAAAATAAAACCCATCCTGTTTACTGTCCAAAAAGTAAAACTAAACTTTTAATCAAAACTAAAACAGTGTGAAAGAAAAATGAATGCCACAAGCCTGGGTTCAAGTAGAATCTCCTGCCTCTTCCCGCTCTCTTTCAGTACTGCATGTGTTGCAGAGTGACAGCTGAACAAAATGCTGGGAAAGAGCTCTGAGCCACATGATCGCTGTTTCTTCTAACCCTTCCTCTCTCACCCCCCAGGTTTTGCCTATTTCCTGAGAGGCCGAGATTACTGGAAGTTCGATCCGGTCCAGGTGAAGGTGCTGGAGGGCTACCCACGCCAGATCAGCCAGGACTTCTTCAGCTGCACACCCTCCTCCAACTCCTTCAGATGAGGGGGATGCCTGTGTCCTCCATGCTCCTCTTTCATCACCTTTACCTCCAGCAGCCACACAGAGGGTTCTCTCTGCCATTCCTGGCTTCCTTCCAGGCTCAGCATCTGACACAACAGGTGTCTGTCACAAGGGACAAAGTTTGCTCCTCTCCAGTTCCAGCAGCCCCAGCTTCAGTTGCTGTCAATGTAAAAGCAGCTGCCGTGTTCTTTGCAGGCAAGGGTGGCCACACTCTTCCAGCAATAGCATTCCAGAAGCCATCAGGCCAGCCTGGAATGGGATCATGCTCTCATAATTAATCTGAACCCCATCTTGTAGAACCGATCCAATGGCCTTTCCTATGTTTACATAACTCACTACGGCAGCCCTTTGCTGCTCCAGACGCTGGCCAAGGAGGAAGGATCCCCCAGGCCGGGGTTTTGAAGGACACCGACCCTACCTGCGGAGGAGGAGCAGGACTGGACGTGCGGCTGCTGCCAGAGTCACTTCGCCGGGGCAGCCGTGGCTGCAGGGCCCTGCCGCAGCCCTACTCCCGGCTTAATGTTGTATCACTAGTGTGCGTTAGGATTTTGTACCGAGTTGTAGATAGACAAGGGGCCCCCTCCCTCCCTCCCTCCCTCCACGGTGCTGGGTGCTAGTGCTGGACACTGCCCCGCGCTCATCCCGGCGAGGTTCCCATCCCGGGATGCTCAGATGCACTGACCGCTCTCGTACCGCCGTTCCCGGCCCGGGCTGGCACCGCACACCCCTCGTGTCTGCTCAGCCTTACGCCGAACACCACCGGGCCGGGAACAGTCTCTTCCCTTTTCACCTTCCAGCCCAACCCCGGTGAGCGGCTGGAGAAACGGCGGCGGGCGGGGAT
>VXBT01000192.1:574812-593390 GCA_013400235.1 Oriolus oriolus | reverse complement strand
CCCGCGACAATAAAATCCTCCTCTTTTCTACACGCTGCCGTCCCACCGTCCCTCCTTCCCGCCCCGCCCCGGGCCGCCCCTCCCGCCGCATGCGCGGAGCGGGGCCCGCACTAGGCCGCGGTGCCGCCCGTCGTCGCTGCCGCCGCCGCAGGGCCGCGCTCCGCTCTCCGGCCGCTGCCGCCGCCTCCCGCCCGCCGCCGCGATGATGATGATGGCGCTGAGCAAGACCTTCGGGCAGAAGCCCGTCAAGTTCCAGCTGGAGGAGGACGGGGAGTTCTACATGATCGGCTCCGAGGTGCGGCCCGGGCGGGAGCCGGGCCCGGGCCGGGCGGGGGGATGCGGGAGGCTGCGCTCAGGGCGGGGAAGGGGCGGAGGAGAGCCCTGGCGTGGGGGGAGCGGCCTTCCGGCCCCGCGGGTCCCCTCTGCCCCTTGGTGGGCGCTGCCCGAGGGCCTCGGACGTGCTGGGGGGACCAGTGCTCCCAGTAAGGGCGGCCCCTGGGACGCGCACGGGTACGTGGGGACCGGATCCTCGCCTGATCGCAGCCTGAGGCCGCGCTTCTGATCAGCGAGAATTTCTGTACGCAGTTGTGGAGGGGTTTGGAGTGTGTCATGTGCTGCGAGGTAACGAATCCCACACCTGGGCCTTTGGGCTCGGAAACAGCACCAAACTCAGCCAGTGCAGCTCCTTCTGCCGTGTGCAAACGAGTCTGGTCAACAAGCACTGGCGGGCAGAGTTTTAGCATCCCGGTGTCTGTGCTGACACTGTGTTGTCCCGTGCTGAGAGGATGTGGAGCCTCCCTGGAGAAGAGCCTTATTCAAGCAAGAAACACTGGCCCTTTAGCAACAGGGAAACAGCTGAAAACGGGAAGAAGTGTTATAGCCCCCACCTTGATGCAGAAAAGGGAATAGTGGGTAAGTTTAACTGCCAGTTGTATAGGTTGAGCAGGGACTGAACACCCGTCGCTCTCTCATGTGAAATGTCGAGTTTGAAAGAAAACTGTAACTGCCGTCAGCTGAGCTGTGAGATTGCCATACCAGGTACATGGAGAAGGAAGAGGGTTCTGTTTAACCTACCATTAATTTCTGTCTGTTGATGAGCACTGTAGAGTGAAAGATACAGCTAAAAAATGAGATCAAAAAAGAGTCTTCTCAAACCAGGAATAAAAACCTTGTTGTGTGGCAGTCTGCCAGTGTCCTGTCAGTCTGAAAATTTGATTTCACAGTCTAGAAATAGTTGTGTTGTTCAGCAAGGCCTGCTGTAGCCTTCAGCACAGGTGAGGATCTTATGCCAGGAAGAACAGAACTGCTTTACAGATGGTAAGTAAATTGGAAAGAGGACTATTGGCAGCAATCACACTTTTGATGTTCAAAGGGTTTAAAACAAAATACAAGTCTCTGGGCATTTGCTGTAGTCAAATAATGTCTAGATGACTCAGAAGTTCAAAGTAAAAATAATGTGTCAGAGAGCTGGGTATCTGGTTTAGTTTAATTCCAACTGAGCACTGCACACTGATGCAGAAACTGAAGTAAAAAGGGGGTAGGTTGTTCAAAAATACATGCAAATGAATGGAGTGTTTTCCTCTTAAATTTCCTATTATCGATGGCTGAGAGGTTTTTTGTATGAAGTGAAATAAGATAGCACTAGTGAAATAAGTGCTGATAAAAATTTTGTTTTCTGTATTGCCAGAAAAATCGCGGTGCTGTTTGATGCCAAACATAGCACAAAAACCCAACAAAAACACTCTCTTAAGAGGTCTTTATTATCATTAAAGAGAGCTGAATTTCTTCCAGCTTCTGTTAAAAATCTCCTAAATGGAATACCAGGCCACATCTCCACTTCTCTTCTTGTAGGTGGGAAACTACTTGCGCATGTTTCGGGGTTCCCTGTACAAGAGATACCCCTCGCTCTGGAGGCGACTGGCCACGGTGGAAGAAAGGAAGAAGATAGTGGCCTCTTCACATGGTGAGAAGATGAGTAAACATTCCCAGTAATGTTTATCGAAAATTTTGCCTTGAAAAACTGTTCCTGGCGATTCAGAAGCTTGTGCACCTTGAGGGCTGTGTGAATCACTTCAGATTGCCCCAGTGATGGAGCACCCTGCAACGGTGGCACTGGTGGCTCCTGGCTCAGCCTGGCAACAAATACCACCTGATCAAAAACGTTCTGAAATGGAAACATCCATCATGGAGTTCCTGGGGTTGGCTACATTCATCACAAAGCAAAAGCCACATCTCCAAATCAATACAATATTTCAGAAGAGATTTTTATAGACTGAGAGGGGCATCCTTGTCTCTTTCGTCAAATAGGCAGGAGTGTTGCAAGGATGCCCCATGGAAGATGTGCATCTTTGCTTAACTTTGCTTCTTGCAGGGACTGGATGTTTGTGCCTGCCAGAATTTGTGGTGTGTTGCTACTGATGTGACTGCTACAGGGAGAATATTGGTATTGTTTTTGTTGAGGGACTAATAGCAAGCAGTTAAATTTTTAGCAGTATGACTTCTTGTATGTTCTGTAGACTAAAGCATAATAAAAATAATGGTTTACTCTGGGCTTATGTCTCTTTCCTCCAACTATCCTGCTGACCTCTTGCTTTCTTTTTTCCTCCAACAGAAAATCAGCGGTCTCACAGTCCCCGAAGATGTAAGTCTCATCTGCGTGTTATTCTTAGCTGTGCTAGAGGAAGAATGTCCACTGTGACCTTTGGTGCTATTACAATAATATTAATGTCTAATCCTCTTCCTCTGATCTCTCCCTGTGGTCGCCCTAATTGTGCCTCCTGATCCCATGCCTAACTCTTCTTTCTCAGAACCTTAGCAGGACTCTCCAATGCAGATGGTCTCTGTCATTCAGCAGGAGCTGTCCTGAGGTTTCTCCCCCTTTCCTGAGTCTTAACCGCTTTTCTATTGATCATTGCATCTCTATTTCCGACCTTTAAGTCCACTGAGGGTTGATTGTTTTCTGGGCCTTGTAAATATCTAGGAGAAGATGAAGCCCAAAGGACACTTGTATCTCTGTTGTAGTCCCTCCTGCAGTGACAGAGAGGGCTTGTCACTATGTAGCCTGTTAATGCTACAGTGCTATGTAGCCCTTCTCCGTGTTAATTATTGGCGTCTTTCCTGGTAATAGATCATGGCTATACAACATTAGCCACTAGCGTGACGCTGTTAAAGGCCTCGGAAGTGGAAGAGATCTTGGATGGAAACGATGAGAAGTACAAGGCAGTGTCTATCAGCACAGAACCTCCTACCTACCTCAGGTAACCAGTGTCGGTGAGGGCCAGGCTCAGAACGGAGCTGCTTGGAAGATGCCAGCTTGGGCAGGAAGCACAAGGAGTTGCATAAGCCCAGGCCGTTGTGCAGGGGTTGTTTGCCAGTCTGCATTAAGTCATTTGCACTGTTGGGCAAATGGGGATCTCCAGAGTGTAAGGATTGGGTTACTGCCCACATAAAACAGGAAGAAAAATCTAAGTGTTTGATGATACAACTTCTTTTGCAATTACTGCATTCCATCTGTAACAGATGTTTTACAGAACACTTTCTGCACATACTGCCTTCTGGAGACCTTGCATTTCTCAGCAGTCCTTTCATAAAGTATAGACAGAAAATCCAAATATGAATCTAGTATTTATAAAGGTGCACCTGGATTCATATCTGATGGATATTTGCGAGCTGGAGAATGGCCTTCCGAGAGGCTGGTGTGGAACATGAGTTCCTGGTGAAACAGTAATGTTGATGGTTCCAGAATAAAATAGCAGGAACTTGTAATAAGACTTAAAGTTTAAAATGACACCATTCCTTAAGTAGCAGCAGTGGTGCTGAGGGCCTGCAGGTTAACATCCAGTCTCCTTCAGAGAACAGAAGGCAAAGAGGAACAACCAGTGGGTGCCGACCCTGCCCAACAGCTCTCATCACCTGGATGCGGTGCCGTGCTCAACAACCATCAACAGGAACCGCATGGGCAGGGATAAGAAGAGAACATTCCCTCTGTGGTAAGACAACTTCCTGCTTCGGGAAAGTGGAAACAGTTACCAAAATGACATGCTGCCAGGGTAGTACTGATGAGTTCGTGCAATGTAGTGATTCATCCCTAACTGACAAAAGACCTACAGGTCATTAACTTGGACGTTCTTAGTGAAATTGCATGTTTTGAGGCTTTTCACTACCGTAGCCATCCAGGGCTCAGAGCGGAGGCGTTCCTTTTGTCGGGAAAATGGTTCATTCTTTTCCTGATGAGTTCCTTCTATTTCCTGCTGATTTGCTGAGCAGTTGTCATTTGAGGAGCCTGCAGGCCCTCTTTGTGAAGGACAGGCTGTTTCTCACTGACATACACCAGTAACTTTGATCTAGTTTATTTAGTGGAAAATGCTGCTGAAGCTCATGACTAACGTTTTTTCCATTATAACAGTTGAGGTAACCAAGATAAATGTAATCCTAGAAAGCTTCCTTGTTTTAGTTGCAGGAATGTGTTATGATAGATGTAATAAAAGGTAATAAATTGGTATTAGTTGCCATAGCCCTGTAAGCTTCCTCTGAGGAGTCTGTCTGTAGACTGATCGGGGAGTTGGAGTGTGGGGATTGCTTCCAACAAATGTTGCCCTCCCTCTATGGATGCCAGATGTGTCATGTGCTCATTGCATATACTGTGGTGTTGCTCTTCACTTTAGCTTTGATGACCATGACCCAGCAGTGATCCACGAGAACGCATCCCAGCCAGAAGTTCTGGTTCCAATCAGGCTTGATATGGAAATTGATGGGCAGAAACTCAGAGATGCATTTACGTGGAACATGAATGGTATGTAGCCAGGAGAGTTTCCTGAAGCTGGAGAGATAAAGTTGTGTCCTTCACCAAATGTCCTTGCCCCATACAGACAAAGCTTTAAAGCTCTCCCACTCTGGATTGTATTCAGTGCGTGCATCTCTTAGCAAGTGCTCTGCCACTTCCATGGGTTGCAGTCATTCCTGGACACATGTAGTCTGAAGAGTTTAACTGGCATATTTTCCTGAGCCAGTTCATCAGCTCAGTGGTCTGAGAGTACTCTGTTAGCTGAGGTTAATGGCTGTGGCTTCTGTGGCCACACTGTTGGGATACCATGGAGCGGGTAAAAAAGGCTGTAAGTCCCTGTATCAGTGTGTGCGTCCTTACAGACCTGGTACAAAACACCCTTCTGAAAGCAAAAGGTAATGCATTTGGGATTCCCTTTGTCACCTCCCCCTGTGGGAGTAATTTTATTAATTTCTAAGAAAGTTTACAATGTTCATTCTTGTTCTGTAACAGAAAAGCTAATGACCCCAGAAATGTTCTCCGAGATTCTTTGTGATGACCTGGATTTGAATCCTCTGACCTTTGTCCCTGCTATTGCATCTGCCATCCGACAGCAGATCGAGTCGTACCCAACTGACAGCATCCTAGAAGATCAGTCAGACCAACGAGTTATTATTAAGGTAATACAGGAAGGCAATAGAATGAGAGCAGAACCATTTGGGTTTCTCTGCTTATGTTATGGGGGACTGAGAGTACAAAGGCTTCCCTCGGAGCAAAGGAGCTCTTAATTCCAGTCCTACAACTAGATTCTGTTTTGTCCTTCGTACTGAGAACAGAACCAATGTGATCGATTATTAAACATCCACATGCCCAGCCTCTGAGATGATGAACTAGTTCAGTTAAAGCATTGCCATCTTCCTTTGGAAGAGCTGAACCTTGGTGAGCAATGCTGAGTTTTGTTCATGCTACTGGAATTAAGAATTCAGTTAAGGAACTCTGCAGATGAAGCAGGAGTTACTGCTCTGTTCTCTTCAGCCTCTGCCTCCTCAGTTCAATTACCTTGGTCAAACCTTTGTGAAAGTGGAAGCAAATAACCTGTTTCTTCCCTTATCTCCAGCTGAACATCCATGTAGGAAACATCTCCCTTGTAGACCAGTTTGAGTGGGACATGTCAGAGAAGGAGAATTCACCAGAGAAGTTTGCCTTGAAGCTGTGCTCAGAGCTTGGCCTGGGCGGGGAGTTTGTCACTACTATTGCGTACAGCATCCGGGGACAGCTGAGCTGGCATCAGAAGACATATGCCTTCAGGTACTGAGCTGCCATCTCCTTGTATGGCTCTGGGGTGTGTTTGTACTGCAGGGGTATCTGCATGGATCCTACAACAGCTGACCTGATGCAGAAGGTTTTGTTTGAAATTAGTCCTTATGGCTTGCACCCATTCTGTCCATCTTAACAATACTTTGTGCTTGTGCCTAAGTATCTTTTCCTGTTGGGTCTAATACATTTCAGGACCAAATATTGATGAAATGTCAGCTTCTGCTGACAAAATTAATTAACAGAGACAGTCCCTCTTCTAATGTAAGGTCATGATGAGCCCCAGATGCATTTTTTGTTTTGTTGGCTTTGCCTGACTTGGGCCATCCACTGTTTCAAGCTCTGGTTTTTTGAACTTGGACTGATGGAAACTGTACCTATCTACCCAGGCTGATGTTAGAGGTGGCTTGATCACAGGCCCTTCTCACAGCTGGAATGCAGCATTGTCAGGTTTGATTAGTCAGCTTTGTAATTTGTCTCCTAAATGGCTTCCAGTTGTGCTGTGCAGTGTTCTGTGGTGAGTTCCCGCACTGATGTTATCCACAGCACAGTGCTGAGTCTGCAGCTGTAACAGTCCTTTAATGTACACTCTGAGGTTTTGTGACCTCAGGTCATGGTGACAGTCAAGGAAGTTTAAGAGTTCAGCAAATGCTGTATTTGCAGAGGAGGGAATGGTACTGTTGACACCAGTTTTGTAGGGGCCAATTCAAGGAAGCAGGATGACCTGCCTGAGCAGCAAAGGGAAACATGCCTGGCCCTGTCCTACCTCAGGCAGAGGGCAGGGCGTAGTTGGAGTGGGAGTGAGCAAAGAGGAGCTGGAGACTGGGGAAGCTGGCTGCTGCCATGAGCTCTGGTCCTTCTTCCTGCTCCATCTGAAGGTTTCCTGTCTCGTCAGCCTTCTGCGAGAAAATAGACACTGATCTGCTCTGGCCCCGTTGCTCTTGCACTAGTCTCACTCTGCTTCCTCTGGATGTAGTTTTTATCCTGCCAGTCTTCCACAGCAACTACCTGGTTCTAAAGTGATCTCCAGAGTGATTCATATTAGAAAATGGAAAGGGTCCCTTTAGCACATGTGTATTAAACTCTGAATTAAATTGTTAGATCGTGTGTCCATCCTGCTGATGTTCCTTGGAAGGTGGGAGGTGGGTTCTACCTTTCCCTCCACAATAGCTGACTGATATTTTCAGTTCTGGCTTGGGATCACATACAACAACAACAACAACAACAA
Source organism: Oriolus oriolus (assembly GCA_013400235.1). NCBI lineage: Eukaryota > Metazoa > Chordata > Aves > Passeriformes > Corvidae > Oriolus > Oriolus oriolus. The sequence continues at coordinate 586,086 of VXBT01000192.1, read as the reverse complement.
CAAAGCAGTGGGCAGGCATTGCTGAGAAGTGATGGGAACTTGCAGGGTGGTGATGAGAACCCGATACCTGTTGTACTGCAGCACTGTCTGCATTGTGTCCTGCAGCAGCAGAGAGTGAAGTGTCTGTCCCTTCTTCCTGTGCTTCTCTATGTATTGCAGATGCCCAAGAAAGTAATCTGTGTATGTGTTGACTCTTGAGAGTGAGGTTCATTTTTCCCTTTGCTTCCGCTCAGTCGCTGGGACTTGCAGCAAGTAAAGTTTTAGTCAGTACTGCCCAGGTTTATGTTAATGCCAACCTCACACTATTCTCTCTAAAAACATATATTGGACCATGGTCCTGAAGGGTGCTTCCTTTTAGGGGTAGTTCAAACAGGCAGATTTCAGGCCTTCTTTAGACTGTGGCAGTATTGTAAGAGGGAGAATAAACTAAAAAAGGAACCCCAAGAGAACAAAGTACATAGACAAGAGCTGTTCAGAGAGAAAAAAACATCTAATTGAAACCTCGTTTTTTTGTCATAGTACAAACACATCCTCCTCTTCCCTTTTTTCTTCCAGCAAAGGAGTACTTTTGAAACCTTACAGTGATTAATGATATTTGGGTTCTGTGGTCAGATAGTTCCTGAATTTTCAAACCACAGGAGTGGTGGTTGCTCCAGCATCATTCCATTGATGTAAGGAAAGGGTCTGCTTTCGATGTATCAAAAGAACCTTAATATCTCAAGGGACTGGGGGTTTGAGAAGTCATGTGCCTCTTAATCATCTGAGAGAGAGGTAAAACTGTCTTTTGTTGATGAAAGCCAGGGCACTTTTTTCAGCTGGCCTGCTCTGTGCAAAACAAGGAAAGCCTGAAGTCCAGTGGGAGGGCAGGACTGGAGGCAGACAGGTAACTGCTGCCTATAGGATTTTCAGGGGGAATGTAGTGCTGTGATGTTCCCTCCTGGGTACTGAGTGTTTCTGGTGGCAGCACACAGCACTTCGTAGCCAGTTTTGCCTTTGAGACCTGAGTGATGGCACAGGTTCTCTCACACACCAAACCCACATGCCTGAGGAGTCACCTTCCCAAAAGATGGTGTTTCCCTGCTTTGTTGGCATGCCCCTGACACTGCTGCCAGAGGCCAGGACCCTGAGCAGAGGCAGTGCCTTGCTCTCCTGGGATGCCTGCAGCTGACAGTGCCTTTCAGCCATTCTGGTAGCAGCACTTTCCTCCTCATCAGGAAAAAAGATGGGAGGAGGAACTTTCTTACTGTAGAGCTTGGGAGATTAGGGAGGATTTTTCAGTTTCTCTCTTGTTCTTTGCTAAAGAAATGTGGTATCTGAGTTGCCTTGCAATTAGGTTATGCATGAATCCAGCTTTCCATCCCCCATTTAATTCAGTGAATGCTCAGTGTTAAGCATAGTAAGTGAGGTAGAGATCATGCTATCAGTAACAAAAACACAGTTAATATCTAGAATTTGGCCTGGAATGTGTGGCATTCTAGGACTAAGATGAAATTCCTGGGTTTGAGTGTTGTTTGGTGGATGTCAGCAGTACTGGAAGTAGATTTGATTAAAGCTTCCTCCCCGGATCAGATACCAAAGGCTCTGGATTAATTTTTCATGGTAGCATTACTTTGAAGACTTGTTATTTTAGATTATTGTCTTTGATGCAGATGTTGTGTGTTCCCATGATGATTAGCATTTGCGTTCCTTCCTGGGGGAATGAGAGGGCTGCCTGTGAGTGCTGAAATCCTGTGCAGGGGTGCCTGTCCCTGGGGAGGGGGCCGGATGTTTGTGCACACCTGTCCCAGGGCTGCTCTCTCACACACACACTTCTGCAGCTCAGGCTGAGCCACTTTTGAGAATTCAGAGCAAACATTTACATTCCGAGGCTCCTCTATATTTATGCTGGGCTTCCGGCTCCACTGTCAATATTTGGGAAGCTACTCTTGGTCAATTCCTGTTGACTTTTACTGAAAAGCAGCTAGTGAAGCTGTAAATATTTTTGTGCATGTGATAATACAGCTGGTCAGGGCAGAGAAATCTCTGAGGAACAGATCTTGTGATCTGGGACACAGCCTGGTGTTTCATTGCTTGTTAGCCACAGCCTCTGGTTGCAACAGCAGGTCTGAAAAACTGCTCTTTCCAGTTACCAGGCTCCCAAGAAAGCCAGACTTTTTCCAGGGAGGAGGTGGCAGGGGTGTGCTAAATACAGTTAGTAAGTCAGAGCTGCAGAACAGCAAGGCTAGACAAAGAGCCTTGTGAACAGTCCCCAGCTCCAGTGCTGTGCTGGAGAGGCACTCCCAGGCCTAAGCAACTGGGATGAGCTGTGCCTTTTGGGGTTGAACCCTGCCAGCCAGGTATGTAATGGCCTGTGTGGGAGAGAACTGCAGGTCCAGCACAAATCCCTCTCCAGTGGTGGCTGGAGATGGGTGTAGCTGCTTTCCCAGAAACTTCAGGTTCCACAAGGTTGTAACCAGGAGCCTGTGGTGAACTTCAGGGAACCAGACTGTACTAAGCAGAGTGAAGAAGGAATGCTGAAGCCTGAAACACTGTAAATGGTGCTCTGTTGTCCTTGTGCTTGTATCTGGGCTGGTAACCCAGGGGAGTTCTCTGGGGCCACTGATGGATGTTGCTTTGTTGCCCTGTGCCCTACCCCGCAGCGAGAACCCTTTGCCGACTGTGGAGATCGCAATTCGCAACACAGGGGACGCTGACCAGTGGTGCCCTCTCCTGGAAACCCTCACAGATGCCGAGATGGAGAAGAAGATCAGAGACCAGGACAGAAACACAAGGTACTGCCACTACTTTAGACAGTTCTCTTGGCCTGTCCCTTGACAGAAGTTATAAGCTTTGATGTTTGCCTTTCCCTACTGAGAGCCAGCTGGCAGGATGTCAGACTTGCACACCATGGCACAAACTTTAGCTTCAGGGTATTAAACTCTTATCACTTTCCTCCACAAACATCAAAATGTCTACTTTAACCATCTCCTGCTTGAAGCAAAGTTTCCTTTTTTCTTTTTTAACCTTTTTTTTTTCTTTTCCTTGGGCTCTTTGCTTGTCCAGGAGGGTTGTTTGTATAGGAAGGAATGAATCAAACATATTGGAGTTTCATGCACTGTCATGCTACCTAGACTCCTGCCACAAAGCTTCCTTTTATGTAGTGTAAAGTTCAATTTGATGTAGCAATCGGCAAGCTCCCAGCTCCAGCCTGACTGATGCCAACCTGTTTGCCAGCACGGGACCACTCTGTGGTTCCAGGGGAAGCTCTGTTCACCAGAGACCTGCTAAGTGATGTTTGATAAGCAGTTGAGAGCTTGTACCTACTTGATGAAATTTTTCCTGGCAGATGTAAATGAAAGGCTAGTATCTCTCCAAAAGATACATTGTGGAAACAATAAATATACTGGCTGAGCTCTTTCCCAGGATGTTTTTTTTTACTGCTGATTAACAGTAGCACAGTCATTTTGTGTATCAGCCATGGCTGACTGGAGAGTTTACAGTAGCAGCTGGTTCAATCCAAGTTAATGAGCAAAAGTGCCCTAAAAGCTGTTAGTGAAAATAGCGTCTTAGCCTTATCAACAGGGGCACTCTCAGGTGACTGAGGAGTTCTGTCTATGAATAAACCTATCTCAAAGTTCACAAAACTGTGGCAGCCTCCCCAAAAGCACTGGTTTTGGTAAGACCTCACATGACTGTACCATGCACTCACTGTACCTCTCTCTCTCCCTTAGGCGCATGAGACGTTTGGCCAATACTGCTCCGGCTTGGTAACCTTCCTGTTGTGACACTGGTGCTCTTCCTACAGACTTTATCCCTATTCCTCTCCCCAAATGGATCTAGGATTGGCAGGGGTCTTTCTGTCTCTGAAGGGGACACACATTCCACTTGCCACGAGTTCCCAGTACTGCTGACTTCTGCCCCCACCCCCTCCACCCACACGCCACGTACCAAGAACGCTGCGTGAGCAGCGTGATCTAGCCGAGACCCGTGGCAGGTGTTGGAGCCCTTATATACCTGTGTGTGGACAGTGTAAAGATTCTTTTGTATAGGTGCAACGTGCACTATTAGGACAACTTTTTAAATAAAAGGAATGCATACAACTTAGGCTGAGTTCAGTAAGTTGAAAGAACAGTGAATCTCATTGTGTTTTGTGCTGCTCTGGTAACTGAGTAGTCCCAGGGCCTAATATTAATGCTTTTGGGTATAGTGCTGAACACTCAACATGCATTCAGTTTTCCTGTGTGCTTTACTTCAACAGGTAAAACAGTCCAAAACCTTTTGGTGCAGGGGAAGGTGAGAAAGAGACTTAAAACTAGAAGCAGCAAACAATTCTCTGAGGCTTGGTCTGTTACCACACTTGGCACAGTCTGTAATGAACTCGAGGAGGTGTTCAACTGGTTTACTCAACAAGGTAGAACAGTTTCACTGAAATCACAGACTTAAGAGTCATTTCTGTCAGATGTCAGCCTGGTGTGTGGTGAGCCCTGTTTTCTGTGAAGACTGCATCTGGAAAACAGCACAGTCTCTGAACTGGTACGGCAGGTAAAGCCTCCAGTCACTGAGGCTGCAGCTTCTCTGCAGCCAGTGCCTTTGCTGTAGTCACTGTCAGCACACAGCACTGCCAGTTACAGTGCACAGAGCACTCCAAGCAAAGTGGGTGTCATGACTGCCCTTAGCACTGCGGTGTCAGGATTTTGCAACCCCAGAAACAACCTGTTTTTCTCTAGGGAGTTTAAAAACAGAATCCATTGAAGTGAGATTTAAAGAAAAATCCAAGCTTGCTTACAAACTAATTAAAATCTGTCTTGCTGTTGAGGTACCCCATCTCTTTGATGGAGTTCCTACCATTCACTGCCAGAACTGATGAGTGTTGCAAGCAAGGCAGATTTTACTGGCAGCCTGACAGTTATGTTCAGGCCTTTATGATAAAGCCATAGGTTTTATGATCCTTGCTGATCCACCCACCCTGCTAGCACAAAAAACACTTTCTGGCCTTAATTTATCATGTTTAGACTTGAGTAATAACAGAGACAGTTCTGATTCCTGGGTGGGAGGGAACTTTTTCCAGATGTTAGTTGGCAGAAACTGAAAATTGCAATTTAGTAATAATATTATTCAGTCTTATCCTAGGCTCCTGTGCCAGAGTGGTACTCCATCCATGACTTCATATTAGAGAGGCTGAAAGGTTATTTAAGCAAGTAAGACAAAACCTGAGATTGGTGCTGCATCTTAGCCTCCCATGTAAAACCTGTTTTGGCTCATGGACATAAAACTCCAAGCCTTCCTGAGAACACTTCAGCCTCCCTTTGTTATATGACCAGGGACTTCTGCCAGCAGCCTCTTCTGGGAATTCTACTAAAATGTGTAAAATGTGATGCCTTAATTAGCATCTGTGGTGCAGTTTTTTAAATTGCTGTGAAGTTTGTGATTACTAATCCACAAGTTCACAATGATATAGGCACATAAGGACTGCAGCATCTCTGCTTCTCCAGCCCAGAGAGGCTTTAGGAATTGTCCCTCGAAGCAGCCAGGGACAAGGCAGGACAGTCAAGGGACCAAGTCCAGAAAGATGGGAACTTCAGCCAGCTTGCTTTATGTAGCATTAGGACTATAGGGGAACAGCCAGAAGCAGCTTTCTTGCTCTACAATCACAATTCCTCGGGTTAATCTTGTACCCTACCTAAAAGCATAGCCCAACTTTTACATTTCAAAGCTCCATCTCAAGCAATTTAAAGCAGAACATCTGCAGACTTCAAAGAGAAACTTTCCAGGGACTGAAACACCAGCTCTGCTGTCATTAGGTCGTGAGCAAAGCACCTGGCAAGTACTTGTTGAGTCTGACACTGCTTAGCCCTTAGTACCACTGTGTCTTCTAGAACAAATTACCACCTGTACAGGCCTCTCATCCTCTTCCGAGAGGGAAGCATAAGTGCAGCAAAAGAGCTTGTTCATATGAGGTCTGATTTTTGATAAAGTGTTTTCACTGGAAGACCACAAGGGAGNTGGTGGTGCCCAAGTTTGAGCAGACAGTGCTGTTACTAAGCGAGCAGTCCGAAGATACAAAGTGTGCAGATTTGAAGGCTTTGAGGTCAGGTGCAATCACACTGTACTGCATTAGCAGGAACAATCAGATCCAGTTCATACAGGTGTCAAGGTAGGGACTAGCTTGTTTCGTTTTCCCCTGAAACTCAGATGTTTAAGTTTCAGAACTAAAAAATTCAGTAGGAGTGGAATTACACTGCAGGTGCAGACAGTCTTTATTACCAGTGTCAAGTGCTTCTTCCAGTCACTGCCTGCATCAAGTGTCCAGCTCAGTCCCTTTGTCCCTTCCCGGGCACCCCTTTATCCAATCAGACATCCCCCACACTCCTCCTGCTCTGCAGCCCTCCTGAGAGAAGAGGGGAAGGACATCTTCAGCTAGCCTGAACTTTGCCTTGCCCACCAGAAAAGAAAATCCCAAACCTGTTTTTGAGTAAATTCCTGATGAACTGCTGCCTCTGCCCCTGGCAGAAATGGACACACAACTGAAAAATAAAGACTTTAATGTAAAGACTCTTTGGAAACAACCACCAGAAAAGGAGTGAGGGACATAAAGGAAAGAAAGAGGCTGAGCTGCATTCTACCAAGGTACAGAACTACTTCACTGAAAGCCCACAAAGAGGTCTCACAACAGTGAGGGCCAGGTGTATCAGTCTTTGTACAGAGGGCAAGTGACCTGGCACACAGCAAGTCATTAACAGCAGGAGGAGTAACTGGTTTAACACCCTATTTGATACTTATTCCACATCAGGTAACTGAGGAGCCGTCACAACTTCAGTCCCTGTCCCTAGAACACCTCTGTAAACATTCAGGAGCTCTTGTGTGCAAAGCTCTGTGGATCCACTTTGTACTAGGGGAAGATGGGTTACCCACACAAACAGCGACACACTACACATCGGAATGGCAACTGGTGTTATTCCAGTAGGATCTCTGGGCCACAACATAAGTCCAGCCAGAAGAGAGGAATCTGGCCACACGACGAAGTCCCCCTTGTTACTGTGGATGCTGCTGCTCGTTCTGGTCTTGGTCTCTAGGCTGGTGTTCTGGACGATCCTCAGGGAGAGGGTTGTAATTGGGATCCTCTTCAGGTGTGTCAAAAACCATCTTCCTGGCAAGGGACGTGCCCGTCCCACCAAGCAGGCAGGTTAGGAAACTGAGCTGAGGATGACAAACCCCCAGCCCTCCTAGGAACACCCTGGCCCTCTGTGGCCAGGCTGTCACGCCACAGCCACCGGCCACAGCCATCACCGGCCTATTGCACCATCACCAACCACTCTGCTCAATACACAGTGATGACAGTACCTCCTTCCTTGACCACTAGGTCAGATTTGATCCTCAGTGCACAAAGCAGAACATATTCTGCTTCCTTAAACCACAAAAATACATCAGAAAAAATCCTACCTCCATCTAGCATTTCCACAAGCAGTAAGAAGACTCTAGTTCTACTAGCAAAGCTGAAGGTAGCAGCAGCTGCTGTATGGGCCCTGTACACATGTATATAATGTGCAAATAATGCACCAAGGGCATGAACTGTGGAGCTGAGGTGCTGCCAGCAGGCTGTTGCCTCTTATAGTCACAGTTTGCCATGGAAGTGATCAGGTTGAAAAAGCCCACAGCAAAGCCCAGAAAGAATCAACTTTACTTACAGAAAGCTAGGGGTTAACAGCAACTTCTTTCCTCCAGGCTGGTTGGGGAAAACATCTTCCAAGAAATAATAGATATGACCCACTGCAATCCCTGGGGAGAGATGCCACCAAGGTCAGGCACAGCTGCGACTCCTTTGCCAGGTGAACCAGAGCTGCTGGGCAAAACTCTAAGAATCCCTCAGCTGTGTGCCCACATCCAGCTCCCTCCAGAGCCACGGATTGCTGTGATCAGCACACGAGCAGCCAGGGAGCCCATGAGCCTGAGGGCAGCACCGCACACCCAGGAGACCAGACACAGCATGAGTGTCGGGCACAGCTCACCATACCCAGCTTCTGCCCCCAGGAAAGACACACCAAAAAGCAGGTCACAAGCAAAAGCCCAGGCCCGAGCCCAGCCACCCAGAAACCCAGCCAGCTCACTTTAGGAAACCCAACATCTCAGGTAAGGTGGATCCAAGAGAAGGTGCCAGCGCCCCAGTAGCACCTATGAGAACTGAGCGCTGTGGCTGCAAGGTGTCCCTGTTCCCATCACCCACCAGCTTTGACTTACCCAGCAAATCGATTATGATGGAGTTGCCAAGGAGCAGAGAGAATCCCATCAGGACCCAGGGCAGGAACGGGGCTTGGAAGTTAAGAAGCCCAAAAAAGTTCATGCGGATGTAAGGGTTCCTGCGACTCCATACATACACCAGCATGATGGTGAAAGCCTGGCCCAGGAAAAACAGGCTGGCAAAGAGTCCAAATAGCTGGGAACTACCGAGTCAAGGAAAAACCTGCCCACCCTGGGCACCACCTCCAGGCAGCACAGGGTGCTTTGTGACTACAAAACCCAAACCAGAGGCAGCTGATCACAGTGTTCTGAGACACTGCCTATGTCACCAAGCCTTTCCTGGCTGAGATATACTGACCACCACTGTCCCCACACACATCCCCCTCCATGCCACCCCCGAACAAGACACTCGGGAGTGGTGCATGCAGGTTGCTCACTCCTTAAGCTGATGTCTACAACCACCAGAGAGCTCATATAGTCACCTTCACAAAATGAACATAAAAATGACCTTCAAAGAAGGCCTTTCCCAGTCTTACAGCCCTTGGGACAGTGGCATATCTTAACAACTAGCTCACATCCAGTGTCTTGTCTTCTACAGAAGTTTAGCAGTAAGATGGCTCTTGGAATTCACAGTCCTCTTCTTCAGACCACAAGGAGACAGACAGGCAAAAATTTCCCCTGCCCTTGTTGTAGTTGGACTCCAAATCCACCTACGGCCAAGCACGTGGCTGCTGCAGCTACCTGGATTCTAATGGCTCACACAGCTTCAAGCAGAGCTCTGTGAGGACAGCAGTGAGCAGGGCCATCTGCATAAGACAGCAGAAGACATTCAGAAAAGGTTTATGTTTGGGAGGGAAAGACATTTCACCACCAGATTACTGTGTCATGAAAAGAACTTAAGCTGTGTGATGGCACCTCCAGCTACTGACAGGTTGCAAGCTCTTGGCTCACGCTGCCTGACGCGCTGACAATGGAGTCCATGGGCATCCCACTCCTTGCCTTCATGGCTCCATGTTCTTGCCTCTGTCCTGAGCCAGCCCCATGCAATCACACTGCACTCACCAGAGCTCAGTCAGTGTCCCTGGCACAGCTGAACCGGTTCTTGGAGCAGAACACGTGGCTTCCTTTCAGGCTGAGCTTCCCGAGCACACCGCCACACGTCCTCTTCAGGGATGAGGCAGCCCAGCCCCTTGCCAGGGGCATCAGCACTTCTGCAGACACCAGCACCATCACAAGCAGCTTTTCTCTCCTCTCCTCTCAGAACACTGGATGAGGCACAGGCCAGGACAAGGGTGGGAAAGACGAGGAGCACAAGCTGTGCCATACAGCCAGAAACTGCCCCTGCAGCACATGCTCAGCAGAGCTCTCCCAGGTCACAGAGCATGAGCCTGGCAGGCCTGGGGCACAAGGCCCTCTGCCCTGAGGCACCAAGAAGGTTCACAAACCATCTGTGCTGCTCAGCAGCCAGGCACCTGCTCCACACCACAACAAAACCGGTACGCAGAGCCCTACACTATCCACATTGTCTCAGGAGACATCAAAGAGCCTCAGCCAACTCAGAAGGATACTGTCATGAGAAACCCTCCGAAGAGGAACATGAAGACAAAGTCAGCCGTCCTTCCCCGGAAGGAGCCTTCTTCGAGCATGCGGCAGTACCTGTACCTGGGAGCAGGAGAGAAGGGAGGGGTTGCAGTATAGGAAATTAACAGCTGGCCACCCTGTGCCCCACAGCAAGACTTTATGGGAAATAAGCTGCTGCAAGCTATTTCATCCCAGAAAACTGTCAGCCAGGTGTCCAAGCCCCAGAGCAGAACAGTGCAAACTTCACCTCACACCGCTGACCCCAAGGAAAGAAAGAGGCACCTGCTGTGCTTCAGCCAGAGCTCACCCCAGGAATGGGCACTGCTCTCCAGCATGAGCCACAGCAGCAGCACTGCCAGCTCCCTCAGCCTTCTGGCAGGTTCTGCCCCACAGCAAGCAGAGCTGGAGAGGCAGGAGGGTCACAGCTTCAATTCAAAAGAGCCACAGGAAGAACACCCAGCCCTAGACTGCTGCCAAGGCAAGTCATGCTGGGAGGAAGACGGATGGGGGAATTGCATCTAAGCCAAAATGGGAGCAGAGAACTTCACTGAGACCAAAGGATACAGAAATATCATGTTGAAAAAGAAACTGAATCCCAGGGGCCCAAAAAAGAGGAAGTTGGTGATCAGCCTCCATATCTGAAAGAGAAGAAAGAGGAGAGAGAAAAGGAGGTGGACAGAGGTCTCTCCTCATCACATGTAGAGCAGCCCATCACACTGTCCACAGGGAATGCTCGGTCATGCACCTGTCCCTTCAGTACCACCCCAGGACACCAGACTCTAGTGGGACATCCTTACACGATACTCTGATACATCAGAGTATCTCACATTTCCAGGTGTGGAAAGAAGATGTCTCTACTTTTCTGGAGAGGACAAACAGCCACAATTCAGCACCCAGAGCCACATTAATCACTTTTCACGCCTCTCTACAATAAAGCCTTCTCCAACCAGCCCAACAGCAGCTGCCACACACGGTGTAACACAGAAAGAAGTGATGGGTTTTGAGCCAAGGGAAAAAGGGAATGCCAAGATGGTGTGTGGCAGGGAAAGGCTGGAAGGAGCTGTCTCCGCGCAGGTGCCTGTGACAAGAGGGGACGCTGTGCTGATAACCCAGCTTGCACCGGTCAGGGAAGGTTGGAGCAGTGGGAAAGGAGCCCCTTGGGATGACACAGCACTCCCGGGCCACCCTGGGGAGCGGGACACCCAGGGCCCAGCCTGTCACACCCACCCCTCGCTGGGAAGAGGCACGAGGGGCCCCAAACCCCATGCAAGGCCTCACCTGGAATTTCCTGAAGATGAGGTCGGGGTTGAAGTACAGCTGGAAGGGGGTGATGAACTCCAGCTGCTGTGGGAGACAGGCAGAGCAGCTGCCATCACCCGCTGCCCTCGGCCAGCCCCGGCTCCCGCCCCACAGCCCCCAGGGGCCCCGGCCCCCCGCCCCGGCCCCCGCTCACCACGGCGGCGGTGGTGAGCACGCAGG
>VXBT01000192.1:474438-574676 GCA_013400235.1 Oriolus oriolus | reverse complement strand
GCCAATGGCAGCGGCCGCGCCGGGGACGGGCGGGCGGGGACGGGAACGGGAAGCGAGGTTACGGGCGCCCCGGGCGTGGGCGGTCACCGGCAGAGGATGGCGAAGCACCTAGGCCGAGGCGACACGCAGGACGGCGCGGGCCGGGGCAGTGCCCGGGCCGAGCCCCGGGTCCTGGGACAGTGACCTGCCCGGCGGGGGAAACCTGCGCCCGGTTGCTGCCCCGGCCGAGGGAGCCGCGGTGCGCTCAGCTGCGGTCCCGCAGTGTCCCCTCGAGAGGCGGGGGCTGTCAGCGCGCTGTTCCCCGCACACCCGGTGGCTCGGAGGGAGAGGAACCCGCCGCGGAGAGCTGGGCTGGGAAAAGGGCGGCGGTGCCCGTGCCTCAGTCGGTGTGCCGGTTGCTTCGCTGGTCAGAAGGGTCTTGTATTCACTACGGCACAAAGGGGTTCGGGTTTTCAGTAGTTCCTGCTAGAAGCTCAGGAGCAGTGAGGCGCTTCCCCACGCTGTGCGAGATCGCACCGGGCTGTCAAGGTCGCACAAGGTCGCTGGAAGAAACCGAGAGATGTGTGCTCCCAGCAGGTGCTGAGGGCGGCTCGGGGAACAGCGGCAGCGCTGGCATTCAGCTCTCAGGAGAGAGCAGAGTCTCTGTGCTGTCCGCGTGTCCGACACAGACAGGGCTCCTGACAACGGGAGCTGATAAAGATCCAGAAACCCGACAGCCTTCACTCTCCTGCTGACTGTGCTTCCCAGACCTATCTGCCCTGCTCAGCAGTCGGGTCTAATGTTACAGCCACCCTGGGTTCAGATGAGGAATGGGCCTGGTAGTGGGTTTGTGCTGGAAAGGGTTAAGCTGTCATCAGAGCCTTAATGAGCCCTGAGATTTCCCTTTAAACCCTCAGTTAATGGGAAATGAAATTACCGACGGGGGAGGGAGTCTTTGTGTCTTCCATCACCTCCACCCGACTGCCCTTTGATGAAATACAAAACCCAGGTGGAAGATGACAGGACATGAGGTTAAAGCAACATACTGGGGGAGAGAGGGGAGAAAACAAGAGATTGGTGGGCGTCTGTCAGACCAGAGAATGGGCTGCTGAGCGCCCTGGGCGCTGCAGTGCTGAGACCACCTCTGATGTTGCTGAGGCAGAAGGAGAAACTGCTCCAGGCCAGAGCTGCATTAGGGATCCTGGGAATGGAGTTGAGCAGGGAATTTGGACCCCAAACGGCAGCAATGTCAATAGGCTTGGCTGTGTGGTTACAGGCTTTTGGTGGGAGCTGGGATGGATGTGAGCTCTGGCAGTTAAGAGCTGGGCTTGCAGGGGAATTCATCGGGCCAGGAGCTCTGCAAAGGGCTGCCCTTATTCATGTGGCTGTTTCAGCCCAAACGCTGCGCTGCTGCAGCTCAGCCCTCCAGCAGGCCACAGAGCTCCCAATGCAGCAGAGTGGGCAACTGAGTTGAAGAACTGAGAGTCAATACATGAATAATGAATGAAATAAACGAATAGATATCCTGTTCCTTTGGGTGGGGAATTAGAGGCTTCCTATCTTCTCTTGCTGCCTGTGGACACCTGAGAAGCTGAATTCAAGCACCATGATTCCTGCCCCTTTCTTGTTTGAACCACGGCTGGGAGATGAATACTGGGAGCCTCTCTGCTGGAAGGAGGCTCCCACTAGCTCCACAGAGATGAGAATCCAAATAATTAATCCCACTTACTCTCTGTGAGAGACTATGTGCAAATTAGACATTGCATAAAATCTAAAAAAAAAAGTAATAATCAGTTTCTCAATTCTCTTCCCTTCTTTTCGAGCCAAAACTGGAGAACTCTACTTGTTCAAGCTTCTACTTGAGGCCTCTTTTCTAAGGTTTATGGGGGAAGGGGGAGAAGTGATGAAATGCATTGGGAAGCTCACCAGCTCCCACTGGGAGAGGCCAAACAAATCTCAGTGTCACCCTGAGTTCCCAGGCTGCTTTCTGCCCATGATCTCACTCCCTCCGGAGCTCAGCCAAGCTGACTTCATGCACTACAGTACACCCAGGGCAGCTTTCGTCTTTATGACAATCGGTGTCACATTTTATGGGTTTTTGGAATCATGTCCTTCCACAAGTTCCCATCAGCCCAGCCACATATTTGGGTTCACATACACACCTTCGTAGTGAGGCTGACACGTGGCCTTTTATAAAATCATGAAATCCAACTAAAAGCCTGAAAAAAAGCAAAGCCAAACTTTTTGTCTCAGCGGCAAGAAGGTGAGAGGGACTGCCAGAAAAACGCTGCCCAGGAGTTTTTTCACTGATTTTGTCCTGCCTTGTTCTGTCTTCCTGCCCCTGCCTGGCGACTCAAAGCAGACGTAGCGCAGTGATGTACCATTGCTTCCTGCCATCTGCTGGGTTCTCCCTCCTTTTTGGAGCAGCTCAATTGCTGTCAGTGTGCAGCATCAGCTTCAAAACCCAAGATGTCAGAAACTCAAAGTTTCCATACAAATATGTTTGATGCCCAGACTTCAGTCCATTTTGGACAGGCTTTGAAAAAGGTCTCTGTCTGCAGGCTCTTGGAGCTGCCAGAGGAACTAATTAGAAGTCCCAACTGTAAATATGATGGTATCAGAGGATACCATCTTTGCCCGACAGTATTTACCCATTCTGCAGCTGAAGGCTTAGTGATAGTAACCTGCAGCAGAAATTCAACAGCTTCCTGTCTCAGTTTCTGCAAACCAAAACTGCAGTTAGAAAACAGAGAAAAATGCTATTAACTCTCCCCATGAGTTAAACAGCACGTATACCTCAAGAAGGCACATGAGCAAAGATAAATGGGCTGTTGCAGCATTCATCTCTTTTGTTTGTAGTAAATTATTGTGTGTAATTCATGTTTCCTGTCCATAAATACCAGAGGAACTTGAAGACATGGAATCCATTCTAATTCAGTAAAGACAAAAACAACTCCTTTTGAGCCCATCTGGAACTTGTTTTTATCCTAATTGTTTTGGGCTCAGTAACGAGTTCAAGATCTAACTGCCGTCACTAATTGTTTCAAGAATAAACAGATGCTTTGTTTAAAGGCGGCAGTTCCCGTTTTGCCCAGCGCAGCAGTCCCCGGGGTCACAGGATGAAAGGAGCTGTGCACCGTGTCAGCACAGGCCCTAACGAGCACCGGCGCCCTGGGCAGGGCGCGCACCCCCGCCCGCAGCTGATGGGGCAGGAAAACAGCCCCCAGGCACGCACTTGGTGAGTGTCCAGCCGGTGACACGTGCCCTCTGCTCTTTAACACCACTGGCATTTTGTTTGTAACTTCATCTGATGACATTTTGCAATGTGTCCTACTGTGACAAGTCATACCTGGCGTGAGGACGCACAGGCATCTCCTCCAGCTGGGCTGTAGGGTACCCAAGCGAGAGCGTTCGCTCCCTGGCCGCATAACCCAAGCCCCTTGCTTGGAGTAATGCTCCACCCCCCCTGCTTACAGTCCCAAATCTTCCTTTCTTCTGAAAGCAAAGATAGCCCCACACACCCACTCTGACAGACTCTCCCTACCAGGATATGACACCATGCCAGCTCCGTTCAAGGTCTCACCCACGGTGCTCCCCAGGACACGCCGTGCCTGAGACTCCTCACAGCCTTGCTGTAGAAGAGGTCTCTACATGACTGATACCCTGGCACTAGGAACAAGTGAGCCACACCAGCCAGGGGGGCCTTTCTGGAAGGTTGTTTCAGCTCCCAAACACAGTCCTCAGCAGCATGAACAAGAAGTGCCAAGAGCTTCATGAACCCGTTGTGCATAGATAAGCTGTGTAATCATAACTGCTTGAGGCGCTTGAAATGTTTACTTTTCCATGTATAATAGCCATATATAAATTCTTTCTCCTTCATTGAAGGATTTCTTGTTCCAATTCAGCTAACTCTGGAGTGTGATGGCTAAAGTCAGGAGAAAGTGAATCATACACAACTGGATGGATTTTTTAATTTGTTTGTTTGTTAGAAAGAAACTAAAGATAGCACTTAGAGTTCAGCCCTCCAAGGACATGTGGTTTGCAAAGGGTTTGCTGTAAATCACAGTTAATGTTATTTTTATTTCCTATGGTTTTTAGTTCAAAAATACAGCTTTACATCTGGCATATCATGAGAAACAAGATCTCATTTAAATCTCCTTGAGCAGAGCCTCATCACATGTCCAAATAAAGCACCTCTTCCAAAACAGCTTCTGATCATGAGTTGAAGACATCAAACAAGAAAATGTCTGTCTCTTTGCACAGTTATTTTTCTCCAGTGTTTAATAATTCTTGTTAAATTCTTCTGCCTTGTGATCTGTCCCCTACACCATAGGTCACCTCCCACAGCCGTCAGTAGGGAATATCCTTCAGGGGCCTTTATTTTGTAACATCCATTTCATAAGCACTGTGGCCAAATCAAGAGAGCTGAAAAACAATTTTTTGGTCTTATAAAAAGAGGTCTATGCTCAGCTCACAATAGCAGCACATCAGCTGAGCGTGCTGTCAGCTGCTGAAGACCCCTACAAGGAGTCAGAAAAGGCATTTGTACTTTGGTTTTCACCAGAGGCAGGACTATGTGTCCCAGTGTAGCTACCTCTCAATAAGCCAGGGCACAGCTCTAATCAAAAGCTCTGTCTGAAGGGGCAGTTAAATAAGAAAGCAGGAGAAGTCTGACACTCTGACAATGCTGCATGCATTTTCCTCTCCTCTGACGCGAACATTCAGCAACACTTGATGCCATTTGGTAGAGTCTAAATGCTCTTCTCTCACACACAGATATAGAGGTTTTGTTCAGCCAAGCACTTTGTTCTCTCTGGCCTTCAGGTCACCCATTTCAACTAACTGCCTGCACCAATGTCTGATACAAAGATGGAAGGAAAGGAAATAGTTCAGCCACAGCATGACCTATAGCTCACAATGGACTGAAAAAAAGGTATTTGAATTATTTTTAGGATTTCAGGTTTTCTCAGTTTTCCCAGAGACTCTCTATTGCTTATCAGGAGGAGGAAAAGGCAGACTGCTGATCCAACATACAGAACATACAGCTGTTCTTCTGACATCCACAAATCCTAGCTAGCAAGGGAAAGCAGCTAGTTCCCTTGGCTGTATCAGCCCTCGTGTCCTCAAAGGGCTCAGCTCCCACGTGTCTTCACTGGTCTGGAAAGCGTCCCAGTGACTCTGTGTGGTAGCAGAAGCTCTGTCAGCATTGGGTCCCTGCCCTGAGAAACCTCTGTGATGAAGCTCATTTCCTGAACTTCTTATACAGTGTCTTGAACTTACATAAATTGTGGTTTTTTTATAAAGAACATTAGTGAACTGCTGGAACTGCGAATAATGGTGTCACAGCAGGGCACTCATTTCCTACAAAGAAAATCCATTTCAACAACTAAGTTCCATAAACATTGCTTTCACCATGAAATCAGCAAACCTGCATGTTTCTTGAGAAAGCTGCTTGTTTGCAGATCTTATTATTTCTGTTCTGTATTCTATGTGAGCTCTGCAAGAGTCAGGACAAGCAAACAGAGGTATTTTGTATCTCATGGTGATGGTCCTTACAGGAAAGTGAGAAGGGTTTGCAAAAATAGCCAGGCTAGAGCTTGGGAAATTCAACAACCAGCCAGGGAGCCGCTCCAAATCCCTTCTGCAATTTACAGTGTAGCATTTGTAGGGAGAATTCATCCTGTAGATCCAAGCTTCACAGATGGAAATGGGGCCCCTTTTCTCCCCTTGAAGCTGGTCCAGATAATTCTGGTGTAAAAACACACTAAAACATTGGAACCTCTCAGTTCATGACAGATCAAAGAGCATGTGTTGATGGTCTTTCCTAATGGCAGGCTTACCACTTATTCCTGCAGTCAGATAATTGCAGGCAGAGACTGCCATCACGTTCTCCAAATAACTCCTCTCCCATGTGCATGGCATCATATTTCACCCTGATTATGACAGGTTTCAGTGCAGTGAAAGAGTATTTGAAGGAAGTGGGTGGTGGGTCCCCACAGTACTGCTGGAAACCTGCTGGGTCTGTGTGCAGGCTTCCAGAGCCAGGAGCTGCAGTAACTGCAGGGCAGTGGTTGTACCCTGGTGACAGACCCTGACCCCAGAGATTTCTCATCTACACCAGCTGTGGCTCTGAAACTCCAACAACAAGGAGGAAACATTGGGAATGATGGGGTTTTTAAGGTGCAGCAAAAAGCTAGTTAGAAACACAACCAGTGTGAACATCTCTCAGCACCAAAGCATGGGTAATATAGATGCTGTGCAGAAGGAAAAAATCTATCCCTTTGATGCCATGATGGTTTTTTGATTTTCTTTTATACCCCCTTTTATACACTCTTTTATATAGCTTTATATATTCCTTGTGCCTTTAGCTTACATAGTTATAATTAACTTTAAGTTCGATAACTCCCCTCAGACCCAGTATTTCATTAAGTTTAGAGACCAAACATTCTAAAAGCCCAAAGAAACCAAGGTCCTCTCCAGAACACATTCTGTAAACAAAGCCAGGCCCATGCAGGGGGAAGGTCCCTCGGGTGGGGGGTCTCACTCGAGTCCCTCATTGGGGAACCTTTGATAGAAATGCTAATTTTTGCAAGAAATATAATTGTATACTCATCACATCGGGGGTGGCCATTTTCTTCAGTGGGGACATTGGGGTGCATTTCGATGTGCATTTCATCACACCTAAGGATCCTTAAATAAATACCAAGGTAAAAACCCTTTTCCCCCCCTAACTGTGTGCAGCTCACTTAATTTTAAGACCAGGAAAAGGCACCACCTTCACTTCTCATCAAGGCAGCTTTTACTAGAAAAGATAGAGGACAACTTCCTGGAGCTCTCAGCTAGCCAGCTGCACATAGATCTAGCTACAGCAACATCCAATTTATGCCTCCTCTGGAACAGGGAGGCTTGTGAACAGCCTGTGCCACAATCCCAGCACCTCACTGCCTACCCATAGGACTTCACTCAGCTCTGGCAGCTGTCACAAGCTCAGAGCAGACAGCATGAAGAAACTAGAGCTTTCCTTTTTGAATTAATTACTGTTCTTGATATATGCTGCCTAAACTATCCATCAGTGCCTGTTGACTTGTACAGTTCTGTCTGTTCCCCAGTTAACAAGTTGTTTGGGAAGCTGTTGGAAGTATTCATCTAACCCCTGCCACATGCCACAGGCAGAAAAGTGCTGGCATGTTGGATTCAGAGCCTAATACAGCAAATTTTGTAGTTCTCCTGCCACTTAGTGGCTGCATGCAGCACCACAACCCTAGCTACACATTCACTAGAAAATACCTCTGCGATGTGGAACAGGTTCATGGTTCTGTTCAGGTGCAGTAAAACCTGAGTAGGGACAAAGAAGCATTTAAAAACATTTCACTTATTTCAAATACTCTGAAATATGTCAGGGACCTCACAAATTTCACTCTTCAGGATGAAAGGATGTTAAAATACCATGATTACTCCTGAAGGCCAGATATTTTGTGACGCAGCACCTTAATGTTACTGCTGGCAGTGCAATATGCCTCCATCTCCATCTCTAGGATTCATAAGGATTCACCATTTCCCACTGCCAGGGAGTGCCTTTCTGTTTTATAGAAAGAAGCAAGGCTGTCAGTGCTGTCTTCTGTACCTGGCAAGATCTAGTGCTCTAAGTGTGGCTGTTTGCTCTGTGCCAGGGTAGGGAGAGGGAAGAGGCCCACAACCTTCTGTACCTTCATGCACAGCCTTTCCAGCAACAGCTGAGTTGCCTTTCTGTCACCAGAACATAGACAGGAGTACAGGGAAAGGCCTTGGATGACCAGGGATTTGAAAGGCTCGGGCTTCATTCATTCCAGTCACTGACAGGACCGAGGGGTATAGTCTGGTTTGTCTTTCAGATCTTAGATTGTGTTCCAGGACAAATACAATCAGAAAAAAAAAATTGTAGTTCACTTTGCTTTTATCACACTTAATCAGAGAAGTGATACTGGTAACAGTGCCAGATGCTCTGAGAAGGAATTTATGTTGTAAACCGCACTGGCTTTCAAGAGGGTTTAGACAGATCTGGATCCTGGAGAATCATTTCCCCGGACTATCATCGGCTTTCAACAAAATGAATTGAACTGTCTTGCTAATGAACATGCAGCTCCATTTGGAGAATGTAAATTAGCTGGCAAAACACCTGCCGAATCAAGTGTCTTATCCTAACGTAGTGGGTGACTAAATACACATTCCTGTGCTGGAGATTTAAATAATCCTTTAGAGCACTGTGAGGGTACCAGAGCCTTTGGCAGACAGAGGAAAACCTACGAAAGAGGATGAACAAGCTGCAGAGACTGGTAAAACACCTATTTTACTACTATTATTGACAGATTTTTTTTTTTTTAATTTGAATTTTTATAAGGCTGTGGGAGTACTGTCAGGTTTGCTTAGAATTATTTTTCCAATTCATCACAGTCCTTGGGATAAACTTACCAGACTAATGGCTCTCCTGGCAGCTGCACACCACCACGGGGGCTGGGAAAACAGTGCAGAAGCCGGGCGTTAAGGAAGGCTTGGGAAGATCACTCTGTGAATACAGTTCAGGTCTGAGCACAGACGTGTTTGCTGGCTCCTGAAGGGAGAAACAAACCATTTTACTTTAGCTCATGGCCACAAAAGAGCTCTGTGATATTTGATAGGGGATGTACATTATAATGAAAGCAGGGAAATGAGCAGGAGGAGGGATACGTTCCTAGACATTGTAAATGAAAAATAAATGTGCTATTGTAGCGAGAGGAAACTCTCTCACGTGGAGAACTAGAATAATTAGGAAAAACAGAGATATCAGGTGCCCAATCCTTAGCTCAGTTCTCAGTAACAAGACAGGGAAGTGGTGTAGCCATGGAAAGTGCAAGCGAAATGTACCCGCTGCTAGCTGGGACAGGAGAGAGCTCAGCCTCTTCCTGCTGCAGGGTTGGAATAGTCTGGCTTTATTTCTGTCCTGGGAGAACATTCTGTCTCAGGCTGGTATGGAAGTTATTTAGGAGAAAACACTTTGAGAAAAGGAAAAAACCCCAAGATTATTTGAATTCGTGGTTTTAGAGCTATTGTGAGACTAGACCAAAATTTCCTTTTCTTTAGTGGGCGGCTCTGTAAGAAGAAAATGAGCAGGTAAAGCAGAAAGAGGTCCCCAGCTTTGGGTTATTTAAGTTCTCAGGGTCACTGGGGTCATACTCATGTAGCAAAACACGATGTGGCCTGAGATGCCCTGCACTGACTGGCAAACAGCCAAGCCTGAGCATGGGCTCTTCATGTTACACTAGAGCTTTCCCAGTGGGAGGAGTTTTTAAGCAGGGGGCTGGCAAAGGCCATCCTGGCCCTGGGACACCCAGAATATTGTGCAGGAGGTGTCAGGCTAAAGACCAGGGGTCCCCAGCATGCTCAGAGTGGTCTTGAGACATGGAACAGAGCTCCCAGTCTCAGGACTCCCTCAGGGTGCATCTTACCTGTCACAGGATTTCACCTACACATGGGGAAATCAAAGGCACAAGCACAAAAGAGTGGAAAAAAGATGTTTTTGCTTGTCAGCCTGCCAGTGAGCTGTCAGCTGCCATGCTGGGCCAGCCAGGACAGCTTGTTCCACACCCTTCAAAAAGTCAAGAGACCTCACTTTTATACCAACAGCCGATCCTGTGATGCTGCATGAGGCAGCCCATTCCCCTGCCCATGCTTCCCAAGGCACAGCAGCGGTGTCAGCTGGCAACATAAGCAAGTGCAATACTCATGAACAAATGTCCTCGAGGAGACCTGAGTATGGCATAGGAACTCACTGTCTGCCACATATTTCACCTGTATCATAACACTGAATTTGCAATTTTGGACTGCTAAACATTGTCTGCTCTGTATAACATGTGCAGCATCACAGGAAAGGCACTCTGATCTAAAATATGTGTTGTTGTCATGAAAGCATAGAAATAACAGCACACCAGTGAATCCCGAGTGCACTGTATATACATGGCCAGGGGAAAATCCCCCAGCTCAAAGTCGGAATGTCTGTTGAGTCATTTTATTCTGTGCAAAGAAGCCATCCATTGTCTGCCCCTTTTCTTCAGCTTCAGAACAAGATCCTGATCCTGACAATATGTGCTGCTGGGATTGGAGGCACTTTCCAATATGGTTACAACATCTCCATCATCAATGCTCCAGCCTCAGTAAGTACTGCTTGTCCGAGTGCCTCCCCCGCAAGACTGACCCTTCCTTGGTGGCTCCGCTGGGCTGTGAACAGTGGTGTGCCACTGAAAATCTGCAGGCTGCTGCTGCTGAGGGGCAGAAAGCAAGGATGTGTTCCCTCTGTGTAATCCACATCTGGAGTACAGGACTTTGTTGTCAAAAGCCATCCTTAAGCTGGACTTCGTGTCACAAGAATTTATTCAAAAGCTTTGTTTCAACCGCTTTAGTAAAATCTAAGTCTCAAATTTCACCAACCTGCATCCTTTGAAGTTGATTTTTGCCCTTAGATTCAAAGTCAGACCCATGAAATCAATTTTTAGATTATAGAAAATAACTACATACGGATATAAACCAACTGCAGCTTTTCAACAGCAACAGTTTTATACTGTAAACTCTTTGCTAAAAACACATCTAAGAACTGGAGGAGACTGGAGGCACAAACCCAGAATAAATAGATATATCAATAAGGGAGCCTTTCTCAGCATCCATCACCTCTGTGGTGGTTCTGCAGCCCTGTCCTTCTCTCTCAGTACATCCAGACGTTCATGAACACAACCTGGCTGGAGCGCACGGGTGTTCCCCTGGAGAGCAACGTGATCCTGCTGCTGTGGTCCTTCACCGTCTCTGCCTACCCTCTGGGAGGCCTCACTGGGGCTGTGGTTGCTGGTCCCATGGCCATCATGTTGGGAAGGTAAGAAGTGCTGGAGTTTAAATTAAGCTTTGCAGCTTCCCTTAGTCCAAGAGGAATTAGGAGCCCTACAGCAAAACATCCACCATCGTTAAAAATAATGAAAACATGTTTTCTATCACAGACCAGTCTGCGATAAACACTCTGGGTTGGCGAGGAGAAACTACCTGATAAGATAGTATTCCATATCTCAAAACTCAACAGGGAACAGTTTTTTTCCCCACATTACCTTCTCATCACAGTCCAGCTCAGCTGAGGTGCTACAAGGATTTCGGCTCAACTCCTTATTGCAGTAACCACCTACATAATCCCTATAATTTTTGTGTCCAGTTTTCTGCCATGCTTTTAAATGGGAAATCATAAGGGATCAGACTAAGGACTTTTCTTCAAAATAAACTGTGGGAATTGGTAGGAATGACACTAGAAAACAGAGGGTGCTTACGAAGAGCAGTGCTTGCATCCCAACTCCTCATGTCTCACAGGCTGTGTATCCACCTTTTGGTCTGAAATATTTCTGGAAGTATTCAATAAATCTCCATGGGGGTTTGGTTTTTTTTCCCGTATGTGAATGTCTGACAAGTATCTGTCTTACCTCACCTATCTTTCATACACAGCTCTATCCCCAGTTCTCTTCAGGAAAAAAAAAAACCAAACCAATGTTACCAACATAAACTAATAGGAAATTAGATTTTGCTTCCCTCTCTCTTGGCCCCAAGATTTTCCTCTCTGTGCTATCACTTTCGTTTGCTCCTCTTATATGATAAAGCAGGCCCCATTATGGTTTGAGGTCCCATGGCTTACTTGTTCCATGGTTATGAAGACCTGAAAGGATATGGCTTCCTCACCCCACTAAAATTTTAGAGATTTCACCCTGTACTGCTTTGGAATAAAATCATATTCCATCATAAATAAGAGAAACAAAGGCTGACTGCCAAGGCAGTGAGTGGAGACCTAGAGAGAATTACTGGCAATAATAATAGTATGGGTCAATAGAGCTCTCTTTTATTCCCTGGTTTTCAGCAGAAATTTCTCCTGGGACACATGAAAACTTTCTGACAAAGTTTCACAACAATTACACTATTACATGAAAATTGCCTGTTTCAACAAATTAGCATTTTCAGACCAAAATGCACATGGTTTGCTGAAGGAATATTCCTTTCCATTCAAATGGAAACTGTGTGTGAGCACAAGAGCCCTGAATCTGGGGGAGACCCTGGTGGTGCCCTCAGAGAGCCTAAAGCCAGCACTGCAGGGGCCCCCCCGTGCCACACGGACACCTCAAGCAGGGCCTGGATTAACCAGGATGTTCTGTGGTGGGGCTGAGCAGCCTCTGGAGCTTCCAGGCTTGGCAGGTGGCGCCTGCCACGCGGAGCGTTTTACCTGACAGCTGAACCTGACACACGTGTGCTCACAACTGTCTTTTCTCTTGGAAGGAAGATGTCCCTGCTGCTGAACAATGTCTTTGTGATCATAGCTGCAGCCTTGTCAGGATTCAGCCGAATGGCCAAATCCTTCGAAATGATTATGCTGAGCAGATTTTTTACTGGCATGAATGCAGGTACGGTAACGTGAGAGGTATAGAAGGACCAAGGTGGTAACAATTAGAAGAAATATAAATAGGAATGATCCAAGATATTAAAGCAATTAATCCTTTAGGCTGACCGGACACATGTAAGTGAATTAAGAGGTTTTATATACAGATTTTATACTTTGCTTCTAAGGGCTTTCTTTTAAAGCACAGACAGGCAGGGGGAATTTGTGTACTGCACATGAGCACCTCTGTGTGTGGGGAAAATTTGAGCTGAAAAGGGATCCCTATCTGCTTGTAAGAATGTCGGTCACTCACCAGCATGAGCACCAGCACAAAAGCTTTTGTAGAAGCTCATCCCAGGAAATAATGATCAATATAAGGGACTTAAAATATTATATTACCTCAAAAGGGGAAAGTAGAGGGAAACATGGCACATAACCTTGGATTTGGTGCTGAAAAGACCATAGGACTGAGGCCCTGGCAGGTTTCAGTTTCATTATCCACTGCTACTAATGAATACTGAAATGTGTGTTTAGTGGCTTATACAAGGGATAGGGGTAAAATTGAAGGTTTGGGTAAATGACAAGCTGTGGTAGATTAGTTATCACATGACCTGCAACAGAAGAGTGCAGCTGGCAACCTCAAGAGGTGGCTGGCTGCGTTTATTCTTGTCTGCTCTGCCCAGAAGCTGAGGTCAGCGTTTGTCTGCCTTGCCCAGGTGTAAGCATGAACATTCAGCCCATGTATCTGGCTGAGAGTGCCCCAAAGAAGCTCAGAGGAGCTGTGGCCTTGACCTCTGCATCATTTACAGCGCTGGGGCTGGTGCTGGGGCAGGTTGTTGGACTCAGGTAATGTAAAGCAAGAAGCCCACTTATTAAATCCTTCCTTCCTTCCTTCCTTCCTTCCTTCCTT
This sequence comes from Oriolus oriolus, assembly GCA_013400235.1. Lineage (NCBI taxonomy): Eukaryota > Metazoa > Chordata > Aves > Passeriformes > Corvidae > Oriolus > Oriolus oriolus. The sequence goes on along the minus strand of VXBT01000192.1, from coordinate 561,381 downwards.
CCTTCCTTCCTTCCTTCNGTGCTGGGGCAGGTTGTTGGACTCAGGTAATGTAAAGCAAGAAGCCCACTTATTAAATCCTTCCTTCCTTCCTTCCTTCCCTCTTTCCGCTTTTGTGAGGTTGTGAAAATACTGTGTAAATTGTGTTTGTTTTTCTCTAGGGAGCTCCTAGGAGGGGAGGAGAGTTGGCCATTCCTTTTAGCAAGCAACATGGTTCCCGCCCTGATCCAGCTCACAGCTCTGCCTTGGTTCCCTGAAAGTCCCAGATATCTCCTGATTGACCGTGGAGACAAAGAATCCTGCATCTCTGGTGAGTTTAGGGTGACTGTTAGCTCCTCACGGAACACGTGAGACTTGGGCCCCAGCATTTTTAGAATGGTGTCACAAATTTTACATGTAGGAAGTTTCTTATCAAGTTATAAATATGATCACTTCCTCCTTCCGAACTAAAGAACATTCTATAATCTTAAATATATTTGATCTATTGAGGTAATTGAAAGGCATCTTCCTGCAATAGACTTATTTGCCACAGTAATAGGGTCAAAAGGTAACACTTGTGTTCACAATGGCAAATATGTTTTGTAACTATGAAGTGAAATAAATGCTGGTTGAAGAGCTCAGGATCAAATCTGAAGCCAATTCATATTAAAGGATTTACTTAGATTTGTGGCATACAAATCCTCATATGCAGAGTAGCTGGAATTATTTTCTGGGAAATTTGTGCTGTGTACCAAGAACATCTTAATTGCCTGCATTTCCCAGGGAAGTCACTTGAGATCTGAGTCAGAAGCATGGCTGCTGAAATGGCACTGGTGGGAAATACTCAGCTGTCAAACAGTGGTGAGGGATTTGCACTCCCTTTCCCCCAAATCTTTCAAGTGGCTTCACCACAGCTGATCTGTTGCCTTGATTTTCACAGTTCTTCAATGTTTTTAATTCTGTAGTTAGAATTCTCACGCACTTTCTGTAAACATAAGCCATGTTATGCTAACTGTGCCTGGATGTTTTCATTCTTTCTCCTAAGGCGGAGAAGTTTGATGGATTTATCCTTTGACCTATATGGTTGAGGAGTGGTAATTTCACCCTCCAATCCATGGGGTTTTCTAAAAGTGTGTAAAATAAAGAAGCGGGCCCTTTGGCCCGGGCTTTTGGCTCATTGCTCTTTGATCCTGATACTGGCCTCTGTGTGTGTTCCTTCGTGTCCGCGTGCGACACTGATCAACTCTGTGAAGGTCACAGCATGATCACAGGCTCTGTCCTGCAGCTTTCTGCAGCCGTCACCTGCTGCTCGATCCTTCACCCTGCAGAGCAGCAAGCTGAAGAGAAAGCCCAGGAGTGAGAGGTTCCCTTGTCCTTGCAGCACTGCAGAAGCTTAGAGGTACCAGTGACCTGAGTGCAGAGCTGGAAGAGATGCTGGCAGAACAGGCTGCTGTTAAAGGCCAGAGAGCAAAGAACCCGTGGGAGCTCTTCCAAAATCGAGCTCTGAGGTGGCAGCTGGTGAGCATCGTTGTGCTGAGCAGTGCCATGCAGCTCTGTGGGAATGACTCGGTAAGCAGCCTGGCACCGGAGGCAGTGGCAGCACTGTGTCGTGGGACATGGGTGGGAGCTCTTGGGTTCAACATTCTGTCAGCAGGAGCGGAACAAATAGTGTCTCTCTGCCTGTGGAGACCTTCAAATGTCAGATGTTTGGTTCCCAAAATACACCTGTGCATTATGGGAAGGTTCAGAAGGGTGCTGTCAAAATAGCCTGTGTGACAGCACATTAGTCACTCTGCGTGGTCCTTCAGGAAAAACAATGGGATGTGTTTTCAGATGTCTTTCCTTACTGCTTTCTCCTCTCTTCTGTCCACAGATGTATTTTTATGCAGCTTATGTGTTCCAAGAGGCTGGAATTCCGCAGGACAAAATCCCCTATGTTGTAATCGGCACGGGAAGCTGTGAACTGATCACATCTGTCACTTGTGTGAGACTCTCAATGCACTGTGGTGACATGCAGCCCCTGTTGGCAGGGAGGAGGCTGTTAATTACAAATTTTTGGGGGTTACATTGCCTTTCATGCCAAGGAAGCCCTTGAAGCACAGCAGCCAGGCTGTCTGTCAGCACACACAGCCAGATAGGTTAATGCAGAAGTATTTGGTCAGACATTGCATTGCCATCATTGTCTGAAATCTCTAAGAAGTGTAACTCTCTTGCTTTGCGTCCCTATGGTTAGTGGCAGAGTTTAGGTGCAGCTGGGACATTCTCATCTCCCCTGAACACCCTTCTTGCCTGACTCCTGCCACCAGAACTTTCTTTGAAGCAGACAACATCCTGAAAGTTATTGTAGAGCAAACAAGGCACGGAGTATTGAAATGTGAAGAGGAAAGAGGCACGAATTATGAACACAGGTTAAACATCTTGCTTTATTTCACTGTGTTACTTTGTGCAGAACATGATTATAGACTACGCTGGTCGGAGGCCACTGCTGCTGGGGGGATATATCTTCATGGCAGGATGGGCCATCATCTTCATGGTCGCTCTGAGCCAGCAGGTAACAAATTTTACTTCATTGTTTAAGTGGAATGGAGTTGGGCTTTGCCTTTTATATGACTGGGGTGCTCAGTGGTGGCAAATAAGTGTAAGTGCCCTCACTGGTTTTCCATTGGTCTCTGTGGCTGTAGACTCAGATTAGCTGGATGCCTTATCTCAGCATGGCCTGCATTTTCGCCTATATCCTGAGCTTTGGAATCGGACCAGGTCAGTTCCCTCAGTGTTTTCAGTGAAACTTTTGGGTACTTCAGGGGCTTGGAGATGTGTGCAGGCCTCTTATGGAAACTCTCAGACCCCCTTTAGCTACAGCATACTGAAAGAAACGAGGTAATTTCTGCCAGTGAGTGGTGTTTGGCTGTTTCCCAGGGGTTTGCATGCCCCTGGTGAGTCAGTGTTGCGCAGGGCCAGGCTGTGCCCTTTTCTCTCTGTGTCATTCCCCCTCACAGCCATCTTGGCTATTAGGCCAAGGCACTTGGAAGTGATTCTTGGCTTAAGCAGATGACAAGGTTTTGATTTGCTGCCCAGTCCATTAGGGCTGTAAACCAGCATTTCTAATGCTTCACTTTAACCCTAGAAATTGCTGGCTATGCCATCTGATTATTTTCTTGCAGATACCTGGAAGCACGATTTCCATGTCTATTTGTTAGCCTACTAATGTGCCTTTTCTTGGCAGAATCTGTTTATTTCTGGGGGTGGGCAGTACACAGGCTGTTGTGGATGTTTGCATGGTGAGTGTGTGGATGTGAGACTCTGTTTGCTCACTTGAGTTTGAAGGAAGGCAGGTAAGAATAGAACCAAGCTGCCAATGTCACATGCCACACAAGCTGGCAATAATTTCTTGTCGCAGTCCCTGCAGTGCCATGGGGTTGAATTAATTATAAGCCTTTCTCACCGTTGGGTCCTGGTAAGAATAGTGTGGATTACAAAACCTTTCCTGGCAGTTCATTCTAATGTGAGAAAGTTTGAATAATTACCCAGTCCTTAATATTTAACCTAAAAATTCACCTCTTATACTTCATGTTGGGTATTCTTGTTAAGATGTGTTCTCTTGTTTTTAATGTAATGTCAACACTATTATTAACTTTCTTGCCATTTCTTTTTCCAGCTGGTGTAACAGGAGTTCTGCCCACAGAAATTTTTGATCAAATGTCCCGACCAGCTGCTTACATGATCTGTGGCTCCCTGCTCTGGTTCAACCTATTTCTGGTTGGAACAGCCTTTCCATTCATTGTGGTGCGTTCCCAAAGCAAAGCAGCTCTTTAGTGTTCTGTACAAGAAAGAGGTTCTGTTAGTGACCAGGACAAGAGAATATTGCAAGCAGCAAGATAGCACTTCTATGCAAACTATCTTTATGAGGAAGTCCTCTAAACCAAACTTTCTCCATGTTCCCTATGGTGATTTCTGATTTGAGGTTGGGAGTGGAATCATTTGGGGCACGGATGATCAATATTCCTCCTCTGTCCTCAGTTGAGAACAGCTGGAACTAAAGATGTGATGTAATTTCCCTCCACCAGACCCTGCACCATTCCCTAAGATGATTCCTGAAGCAAAAGGGAGCAGAACTCCACAATATACATTCCTGTCTTATTTCCTGCTGAGGGCTCCCATTCTATACAATTATGTATAGGGAGAAAGACAGAAAAAGACATTTCAAAAGATTGTTCTTGCTATGACGAACTTCTCAATCTATGCTGGGGTGCTGTTGCATCCAGGCATGTGAAGCTCTCACCACGGTGCACAGAAATATTCCCTGGGTGACTTTAGACCATGCAGGAAGAGGGATTTGTCTATGCCTATTTGTCATTGTACAGAATGTCACCGACACTGTCTTGTTTTTTCCTCCTCCTCAGAAAAGTCTAGCACATTTCTGCTACATCCCATTCCTTGTGGTCTGTGTCTGCACTGCCCTCTACGTTTGGTTTTTCCTTCCTGAGACAAAGGGAAAGTCCTTCCTGGAAATCTCGGAGGAGTTCAGGAAACAGAACTTCAAAACTAAGACCCGTGCGGGTTTTTATAAAGGCCCTGAGGAGATCAAAACCACCACATTGTAGCAGAAGAAAGGAAGATGGTATCTGGGGGAATTCTGCAGTGAATTCAGCAGTGGCTACGTGCTCTTGCAGGGACACAGAGAGAAGTACGGTTAGGGACAAGATATTACTCTTAGGTTCTTAAGTTCACCTTGAAAACATACACTTGAACTGATAAATCCAAACAAAAGTTTAATAATATGTTCTCACTTTTTAGTACTGAGTAACACATGCACATTTTAGAATCCATATCAGAGTAACAGAATGATGCCTTATTCTCTTATCATCCTACAGCACCATATAATGCTTTAGAAACTTTCTTCAGAATTTCTCCAAACAGTAACTTCCATGTCAGAAGTCCTTCTTTCCTTGCCCCTGAATCTGGGCTTCTAACACAGAAATTAATGCGATTAAATTTTGTTTTCAGATACCAGATGAAATTTTCAGTACCTTGTCTTGGTGCTCCAGTTGTTTCTGTTATTAAGTGATTTCAAATAGACCCCTGCTTGTTGAGCAATGGTGAGCAGTTAATTATTTTCAGCTATAAAAACATGTGACAGATGGATTAGAAAGAAAGCTTCTAGTACTTGCTAAGTGGCTTATTATACAACAGATTTTGGGCATTGTTTTGCAGACTATTTATTCTGGACTGGTTTTCTTCATGGCTTGTTTGTTGCCTTCCAGTCCTATGTTGTAAAGCACAAGTGATTCCCCAGTCTGGTTTGTACTGCTCCCACGGACACTGCCGGTTCATCCTGTAGGGTTTTGCGCCCATGCCCTGCTAAGGTCAAGTGTGGTGAGGAGCTCATATGGCAGCGACTTGTTTTGGGTGTGGATCTTTAGGTCACACCACAATGTTCTCTGCAGCGTGTCCTTGTTGTCTCCACAGAGCACATTGGCAAAGACCCAGATGTGACATTGATTCTTTTTAGCTAACCTGATACAGAACAGGGCAACACTCCTCATTTAATATGGCCTTTTCACAGGCATTGGCCTGACTGGTTAAATTTCTTCCAGTTTCTTCTCAAAGTCATAATCAAGCCACCTCTTTTCTTTTGACTTTGTTTGTACGAAAATCACAGCACTGCTCATGTTTGCAACAAAGAAGAATACGTACATTTTCAAAATAAGTAGGTAAAGTTTCTTTCGGTGTATTTTTTAACTACATTTTTTAAGAAAAATACAGCATTTTTGAATAAAAAGATTGTAAACACTTCTGGAATGTATTACTGTCATGCTGGGCATGAGTGGAGCAGCAGATCTATTTCTCAGAAGAGGAGTCTGTGCAAGAACTCTCTTTCACTACCCAAAGTTTATAACATATGAAAAATAAAAGTAAACTTTTGTTCCTTTGTGGTTGCTGCTATTTTAGAAGTCATTAATATATAGACACGGGCAAGAGCAGCTACCTCTGCTCTTGGAAAACACTGAGATTTTGAAGTATGCAGGATTTTGAGACAAGACAATCAAGAGCAGGACTCCACAGAACTGGGAAGTGAAGAGATACTTTTCATTACTATAGTTTGGAGAGAGCAGTGAGGGGCAGATGGACAGAGTGAAACACAAATTCAAGCAAAAAGTGCCACTACCATCATGATGGTAACAAAATATTCTGTCTTTCCTTTGATGAGGACCAGAGAAAGGACAGAGAGGGATGTGAAGCAGAGAAGAGTGAAGAAGGGAAGCAAATCAGTAAGAACCACGCAGGGTAGGGAGCAGGGATGGACTGAAGAGACTGCCTGGGCAGGGGGAGAGGCCTGGCACACCTTGCTGGAACATAAAGGCCAGAGAAGACAGAAGTCCTCCAATGTCCAGAGGTCCTCACCTTGGCCAGTTCTGTGGCTACTCCCATGAGTCTAGACTGTGCCTTTTCCCAGAGCCCTGGAAGGACAGAGGTCATCTGCACCTGCCACTATGAAACAGGGTTGTTTAGAAATGATACACATTTACTTGAGTTCCTGACTTTTAGAGCCAGTCCTGTGAGTACATGTGGCAGAAAACACTAATTCCAACTTCCAGCATGTTTTTCTGACTGGCCTGAAATCATGAGTCTATAAACTGATTAAGCAAGCACAAACAGTGGTTACATTTCAGGTGGTCTAAATAGTTAAATTTTAATTGAAGCATTTTACAAGTTGGTTAATTGATACTGGATTAAAACACCTTCAACTGAAAAATCTATGACACTTGTTCACATTTTCTTATCATGTGAGGCATTAGGCAAAACCACGTCTTGAAAAGTGATCCTCAGAGACTCACAGATGATATTACTGTTTGCAAATCAAACAATTGTGCACTGTTGGATTGATTAATAACCATCAACACTAGAGAAAACTAGTATTGCTGCTGTCCTCACACACTGCTCCCCTGCACAAACCAGCTCTCACTTGCAACCCAGCTGGGGCTGAGATTGTTCCAAAGACATACACCATCCTAGCCTGGGGAACTGCCAAGGGCAGCCACTCACCAGGAGAAGGAATTCTCTCCTAAGCTGTTTGAATAACTTGTAAAAGCCTTTTAACAAAACCATCTTGGACACTGCTAGGTAAAGACGCCCTTTGAAAATTATGGATAAAACTAAAGATTTTACAGTCAGGATTTAAAACTGACATTAAACTTTCCTAGCATCTGCCATATATTATAGGGATACACACTTGAACTTTTGGCCAATGACCATTACTCTTAAAGAGTTAATTGGTCAGTCAGCTGATAATTCAAGGGTTGGATGCACAGGCATTGTGAGGCTTGGGCAAGTTGGGGTTAAAAAGTCTTTGCTGAATTGAGGCTCAAGGTAGCAGTCAGGAACTTTTCCTTTAAATGTGATAACTGATTATCCAGCCTATGACTTGGGGAGTCCAAGCCAGTCCACTCTAGTTTGCGCCAGTCCTTGGACTTCGACTTCTATCAGTGCTTTTCTCATCCTTTACTCATCTCCCGCAGCTCTTACTGTCCACAGCTGCTGCCAGAGCATGCCCAGAGACCTGGCAGGAGCACACAGCTCACCAACTGCCCACAGCTTCATCAGGAACCAACACAATACCCGCAAACCAAACAGCAAGAACTTCATTACAAACCAAAGGGAGTGTAAACACTGAGAAAGAACAAAATGACGTGTTGAAATATAATCTCAGGCTCCTCTTTCTCTATAGAAAAAGGAACTTTTCCCAAAGTAACCAAAGAAAGCATCAAGAAAGACCTAGACTGCAAGCTGGGATGACTACCTTTGCATGCAAGTTGGCATGGAGAGGTTTGATGCCCATTAAAGCAATGACTTTCCCCTGATTAGAAATCACCTTGTAAATGCTTGGCAGTCCTAGTTTGAATATGAAATATTCCAGGCATAAAGGTGCAGCATCATGCTATCATTGCTGGCCAGAGTACCCCTAGGACAGTTGGTAACAGGGAGCAGTGGGAGTGGGAGGGGTTAAGGTACATGTATTGCATTCCTATATTCTTAAGCCTCCTATCAGATAATTCTAAGAAAGGGTGAATAAACTATGAAACCAGGAATGCTCTTCAACCCCCAAATGTTTATCTAGTCTCAGCCAAGTCACTGAGCAAAATATTCATTTAGGTGAGAGAACAAGCGGGAAAGGAGGGGGAGAAAGGACAAACAGATGGAATTGTTCACAAAGTGATTGCACATTGCACCATGCTCCCACAGCTAGTTATCTATGACAGTGCAGATTAAGATGGCCAAAGCTGAAGAGAGAAGCACTGGAGTGTGTAACTGGGTTCTGGGAGACGTCTGTGAGCTTTGTCTCTACTCACAGTTCTCACTGTCCTGTGCTTTAGTAGCTGTGGTTTCCTGTTGCTGGCTCCTTGGTCACGGAGGAGGCAGGTGTGTGGCATTGCTCAGACTGTTAGAGCTCCCAAGGGAAACACAGGACATTTGGAGTCACATCTGAATAGCTGTACCAGTTTGTTTGCTGTTTTTATTTCCTGCAAGAAAATGAGCTACAACCTTTTTCTCCTGGCTTTTGTCCTGGGCATTACTGGAGCTTTCCATTATGGATTGCAGATCTCCATTATCAATTCTCCTGCTGAGGTAAGCATGGAGAGCTCAAAGAGTGAGCTACCAGGATTTCACTGTTCTCAGGCATTCATGCCTCTATATGCAATGGCTAACTTTTTTACTGCTGCTTTCAGAATTAGACTTATCATGGTTTCTTAGTTCTAAGAGTAGCTGCTACTGCTCTTGTGTTTCATGGGGTTTGAACTTCCATCTGATGTGACAGAACTGTGAAAGGGAAGGATAAATGATATCCATAAAATCAGCCATTTTCCCCTTACTGAGCTGAATTGCTCCCAGGGCATTCTCCTCTCTCCATCACTCAGGGAGTCCCTTGTACCATGTGCTTTACCACACACACTATTTCCAAGTGGCTGTAAGGTGAAATAGGACAGGGAAGGACTGTAGCTCTAGAGCTGACATCAGCACTGATACCTGCAGCTGGAAAGGGAAAACTGGGGAAGGTGTTTGTCATCCCGAATGGTACCTAGGACACTCAGCTCGTATCATTACCACAGACAAGAGGGAATGGTGGGAAAAGATCAGGCAGCAAAACAGTCGGGGCTTAGCACAGAAAAAGAAGACCCACCTACCATTCTCTTACTAGCGCTCATAGTTGATATTTAATACTGATATATTTATTCATTGGATCTCATTGCTAAAACATCAGCTCCAGGGATGTTAATGGCAAAATTCCCACTGATTTCACTGGGGCTAATATTTCAAGCAAGTTATTGATAGAAATGTATCCAAAAGAGCAGTAAGTGGGTAAGAGAATTTAAAAAGTGGTGCAATTATGCAAAAACATGTTGACTAAGTCCACTGTTTGTTTTTCTTTCTTTTAAAGTACATCAAAACTTTCATCTGTGAGACCTGGCTGAAGAGATATGGCTCTCCTCCCAGTGCAGAGATGATCACTTTGATGTGGTCCTTTATTGTGTCCATTTATAGCATCGGCGGGCTTCTGGGCTCCTCGTCTGCTGGATATTTGTCTGTTAGATTTGGAAGGTAGGAAGAGTGATTACACCAGTCTTTCTATCTACACCCACAATTGCAGAATAAGAAACTGTGTCTTGGGAGAAACACTGCTTGTAATGTGGCATTGTGAGCAGCCCAGGGCTTCCAGTGAAAGACCAGTATAGTGAAGAAACAGAATGGCAAAATCTGCCGATGATCACAAGGAAAATCATACCCCCTCCCTTATAAAGTCCAAAACAAATCCAGTCCAGGGAAGTCATACAAGAAGTATGTGTATTTTAAAGAGAATTTGAGAGACAACTACTCACAAAGCTTTTTCTTCACTATAGATATCGACTCCACTAGAGGCATCAAAAGCTTCAACTAACTTATCAGACTGTGACAAAGTTTTCCCACTGCCGTTTCCCATTTACTTAACTGCAGCTGATAAAGAAGCTGGCACTGAGTCTGTAACCATGGTACAATTCATGCCACTCCTGTCAGGCTGTGAACGACTCAAGGGCAGTATTAATGCTTACATTAATTTGAATTATTTCCAGGAAGAAGGCCATGCTGCTTGCCAATATCCCTGCTCTGCTGGGTGCAGCTCTGATGGGACTCAGCCGGCTGTGTGGATCTTTTGAGATGATCATTGCTGGAAGGTTATTTTCTGGAGTGTGTGGAGGTAAACTGGCATTCCTACCTGCGGTATTAAATAGTGGGAAGAGCAGTGACTGAGGGTCACAAGGATTTACCTGAGTAAACAGATGACAGATTTTTATTACACTCTGCAGAGAACATGATTGCTGAATGCATTTTTAACTAAATAAGAAACCACAAACATAATTAAATTAGTAATGTCTGACATCTCCATTTCTCTTTCTTTTGCCTTTACATCCAGTCCATATAAAAGGGACTGCCAACTTCGGAAAAAGCCAAAACATGCAATATTTCAGGGAAGCATGCTCACTCAATAGAGAACTGGCCTCTGTTGTTCCTGTTGCTTTTTGCTCTGGCTGATGCTGCCCTCCATATTACAGACAAGGGAATGGTTTTCAAGCCAACTCGATTAGAATTTTCAATTCTCCTTTCCAGATGCCTCAGATGGTTACATTCTGCCAGTGCTTTTGATCCCTGTGCAGTTGGATAAAGATAATACTAACCATAAAAAAAAATTGAGAGTATAAATATTAATTAATTCGCTGAGCAAATAGAATGTGCAGCATTTGCCAGCGTGGTGGTTTCAAGCAGAAAATAAGGCACACAGCATCTGAAGAGCCACTGAAATATGTTGTCTGAGACTAAAGGAAGTAACCACAGTCCTGTCTGTATATGTGGCTGTAGGAAACAATGTAAGAGAAGGCCAGCCTGCTGAAGGACAGATTTCCCAGGGGCCCGTACTTATTTAGTGAGATATTTAGCAAAGGCACAAGGCCACAGTATGGGACACATGCTTCGTGTCAGGCAGCCACATCCTCAGCACAGATAAAAAGGTATCTGAGAGCCAGCCCCTACAGGCTCTGTCCGTAGTGGTCCCCTCCAAAACACCAGACTGATGTGGATTTGCATTGCCTAACAGTCCTTTGTCACTGCAGGTTTAGCGCAGAATATCCATCTCATGTATGCTGGGGAATGTGCTCCACGGAAGCTCCGCGGGCTGATTGCCATAACAGCTTCTACCTCCATTGCTACTGGAAAATTCATAGGATTTGCTCTGGGTCTCAGGTAAGAGAGTCTGAAACGTACTCCATTTATTCTGTTATTAAAATAAATGCATGTATCAATGCACGCCTATGCCCTGCGGCTGCTATTTGGGGTAGTCGGTACCAGGCTGATAACTCATAGATCTTGTAATAATTGTAATGTGAACTTGTTTGGGTCAGAAGCAGAGGGATCAGCCCCTGCAGGTTCTTCCTTCAGCACTTGTGCTGGGACTGTTGGTCCCTGTGAGCCCACAGCTGCTGCAGGAGGATACGGGTGGCCTTGCTGTGCCCAGCACTGAGCAGCAGGAGCCAACACTGTGCAACTCCTGTGCTGCAGGCAATGACCCCCTGCACTCCCTGCTGAAGACTCCTGAGTGGGAGCTGCTGGGACACACACAGCAGGGCTGAGGGATGACCCTGTGTCTGCATGTGCTCACATGGCCAGCACACATGGTTCCTCAGCCCCTCTCACTCTGCTGGTTTTGTTCCAGAGAAGTTCTTGGAGTGGAGGCTCTCTGGCCAATTCTCCTGGCAGCCAATGTAGTTCCTGTCCTTGTTCAGCTTCTCACCCTCCCCTTCTTCCCAGAGTCTCCCCGCTATCTGCTCATTGACAAAAAGGACAAGGAGGGATGCATCAAAGGTGAGGAAATGGGCCATAAATCATTCATTTCAGGAAAAAGGGGAAAATAAGTAAAGTCCCAGATGAGCCTGGAAGTGAGTTACAGGTGGGAAAAAGACTTGTGGTCTTTTGGTTCTGAAACCACCTTCAGCTTTAATGAAAGTCAGCCACTTCTGTTTGGATATTTGTGCTCTCTTGGCACTAGTATTTCCCTTAGCCTCTGCATGGGTCCTCTTGAGGGATGTGATCACACACAGGTTGGATTTCCATCAATGCAGATTCTGCCCTGTACAGTCAGAGTATAGATACAGTACCTTCTCTGTGTGAGAAAGAGAGGCCCTGTACTGTCATGCTGTATCTGTAAGCATTCCAGTTCTTTGGTAACCCTAACAGCTGCTACTGACAGAAACCGAGTAACAGCCACTGTGGGTATTTAACTATCAAAAGATAGAACTCCTTGGACCTAAACTTATTTTTTATATGTAGGAGTCATTTTACCTTGTCTGTGTTTTGGAGTGTGTACTAGAACTGCAACTTTATCAGGAAAGCATTCAGGAAAGGATTGGTAAGAATTTAGGTGTGACTTACACTGAAAGACTGTCAGCAGCTAATGGCCAAAGGTGAGGTCATGATTAAGATTTATGGGTAAAAACAGATAGCAGTGATCTGGATCTGTGTCATATCTGAGCTCAGATCTCTAGGAAGTTCACACAAGAAAAGAGCATAAAGTTCTAATAAGATACTCTGCAAAGCAGGAAATAATCTTCTGGATTCACGTCTGTGCTGGTGAGCTTGGTCACCTGTCCTCCTCTCCTTCCAGCTGTGAGGCAGCTCTGGGGAGATGGGGACCATATGGCTGAAATAGATGACATGATGTCAGAGCAAAAAGCCATCCATGGGGAGAAGGCGAAGAGCGTTTGGGATCTGCTCCGTGACAGAGCCGTGCGCTGGCAGCTCATCACTGTCTTCCTCGTCGTCTCGTGCATGCAGCTCATTGGGGCCAATGTGGTACGTGCAGTGCTTTGCCCTGCTCTCTACATTGCTGACAAGCTTCTCAGCAAAAACAGCCTCTGCAAGGAGTTGTGAATGACTACCACAGTGCCTGTAAGGAGGGATCTCTTGTTACTGGTTATTACAGTCTTTTCCCATGGAATTTTGGGACCTGGGATAAGTTGAGAACTGTGTTTTAGCAAGCATTTTCTGAAGGCATTTCTGTAGATTACTCTGTTATGATAGATGCTTTTCTATTTTATTAAGGCCTAGTTAGTTATTTTCTGTCCAAAAAGACAGAAGCTAGTGTAAACATGGCCACATGTGTACAGCTTTCACAAATTTCTATTCTTTCCAGGTTTACTCTTATGCATACAATATCTTTACAAAGGCTGGAATCCCCCCAGCTCAAATCCACTATGTCTCCCTGGGGGTTGGGACCACCGAGATCCTCTCCACAGTCCTGTGTGTAAGTGGCTTTCCAGCTGAATTTTGTTCTGCTGTAATACATCGTTCATTTTGATCTTTAGAAATACCATAAATGGAGCTTCAGGAATCAAATTTTTGCAACAAGTCAACCATGGAACCAATCACGTGAAGTCCTCTCCCCACACCCTGCAAACAGGGGCATTTCTATTCTGTTTCTGGGAAGAGTGGAGAGTCTTCCTGTCAAAATCACAGCCCCTTCTGGGCCAGTCTTGGGAGTCCCAGTTCCACCCTGGAGGAAGGGCAGTTGTCATTTGTCAGTCACACTCAGGCTGTAGGAATCACAGCCATTAACAGTGTAAGCACTCCCACTCTGCTCTCCTACATGGCTCTCCCTCGCCTGCAGAATGCCACCACTGACCACCTCTGCCCAGACACTGCTCCCTGCAGACCGGCACCTCCCCACCTCCTGCTCCTCCCTGCAGCTCCTGGTCCTGCTCGGGCCCCCCAGACGCCTTTACTCACTCTCCCAGAGGAGGGGCCACATCCCAGTCCCCAGTCCTGCGGTGATTCCCTGCCTGGCCGGTGAACAGACACCGGAGCAGCTCACCAGTGACTGCCTTCAGCCTGTCCTTCGGAGCTGGCAGCGTGTCCTCCTGCTTGCAGGGTTTCCTCATTGAGCGTGCAGGGAGGAAGACGCTGCTGTGGAAAAACTACACTGTGATGGCCTTGGCTCTAGGGCTCCTCACAGTCACACTCTCACTACAGGTAAGACCCCGCTGATGCATCAGAACTGTGTTCACGTTTTATTGTATGGCAGATATAATGACTATTTTCCTCCCCAAAAAGCACTTTTTAGTGAGAAGAAGTATTTTTGGGGCTAACCACCATAGTAATAGAGGTCTGTTCCCAGCCATGTACATATGGATTAAAGACAGTAGCTTTAGACAACCAAGATCCTTGCCAAGGCTATCTCACAAAATTTCTGAAAGTAGAGGAAATAGATCTGTGTTAAACACTGTCATACTTAGTAGTGACAAACATTTGTAATGGAGCTGGATAAATAAAATTTTAACTTCTGATTTCATTTGCTTTTCATTTCCTACCACAGGACTCCTTTTTCTGGGTACCATACTGCTCTGTTGCACTTGTCTTTATTTTCATCATGAGTTTTGGCATTGGGCCAGGTTGGTATTTTCTGCTGGTTTCATTTGCCCACTCATTCCTTCCTCATTGCAGTCTTTAGGAGAGATCCCAGGCATAGCTGTTCCACAGTGAGCATGAATCTCTACTTCTGATTCAGCACAGGTGTAGATATTTCCCTCCATACTATGGTAGGAGGTAAAATTCATTTCCTATTGCATTCCTACATGTCTTTTTTCTGAAGAGCCAAGCACCACCAGACACTCCCAGCCCACTTAAAGCCATGAACTTATGCAGCAAATGAAGTATGAGGTACAGAAGCACCTTGCAAAATGTCTAAGTTTCCTTTTCTCTTCAATATTTTTTTCAGCTGGAGTAGTATGCCCCTTGCTGACGGAAATATTTATTCAGTCATACAGACCAGCCGCTTATGTTTTTAATGGTGTTACAAACTGGATCCAACTCTTCATCCTTGGACTTTTGTTCCCTTTCATTGTGGTAAGAAAAGTAGGGTGTTTGTTTCAGTTCAGAGGAAGTTAGACCCCTCTTGAACTCAGAGCATGCTTCTCTTATCAACACTTCATGCAACGGACAGAGCCCAAATTAATTGCAGTTCTGATGGCCTCTTCCTTTCTAACCAGGTATTTACTGAAGTGTAGCAAACCCATAAAATGCTTCTAACTCTACACAAGTTAGAGTGACACTGGAAACACAGACACAGTGACAGAGGCACCAATACTGTCAGACATCATTTGAAGCAGGATTTATATCAACTAAGTCCCTGACCAAGTTCTTTTAGTAAATACAAACCCAGAAACTCTATATCATAAGAGAAAGAAATCAAGATAAACTTTTATGAACATATTTTGTCTCTTTGTTTTCCTGTAGGAAGGTCTTGGTAATTTCTGTTTCATCATTTTCCTGATATATTGTCTGTCCATGGCTATTTTTGTATTCCTGGTGCTGCCAGAGACCAAAGGAAAGACCATGCTGCAGGTCATGGAGGACTTCAACCGCCTGAACTACCGTGGAAAGAAGGGACAGGCAGCCCTACAGCACAGTAACTGCTCAGTGATGACTGTTACTAGGCTTTAAGAACATACTCTCCACTTCATGTTTTGCTCTTTTTTTCCTGTAGTGCCCAGAAGCCTCACTAAGCAAGAGAGAATCCATAGATCCACCAAAAAATCACCTGCAGTGCAGAGTGCAGGATGAACTTGGTGGTTCTCTCCAGCTCCTGAAATACGAGCTGAATTAATTCCTCTGCAGAAAAAAATTAAACACGGTTTATAGAGAAAATAATATTTTTGTCAGTCCCTCCAGGCTTGAAGTTGTAAACAGAAAACACAGGATCTGCTATTTGCTTGGCAAAACCAGGACCCCACAGTTGGAAGAAGTGATTCTGGAAGGTCCAGAGTCACAGCAGACCTGCAAAGAAGACAGAGCTTTGACACCGAAATTATCTGCTCCTATTAACAAGTCAGTGCTGATGAGCTTTCCCAGAGAAGAAGCTTCAGTCCACAGGAAAATAAGTGTTTAGCTCTTTAATCCAGTGGAAGAAGAGTGCCTTGCCTATCAGTGGGCAGAACCGATATGCAATGTTCCCCCCACGTTTACAATGCTGGAGATTCTTATATTGGGAAAAACAGGGCTGTGTCAGCACTGAAAGAAAGCAATGAGCAAAGAAAGCAATGAGCAAAGAAAGCAGAGCAGCAGGAAATAATGAGTGAGCAAATCCACAGTGGCAGGATCTCCTTCTTTGTTAGCAATGACTATGCAGTGTGTCTTCAGCCTGGAGAACGCTAGGGTGCAATGGGATTGAGCTCCTGAGAGTAACTGGTACCGACGAGATGGAAAAGAAGGACACCTCTCCTGGAGAATTTAATCTGTATGTGTGAGTGTTTGCTTCTCTCTCCAGGCCTCTGAATACTTCACATTTTCTTTATAAAACCTGGTAAAAAAGGGCCTCCCATTTGTGTTCATTGCTATATGATGTAACACTTTTTTGGTCTTCTTCATGCTTTACAGTTTTCTGATAAGGAAATAAAAAGCAGTGACTAGGAAAACACATCCTTCTAATTGTGCCTGGATTGGTTTTCATTGAATGAAGAGTCAAGGACAGAGGAGAGCCCATCTTTGGGGTGGTGTTGTTGGGGTCAAGAAATACTGTGTCTGTCTTGTTCTGGAGATGAGATCTTCACTACCAACTAATGCAGATGCTGCACAATAAATTTTGCAAAAGGATCTGAATACTGAGTGGCAGTTTCTTTCACAGCCCTAAGGCTCCTGTTATTTTATCTTCACACTCTCCTCTAGCAGTATTTGTGGCAGTGCCAAAAGCTAACACCATGAGCAGGGGACTTCCCCAACACAGCCATCCCTCCCATGACAACCATCAAACTACTAAAAAAACTAGATAAAGTTTATTGTTTCAAGGCTTTTGATCACAGATTGCATGGTACCATATTAAGAACCAACATACATTTCTTCTTCTGGTCAAAAATGCATGGAAAAAAAAAGAAGTATTTGAAGTGTTTTGAAAAGAAAATATTAGGTAAGGCCTTGATTATTTTAAAGGTCTTTATTTGGTCTGTTCTTTCCCAAGCTTACTGGTTCCCAGTGAGGAAGTTTTTACTGTCTTAGAAGACATTAAAAGCTCATTTCTTTATATATGTCTTTCTACAGTATGATTGTGTTCAACCTGTGTTACTTCTTCCCTCTTACTAAAGGCAGTCCACAAGAGGGAAAGTGTGGTAAATCATTAACACTGCCATAAACTATTATGGACTGGGAATAAGGGTTGCAGAAGTACTTGTGCATCTGCAGTGTAGGATCCAGGATCACACAAGTGCAACACAGGGCATCTTTGAAGACAAAGTCCCTCCAAATCCAGGGTGTTGGTTGAGCTCCATACTGAGTCTGGAAAAAGCACATTTCTGGTGGTGTTCAAACCCCAGGTGGAAGGATGCATCTTGTCCTCTTCTTTAGGAAAATGAATAAAAACTATACTAGGCATTTGAGGCTTGTTTTTTCTGTTGTACAGCACTGAACAATAGTGTGAGGTCGGATGAAAATGAGACAGCAGCAGGAGTATTCTAGAAGGGACACAGATGACGAGCAAGAGGAACAGGGCTCTGCAGGGACTGTTTGATCAACCAGATGTTAAAAACTGGCCACAGACAGTGTTTAGAAACCTCTCCTGAAAGGTCCAGAGCTGCCATGTGTGTCCTTCCTTCCATCCTCAGCTCAAAGAAAAATCTTCCTTTCCCCTCTAGTTCCTCCAGACTCATCAGCTCCTTGCCCACTGAGGTGTGGCATCTCGCTCTGGCACACAGTGGGTCAATTCCACTGTTACAGAGAGGAAGGAGTGAGGCTTCTGAGTGGTTCTGATGCCTTAGGTTTTAGCTTTTATATTTTACAAATTCTGTATTCTCTGTATTCCTAGTGTGTAACTTTGAACTGTCTTGCAGCCTGTCAGCTGCTGCTCTCTCATGCTCACACAGACATAACAAAGCCTCTCCAGGCCTGCTCTGCAAGGACACCCAGCCCGTCCTAGGGCCAAAAAGTGTAAACCAGCACCTTGAGAAGGGGGGCAGGTTTGGGGGGCGGTTACATTATGAGCTAAAGTTTAATTGGCGAATTTATGCTGATATGCAAATGGACCAAACCTATAACAGTGTGAAGAACTCGTGACTTGTGGTCCATCTTGGGTGTAGCCTTTGGCCTGCCCAGGGTGTACCTTTGAAGGCCTTTTAAAATAAATATCACCTTTATTCCCTTACCCTGTCTAGTCTCTGTTTCCAGGCTGGCCTTTTTAGGCATCGGTTCTGGAAAAGCTCTGACCCTTACAAAGAACTGGGTGTTAGCAAGGACACAAAATGCCAATCTTAAAATACTTTGTTTCCTGCTTCTGGGAAATTGTTCAAGCAATTTTAAATCTGCTAGCAGCCAAGAAGAGGCATTATGGCTCAGATACAATTATAAAGGCCTGTTGTAGACTGGAGGGAAGAAGATCATCCCCTGCCTAAGCTGCTTGTCAGAGAGGTGAAGAGGGACTCTGCTCCCCTGAAGGGAAGATGGTGGCACTGTCTTACTCCTCACACAACAGGAACACGCAGGTGCTTTAGCAGTGCAAGTGAGGGAGAGTGCTCCCAATTCAAGAAGGATAAACATTTACCAATGTTGTAATCAACTTGTCATATCTGGGTCTTAGAATAATTAAACCAGCAGGAAGAGGCCCTGGCCAGTGTCAGGGGAGGACACAATTTGCTAAAAGCCACACAGTTAGAATTTAACGTCTGTGCTATGATCCCAAGCTCTTACAATCTCCGTGTGGAACCCATCTCTCTCATCTGACAGACTTGACAAGGGCTCTCAGAGCAGGCAGGGTTACAAGGGGAAATGGCTGGTTTCCTCTCAGACCTGGTGAGTATCCAACTTCTTGTGTTCTAGCCCTGGTCACTAGCAGCAGCATGGTCTTTAAAGATTACAGCAAAGGGAATCATTCTTTCTTGTAATTAAAATGAGCAACAGAGCATGTTCTTGGGACAGCACTAGTTCAGCAATAAGACTGACTAAATGGCACTTGCAGAAAATACATTAGAAATGCAAAACAGTGAGAGGTTTAAAAGAGGACCTAGGAAACCGGGAAAGATAGGAATTTTGGGAAACATAGAGAACATAGCGAGAAACACAAAACACAGAAAACCCTCCCACTCCACTGCTCTGCACTGTCGAGGACAGTTGAGGATACTCATCAGTTTAAAGTGTGACCTGAATAAATGCTTGAAAACATATGTGCTTGTGAGGAATGCTCAGAAATTCAGTGTACATCATAGAAAAACAGCATTTCCAATAGGAGTCATTCAGATAGTGCCTCTAAAAATGTCATTTCATATGGAGTTGATAAAAGTGAAATGAAAAAAAAAAAGTTTTGAGAGGACAGACTTGAGTCATCTCTGGAAAATGGTGAACACTGTCCCCGAGGAGGCAAAGGTGAAAGCAAAAAGGGATTCAAGAAAGCTGTAGCTTCTTTCTAGTACAAAGGTAAACACAAATGATCTCAACAAGGCTTTTATGATTTTTGTTTTCTATGGTTAGCAGAACTAACAGAATTAGAGAATATATCTTTTCAGATTGCTGATAACCGGGAGGGGGACGTAGCAGAATGTACAGATCTGTATTTTAAGAATTTCCCATTAATTTAAGTTGATTAGTGACAAATTCAACACGGGGTTTTGCATTTTAAAGGTTTCTTAATCATAGAAATAAGATATAAGATCCTATAAATCATCTCATGATCTGAAAGGCATGCCAGTATCAGGAACTTAGGATGTGTTTCATTCTCTTTGGCAGGTTCAGTACCGGAGGCTATTGCTAATGATTATAGTGCTGGGAATTGGTGGAACCCACCTCTCTGGTTTTCAAATGTCTGTGATAAATTACACTTCTCCGGTAAGCAAAGCTGGAGAAAAAAAATCACATCTCTAACTGTTCCTCATGGTCCTAGGCCTCACACTTTGCAGGTGCTTTACAAAAGCTCTTAGGTGTTCCTATGTCAGTTTATTCCCAGCTGTTTCCAATGCCATACTGTCCTGTCAAGGTTTGCATGATTGCTAGGAGCTGTGCTCCAAAGACAGCTTCCCACAGAAGTTTGTGGAAACAACATATTGAGATACCTTCTTAAAGTTTATGCCATGGAGAAAAAAATTTAAATCTAGCTGATGGAGTCAGCCTTCAGGTCAGCCCTTTTCTCTTTATATCCATTAGTGGCCACAAGAACATTTGCACTTTACTATAATGAATAAAATGTCCTAATTTTTTTGTTGTAGGAGAGCTTGGATTCAACACACTGAAGAGTTTAATTAATTTTTGAAAGATTCTCTTACACTATCAGGCAGTATGAGAGGAAATATCAATCCTAATTGCAAACAAGTGTCCTATAGTCATGCTTTTAGTCATGACTATTAATCTAATTTTTTACAATTGTAAACATCATGAAGAACATTATGATTAGTGCCTTGGTGGAAAAAAAAATCTCTTTTTCTGTCCCAGTATATTCAGAAATTTATCAATGAAACTTGGCTGGAGCGATACGGTTCTGTGCTGCCTCAGGAGACCCTGATGTTACTGTGGTCCCTCATCGTGTCTGTGTACTGCATAGGTGGGGTGATAGGGTGTCTGTGCAGTGGGTACCTGACGGCAAAATTTGGAAAGTAAGTATATTTCCCAGCATCTTGCTACCCAGGGCTGCAACAGGGGAAGCTATCAAATATAGAAAGGGATAATAGAAGGGATACCAGAATCTCACTGCCCTCTGCTGCTGCAGAATTTACCCAGCATGTAAAACTACACCCGGGTGCATTGGAGAAACAAGAACATGCAGACATTTCTGATTCCCTTGTCACAGCTTTCGTTGACATATAATTCCCATATTTTTGGCAACATTTTACCCCGCAGGAGTTTCCTTCAGCCTCATGGTTTGCTCACACAGCGAGTAAGACGAATCTAGCTTTTCCCTTTCCACTCCTCTGCAAAGACCTCATGCCTTATAATGAGCAGATTTGATTGTCCTATAAGCAATGGGTTTAAACATGGCCATGTCTTCAGTCTATAAATCCAGAGGAGAACAGTCAGACATTAGTCAAAGAAGACAAAGTAAAACATGGATCATACCCACACGTTTTTTGCTGTTGCAGGAAGAAATGTCTCCTGTTCAACGACGTGGTCCTAATAGCAGCCACGCTGCACACTGGCTTCAGTAGGAGAGCCAAGTTGTTTGAGATGATCCTGGTTGGGCGCTTCCTTGAGGGCATCGGTGCTGGTAGGACTCCCCACTACTCCATGTTAATGTGACTTCTTTGGGGTGGATACAGATATCTTCCTTCTGGGAGTACCCAGGAATGTGCTGTAATCCAGTGGAACAAGGAACAGATTGGGCCAAGGTAAGAGAAGCTGTCCTTTGCCTTCAAGAAGTCTTGTAGAGAGATCTGATGGATTTGCTAAACATCTTGCTTAAAGTAAAAGGTACATTTTCGGCCTATTATTGCAGAGAATAAATGGAAAGAGCTCAGAAGAGAGAGGAGAGAGCTGAAGGGGAATTGAAAAGGGACATTCTCTCTTTCTACAGTTTTAGCACTCTCCTGTCTTCTCCCTTTAGGAATACATATGAATGCCCATGTTCAGTATGCTGGAGAGATCTCACCTAAGAAGTTGCGTGGATTTATAAATGTGATCTCTGCAGTGTTTCTTGCACTAGGAAAAACTGTAGCAAGAATTCTTGGATTAAGGTACTTGTGCTACTCCTTCTCGGCCTGTTTTATATTTATTTTTCTTCTATATTGCAGGGAAGTGGTGTTCTCCCAGCCCTAGAAACAGACATCCACCAAGGGTGGAGTTTTATTTTGCTTAAATACACCAGTCAAAAAGGAGGCATCTACCCCATACAAGTCACTGAGGTTTCCATGTCATTCCCTGGGGAGGGAAAGGCCTGTCCCTTGAGAAGGATGACTCCATCTCTGGAGGTGCAGTCTCTCTGCTGAAGTTAATAAGGAAAGACTGTATGTAAATACTCTTAGTAAATTTGTGAGATCTGAAAATTTTGCTAATTTCTTGATAACCTCATGCAGACTTGCAGTATTGCTCCAAAAGCCTGTTGTGAGAATATTCTGAACTTCAGAAATTATTCAAACTCTAAGAAAAATCTCAGTCTTGCAGAAGAAATAAAGTATTAATCTATTTTCCTGTCCCTAACCTAAACATAATCTATTTCAATTTGACTTTTCAAGGACTGTATGTATTTTGTGTCTCTTTAGCTAGCCTAGAATTTAGAAAATACCAAATTAGTTATAAACTGTAATTTTACTAATCAAGTAGATTCTAACATGCTTTCATAGAGATCTTTTAGGAACTGAAGATATGTGGCATGTGCTATTGTCCTTCTCTGGATTGGTGGCATTGATTCAACTGCTCTTGTTGCCATTCTTTCCTGAGTCCCCGCCCTATCTCTTGCTGCAAAAAGAAGACAAAGCTGGTTGCTTGAAAGGTAAAATAAAATTTTAGATCCTTATTTTGTTAAATCATAACTCTTGGGACAGTGAAGCTAACAGCAGAAATTGGCTTTTCTATTAGCCAGCTACAGATTTCTTGATAATTATATGATTAAAGTCCTCCAGACCAAGCAGAGTCATCAGAAATGTTTAAGATCTACCGCTAACTGCTACAGCATTGTCCAGGGAAGTTTCATCATGTTCCAGTAAGTGATGTTCCTTCCAGTCTTTTGCTCAGTAACTGATGAATCAAAACATGGACTCAACAGCGAATGTTTAGTGTCATTAAAAGTTGAAAACCACAGAATGATGAGTGGATCAGATGATGGAGGAGTATACTTCATTCTGTCTCTTCTATAGCCATGAAGCAGCTCTGGGGAGAAGAGAACTGTCACACTGAATTTGATGACTTGATGAAGGAAAAGGCTGTAACAAAAGGCACAAAAATCATGAATGTCCTAGAGGTGCTGAGAGAACGATCCGTGTACCCACAGCTGTGTATCCTGCTCCTCCTTTTACTGAGTCTGCAGCTCTGTGGCCTGAGTGCAGTTGAGTATGCCCTATTTCCATGCTTAGATCTGCTGTTAAGTCTCCAAAGTACCACACTATCAACTTGTCCCTTTCCTCTGGGGCTACGTTATTCCTCCTCACACAGAGCACACTGCCTGAGACCTGTGGTATCATCCCCACTATTCTCCATACCTTTAAGGAGCTTCTTAGGTGGGAGTACAAGAGATCCGACTCAGCCTAAGTTCCTGCAAGGGCGCTGTTGGCCTTCACTCCCCTGGTGGTATGACCAAAGAGTCCGTAGAGGAAAGGGTTAAAAGTATCCTAAGGCTTACAGCAACCCAGCACCACTTTCTTTGACTTCTGCAGTAGAGGATGGCCAGCTATTGCCATCCAGTTTCATTTCATTTGATAAAGGACATTTATCCATTAAGTAATATCCTTTCAGCTGTTTCCACGCTGGCTGAGCCCAACGCAGCCCAAGTTGGCAGTCATTCTCCTTCATTTTATCACTTGTCTAGGGTCTCTCTCCATAAGCCCTGGTTCAGCCTGTGCGTTCTGCTGGAGGTGGTTCATTCCAGCTGCCAGCAATGGAATTCCCTCTGCGCTCTGCTGGCAGGGAAATGGTGCCCACTCCCTCAGGGACTCTGCAGATGAGCAGCTTCTGTTTAGAAACTGGAAAAGGGCAACAGAATCAACTGTTTGGATGGCAATGCATGGTCTGCTGAGATTTGCTTTTCTTTCACGTCTTGCCCCTTTCCTTTTCCTTTTTGCCAAAATGACACCTTTTCCCCAAATCTTACAGGCAATATGCTCCTTTCAACTACTTTTTTTCTTTTTTTTTTTTTTTCTGGGCTTACAAATCCCTTTCTTTGATTGCCATTAACCTTTTGATTTCTCACATCTGGAGCAGTTATTTCACCTCTCCTAAGCCCCAATAATGTATTGCTGTTTTTGCTGTGATGACAAATCTAGTTCTAAGTGATGCTGGATAAGCACATATCACATCTATTAAATATGCTTTATTTTTCTTATTTCCCAGATCACCTTCTACACCTCAGAAATTTTTCAGACAGCCAACCTGCAGGAAAGCATAATCCCATATGTATCTCTAGGAGTTTCAGTCTCTGAACTCATCTCTACCATATTCTGTGTAAGTCAGAGCTGCCTGGGATTTTAAGAATCAAGGTATTCTTCCTTAAAGCGAATGAATCTTCTTATGAACCAAAGAATTTTTCTGTGCTGCTGCATAAATCTGTACAGTTGTGGTTACCACCCACTGCCAATTTTGTCCCAACTTTGATGTGTTTCTTCCCATCTTCATTCATCTTAATTTCTTATAAGAATCCCTTACGAAATGTCATTCAAACATAAATATGTGTACTCATTTCCATATACTTGTGTGTATCTAAACATTCAAACGGAGTTGTAGCATGCTTCCATTGATTACAGTGTTTAAGAAGTAACTGCAATGCTGGGCAGTGATGGTAATTTATAGAACTAGTGAGTCTAGAAGGAATTCAATAAAATAACAAACTTGGTACCAATAAGACTTGTGTTCTCTGATGTAAAAAGAGCTCAAGGAGAGTGCTTGATTTGTTGGACGGCTCACAGTTGGATTTTGCTATGCTTCCAGTGATAGGCAATTTTTTCCTATTCTTCAGAGCTCCATAATCGACCGGTTTGGACGTCGAATGCTCCTGTATGGTGGTTATTTGCTGATGGCACTGATACTGATGTTGCTTGAAACAAGCCTTCTGCTGAGTGTAAGGAAATGTCTCTTCGGGTGTGCATCTGTGTGGTAACCTGGTTTTGGTTCCTAGTAGAGCCTTGTGTTAAGCTATAAGCCTCTTGTCTCCATCCTACCTGCTGTAATCCTTTTGAATTTCCTTGTATGGTCTTGTTTTAGAAGCTTCTAAGTTGTTCAGTACCTTATTGGTCTCCTGTACCCTCACCCCTCCCCGTACCTTTCCCATTGGTCTGTTCATATTATGCCTCAGCCCCCGGCGACCCTGCCTATAAAGTCCTGTGCCTCCATTTTGTGAGGCCCTTTCGGCCTCTGGAGCTCTTCCCCTCAATAAACCTCTGAACCCCATGCCGAGACCCCTCTCGCTCCTTCATCTCCTCGGTGCCATCCAGCTGTGAGCCGCCTCTGACCGCCTCCCCAGAGCAGGCAGAGAGCATCCGGTGCCTGAGGATGGTGCCTGCTAGCCGGGGCAGAGAAAAGGCACTACAACACATCTGCAACAGAATTCTCTGTGCAGGACAGCAGATAGTCAGCCTTAGCTTTCATGTCCGAACCAGCAGGTCAGAATATCTTCTAAACACAAGCTCACTTCTGTGGACGTGACACCACAAGCTGCTTCTGGCCTTCCACTGTGTTCAGTAAAGAAAGATAAGAAGGTCTAGGGAGCATCTATTACACAGCTCAGCATCATGGGCTTTTTCACAAATAGTGTTGCTCCTGTGCTTGGATCAGCTGTGCTACAGCTATAAAAATAATTTTCATTCTCTTCCCTCCCTTCACCTAGGATCAGTTCCTCTGGTTGCGTTATTGCAGTGTTATTCTCATCTTTTTATTCATCATTGCTTATGGAATAGGACCAGGTGAGTAGAACAATAAAAGCAATAGGAAAAGCTTGGACCACAGGGATAAGCAAAGGCCATGAATATATAGAAGTAGAACTAGAATGTGTGAGTATATCTCTGAAAATCAACAGCTTAGTTGAGACTGAGATTGAGGGAATCTCAATTTTTGATGAATTAATTACCCAAGAAACAATGTCTTTAACAAATTATATTAAATCATTCACACCCAGACGAATCAGCACCCCGTTTTCTCTCACTGGATTAGAGGTTCAAACCAAATAAATTCGTGTTAATCAATTCACGGAGACTTGTTTTGCACGGTGTGAATACTGTTCAGTGCACACAGGTTCAAACGGCTGATCTCTGCTGAAGGGCAGAGATAGGATTTTCTAAAATATCAGGGTTTTCTCGACTTACCTGTAAAATCCTACTCCATGAAAGAATGACACCTGACAGCATGCATAATCTATTTCTTAGCTCTGCTGTGTCCTTGCTCGTCCTCTCTTAATGTCACTCTTAATCGCCTACATCAGTAACACCAGACCCAAACTTACAGCTCTCTGTTAGAACCTCACTCACCTAAGACCAGTATTCACTCTGGAAGTTCTCTGACTAAACACTACCAGTAGTTACGAAAGTCTCCAAATTCAAATGGCAGCCTTTAGTATTGTAAGGGATGTATATGACAGCTATGAATGTCTTGAAAACACAACAGAATTCCCACAGTAGCAGAACTGAGGTAACTTCCATGGGAAATGGTCGATTACAACAAGGTTTCTATCACTTTTTTATGTTGCTTTTTCCTCAGCTGGAGCCGTTGCATCTGTCATGAATGAAGTCTTCACCCTCTCAACAAGGGCCTCCGCTTTTGTAATTGGTGGAATCATCATGTGGCTAGGCCTCGTGTTCACTGGAATGATTTTCCCCTTTGCCGTAGTATGTAATTTGATTCAAATCTTCTCTTCTACTCTGTCAATTTAATCTGGATTTCTAGGCTGATCTGGACAGGGAGTGGGATGAAGTGACTTGTAGATGATCAAAACTGTGAATCTCTTCTTGCTATGGCATATGGAGGCCATTTATATAAAACACTTCCCAATACTTCAGAAACCATCTGTGCCCCAGGAAGAGATTGAAAAGATAAATAAATATTTTTTCTGTAAAATGACCCTATTCCTTATTTCACAGGAACAAATCAACAAGTTTCAAGAACCTATAGGGGCAAGTGTTGCCAAGGAAATAGCTCATCTTGTTCTCTTTTTTATCTCCAGATGCTTCTTGGTCCTTTTTGCTTCCTCATCTTTATTGCTGTCCTGGTCATTTCAGCGGTTCTTATCTACCTGTTCCTCCCAGAAACAAAAGGGAAGTCAACTGCTGAAATCACTGAAGAATTCAAAACCCGCCGGTTTAAGAGGAAATGTCATCAGGCTGTGGAGATGAATGCTGCTGAAGAAAAGACATTTTGCACCAAGCTCTGATAAGCCACCATAAGTAATTTCCACTGTTCAGGCATAACACATCAGTTGTATTTCAAGTCTTTCTCCATTGCTGTAATTTTAAAGCAGCAAGATTTGTGTCTATGTTTCCTACTTTATAAGAAAACTCTGCTTAGGATTAAGAGCAGGATGAAGAAAGGATTAAACATAGCCATAGTTCTTGCAAACAATTTTCATGTCATCTCTTTATGCTATCGCGCCATAAAAGGACTTAGTATTGATTGTGAATACTGCACATGAACAAACACCAGGTGGAATAACAACTTCTATTTCCATGAGCTGACATCAAGTAACTGTGTGTCCTGATTGTCTCTGTGACTGTCAGGGACCAGCCCTGATGCCCAGGCATTTGGTACAGACAAACTCTCACTTGCATCCTGTGTAGCGAACTGACTGCACTCTCCATGCATAGCAGTTGTAGCAAAATCAGGAGGAAGTTCTTGTAATACATTCTGGTGCCTCATGGATGGCACAAGGGCTAACAAATACATGTGCAGTGCTGAGAGCTGAAAGACAAGAGCCCTGGAGAGAGACAGTGAGTAAGACTTTGAGAGACTACTGAGAGAGGAGACAGATTGAAAATTCAGCCCATTTTATAAATAAGTAACTGCTCAAAAAAAAAGGAGAAGTTGTATCTGCTAGTTGTGTACTGGCCTAGGACACACAGCACTCTGCTGCTGCACATCAGCACACAGTCCTACACTTCACCACTGCTGTGCTCCACAGCACCTCTGGACTGTGCTACTCAAGGGCTCCCAGTCCTGCTGACCACTGCAGGTTTCCCTCCCCAAGCTCTTCTACCTTCCTATAGGATGATCCATTATTTTTCCTTTTTCTGTCGTGATTACAAATGGTATCTCATGCCTCCTCTTTAGCAGGACCATAAGTCCTTTTCTTCTGCAGTTTAACCATTCTTCTTTATTATCATTGTGCTGAGGTCTGAATTAGTGTTGAGTTTTAGGGAGTTTTCTATTTAAAATTTTCAAATAATATGCTCACTGCTTCTAAAGGAATAACTGCAGAAGAAGCTCTGATATTAAGGCACCAGTGTGTGTTCCAGCAGTTGAAACCTCGGTTAGATTTTATATTCACTCCCTTCATCACTCCCTGTGTCAAAATAGGGAGCACTCACGCTACTGAATGTTCCCATTCAGAGGGCCCTCTCCTGCTGAGGGACTGAAATATTTAATCCACCCATTTTAAGCATTGTCCAATTGCAAAAAAAACCATAAATCAACAGAAATCATACAAAGTAAACATTAACCTCAGTCTCAGAGTAGGATGGTTACTTAAGCTGAAGGTGCAGAAGAGACATGAGAGAAAACACTTCCTCAGTCTGACAGAGTTCTGTCTGCCTGGGATCAGCCACCCTTTTGATATAAGATGGACAAGCTGCTTCCAGAAGTGGTGAGTACTGCAGCTGGCAGCACCAGCTGTTAGCATTTAGCTTTCAGAAGACCTGAGAGGTTGTGTGTTGCAATTGCCATACCTACAGAAAATGCATTACATACTTACCAAACTTCTTTCAAAATAATAGCATAGGCAGGGGATAATCCTTTTCATTTTGTTACTGTAAAAATTAGACCTAACATTTAAAATGAAAAAAATCAAAAGACACAGACAACATTCTGGACTAAATCATCATGGAAACTTTGAGGGAAGTTCCTTTGAAGGTTAGAAAAACTAATTTTAAAAAAATCAAATTAATCTAGTTATTAAATGTTGAAGTATTTCTGTACCATTTTTACCTTCGCCCGCTTGCTTCCATGTCCAAATGTGATACTATCAGGCTACTGTCCTAGCTGGTAACTTGATAATGTTATGAAATAGTACATTAGAAAAGAAAGGTTTTGTGGATGGTTTAGTTAGTTAATGTGAAGAAGAGTAGCAAAACTGAAAATTCAGAACCTTTATCTGGCTGATCTTGTTTTGCATTGATGCTGGGCATGTTCTGCTGAGATTGTTTAAGCGTCATCGAGCAAGCCAATATCCTAGAAATGCAGGGACTGATATCACAGCTTCTTCTCTGATGTGCTTGTACTGCTCCTTGCATGTTCAGTACCAGTGGTTGGTTGTAATGCTCTTTGTGTTGGGAACTGGTGGATCCCTCACAAGTCCCTTTCAAACCTCTATGAACAAATCCTCATCCGTGACAAGAAAAGCAGATGCTGCACCTTCAGGACACATTGATGGTGGGGTCAAAATGTAAAGGATGTTTCCCACATCAAATTGCAACATGCCTCCACTGACTTGCCATTCCCAGCTCTTTCCACTCACCCTTCTTTGCAGAAGAAAAGAACAAGAGCTCGCCGATAGCTGCCCTTGAGTGGGCATGCCCAGGTAACAAACACATCAGTCCCCCTTCACTTAACAGATGTTGCTACCACACCCTCTTCCCTATGCCCTCTCTGATAGCGCAGCTTGCAGCTTCCCTAGCAATGTTATAAACGGGAATTTCTAATACCTGAGTCTCCTGTGTGAAAATAAGAATAGCGTGAGGCAAAATGGAACACAAATGTAACATGTATCTTCTTCCATGCTGTTCTTTCCTGGTCTGCACAGGTTTCACAGGGAAATGCAATTGCAAGTGGCAGTACCTCTGAACTGTGCTGAATAGACATTAAAGCCATAGAGTCACTAACTCAGTAGAGAGATAGAAAAATACACGTTGGGATCAGTGTTCACTAGGGGTTCTGTACCAGATCAGTGGTGTGGTCTGCTGTGGTAACTTCCACTTTCATGTCTCAGTTCCTTCTGTCTGATTTTACTTTCTTTGCTGGCCCTTTTGCAGGAACTGGTCTCAGCAGAAGCGCAGTTGGAACACTGCAGAGGGACTGTTCATCCCTGTCACACAGCAACATGGCTGGTTTAAAAACATGAGCCTTGGTTCCCTTTGTCTCTCTCTTATGAAGTCCAGCCATGCTGATTCTGATATAGCTCCAATGTCTCTTACAAGAAGTCAGGTTGCTTTGCTGGGCACTCCCTCTGCCTCATGGCTTAATGAACCTTTCCATGTCAAACATTCATCCTCCCAAACCGCACCAATCCAAAGTGCCAGACCTCAGGAGGCCTGTTCTCCCAAGTGCTCACTATTTCTGCACCTCTTGCAGTTACTGATAAACCAGCCAGTATATGATTAACTTGCCAATATTAATGTTTGTGAGTTGTCTTAATCCCATCCCAAGGTCTCTCTTTCATACTTCTGCAAGCAACATCTCAAATTATTTTGACTACTCACTCTGCCCATCTTGCCTTCAAGAAAGAAAAAAATTTAACTATTTTATTTCTATTGCTGTTTAACACCTAAAGACTGGAGTGTATCATGTCACAGTAACCAAACAAACTGGATTTCACGAAGTTAAACTTTGCCATCATTGTCATTATTTTGTCATCATGTTCAAAATGCTGTAAAAGCAGGAGCAAAAAATAAAATAAAATTATCGTTCTCTGATTTATTTCCAGGAAAACCTCATCTCTTTCTGCATCCTTATGATGCCATGATGGTTTTTTGCTTTTCTTTTATACCCCCTTTTATACACTCTTTTATATAGCTTTATATATTCCTTGTGCCTTTAGCTTACATAGTTATAATTACTTTAAGTTCGATAACTCCCCTTAGACCCAGTATTTCATTAAGTTTAGAGACCAAACATTCTAAAAGCCCAAAGAAACCAAGGTCCTCTCCAGAACACATTCTGTAAACAAAGCCAGGCCCATGCAGGGGGAAGGTCCCTCGGGTGGGGGGTCTCACTCGAGTCCCTCATTGGGGAACCTTTGATAGAAATGCTAATTTTTGCAAGAAATATAATTGTATACTCATCACACCGGGGGTGGCCATTTTCTTCGGTGGGGACATTGGGGTGCATTTCGATGTGCATTTCATCACACCTAAGGATCCTTAAATAAATACCGAGGTGAAAACCCTTTTTCCCTCCTAACTGTGTGCAGCTCTCTTAATTTTAAGACCAGGAAAAGGCATCACTTATCTTTACTGAGATCCTCATCAGCTCAACATCTTAATCTTCCTCTTCCTCAAAGAGGAGCTTTGTTATGAAAAGAACCAAAGAATTTGGCACTTTAGATTTTAGGAAGAGACCTCATTCCTTTACAGGAAATACTTCTTCTGGAGAAGTATCACCTACACCAGCTGGTCAGCAGAAGGACCATGTATTAAGGTCATAAAAGACCTTGATGCTTGCAGACTGCAAAACAAAGGCAAATTATTGTTTCCTATTATGGGAAAATATATTAATATTTTTTCACAGACACAAGTGGAATCTTCATGAATGAGAGTCACTCTCACATCACCTTGAAAATCTGACAGCAGTCTACAATCAGCAAGTGATTGTAACATAAAATATGTGCTATGTTAAACTCTTAGATTTCACTTAGAACATGTTTTATACCTAAACGTCTTCTTTAGTTCCAGTCTCCACGATTTTATTGTTCAAAATTTCATTTCGAGTTCTGGATTATAACAAACCCAAATCAAATCTAAACGAAACTACTGAGTTTCTCTCAGTATGAAATTAAACTGAAGATGGCTTCAGTCATCCACAATGAGCAGTCTGTGTGGCTTAAGCTGGCTTAGAAGCAAGCCTGACATTCAGCTCTTTAGACAAAACTGTTTGACACATCTCATGAAGGTGGGTTTCATAGGTTTGTCCATTTCACAACAAGCATTTCTTACAGCTCTATTAAAAAAAATAATTACAAGATCTCCTTAACTCAGTAATAATTCTTAAACCATGAAACTGTGCACAACTTCCAGTGTAGCAGCTATTTCAAAAATATAGGTGACATTTTCAACAGAAATGGTCAGTTTCATTGACTTGACAAAATCCAAGAAGTAAGCTCCTAGAATGAAATTCTCCTAAAACTGCTAAGAAGGTGAAATAGTACCATGGCTCAGAATTACTAGAAACCCCTTTAAAATGTAAGAGAAATTTCACTGTGAGCTGGTGGAATTTGCTGCTATTTGAGGTCCTCAGTAATTATTTTCAAGGGGTGAATCCTTTTGACATAGCCTCCCTACACCTCACTATAATCTGAGAAAAAATACATAATGAAAACGAAACATTAACATTTTGAAACGATAGCCAAGAGATGTGCAAGTGTTTATGATGCCGGTGTTCAGGAGAAAACACAAAAAATGCCAAATCATTCTAAACACTGTTGCAAGCCAGGATAAACAGCATTTGCTATGCAGTTATATAGAAAATAGTTGGAATTACAAAATTAACCAGGGTTTTAACATTAACATGCTTTTCTTTCTCATTTATTTAGACTCACAGTATTTGCAGTGAACCCCTCTGTAAATAATTGCATTCTGTGTTTTTTAAACTGAACGTACAAGTCCTGAGGGTGAGCTCGAGCATTTACTGAGGGCTTCAGTATCACCCCATTGCCCCATTTGCTCCCACCCCAGGCCTTGGGGGCCAGGGACAGTCCCCTGGCATGAGGAGAGTGAACAGAAGACTTTGAAGGCAGGAACAGCACAGGGCATCAACCCCACATGAAAGCCCCATGCAAACCAACTTCTTTTTTCCAAGTGCTGGCTCCAGCGGAATCTACGCAGAGCTACAGTTTGAGCTCTACCTCACAAGAAAGGAGCCTCTGGGAGTCAAAGGTGATTTTTCAATGCCTGCTGATTTTGGAGCCATTCTGTGTCAAAGCTGAAACCTGAGGGAGTAAGATCCCAGTGGTCCTATCCCAATTCATTAGGGCACATTTACCTTCTTTGCCAACTTCCATGAGTCTTAGTCTCTTACTGCTTTTTCACCACACCTGGTCAACAAACATCCTCATAAATACCAGACAACAAATACCCTTCCTCAGCACAGTCTAACTGATTCATAAGGCCAGAACAGCAAAATTAGGCTTTGAAATTTGCCTATTTTTCTTCTAATTACAATATTTACTATATCAAAGAATCTGAAACAGAACACCACATACTTTACTTATTAATAAATAACAGTACCTAAACCCCGTACCAGATGCTTTTTGCTTTCTGCCGATTATGGCAGATGTATGCACCAGTCTGTATCATAGAAGTAAAGCATTTTACTGTTCCTGGAAAACTGTTTGCATTGTTTTGCCTGAACTCTTCTCATTTCCCTTCCCAAAGCCCTCACTAGTCCCCAGATGCAAATTTCCTCTGCTTTGAAACTTTCCACTGGAGACTGGACTAGATGTAATTATTTCCTGAAATATTTAATCTGGCAGTGTTAACTTTAGCCAGTCAAAGTAAATACAAGTGAGTGAAGATAAAATAGTAAAAATTTAACTCTGATCCCCGAAGCCAAATGCCCACTGCTGTACCAGCAGGCAGAGACAGAGACACAAGGCTGTGATGACAAAGACACATCACACGCCCGACAACCAGCCCTCAGCCAGAGATGACCGGCTTCCTATCAAACCTGGTAAGTACTTGGTGGGGTAGTTACATCTTTGACATTTTTGCGTGCTACTGGGGTTTCAAAGAAAACAAAATCGGTATCTTGCTAAGAACAACAAGGCTTCCATTCGCTACAAGCATCTTGGAAGTGGTTCTGCCCACTCTTTTGAGGTATTACAGCGCTTCATGTGCTCTGCCATCCATCTTTGTTATATTTTTGTCAATATGTTAATGTGTCTTAAATGTTTTCATTGAATGGAAAATATTCATTAACTATAAACTTAACTTGCTTTGCTTACCTGACAAAAAAAAAAGTGCTTTGTTAAATACTACTAATTATTTAGTGCAAGACATGGCAGGCAGAGGTTTAGAGTAGCAGGGAACAGGACTGGATGCTAGCAGCTGTGGTGCCTTGACAAAGATGTTTGTGGAAGCTGTACTTCCTTGAGCTGGATGCAGGGAAATCACAGGAGGATGTGCGTCTCATGCCAAGGCAAGCAGAGGGAACATTCCTACCTGAAAATCCCCTGAACAAATTAGATGTTTCTGGAGAATGAAAGACACATTGTGAGAACAGCCTGACGTGGCTACAGCCTTAAGAAGGTTTTGTTCTACTTCTGCAGGTACAGTACCAGGGGCTCTTCAGAATGATCACTGTCCTGGGGATTGGTGGTACATTCCAAATTGGCTTTCAAATTTCTACCATCACCTACATGTCTCAGGTAGGCAAAGATGCACGTGACACCCTGGTTAATGAGAGCACTGGCTCTACACTGGTGACTGAGGATGCTCCTGTGGCATTCAGAAAGGGTTTAATCACAGTATTCTCCTCTCATTTCCCATTTGCTATGCTATGCTATCATGAAAAGCAGAACATGTCAAAGTGTTGCAAACAGAAGAACAGAGAGATCTGCAAGTTGTTGTTAATAGAACTGTTCCTCAGAAGACACACACTGACTAGGGTGGCATCTGTCTCCCCTAAAATCTTATAGCACGTGTGCCTACTCCAGTGGTTTCAGTTGGTATTTTTATGGTTATCCCTCCTCACAGAAAAAAAGAACAAGTAAGCCATACTCTAGGAAAATGTCTGCTTCTCTCCACTGATCACAGGTAAAACTTCCATTAAAGGCACTGAAGTCTAGAGGGAAGACATCACTATTTTGTAGACATCATCTTATGGGAAAACCCTCCCCTGGCTGGGCCTGGCTTTGTTTACAGAATGTGTTCTGGAGAGGCCCTCGGTGTCTGGGGTTCCCAGGGTGTTTGGTCTCTTGGCTTAACGGGATATTGGGTCTGAGGGAAGTTATCAAACTTAAAGAATTATAACTATGTAGGGCAAAAGCACTAAGAATGCATAAAAGCTATATGAAAGAGTGTATAAAAGGGGTATAAAAGAAAAGGCAAAAAATCATCATGGCATCAACAACACTAAGTTCTGAGCAAAAAAGTATTTAGGAACTGCACTGAACAGGCACTGTGTAATGTGGCATTCTTGGCAGGTATGTGAGAGAAAACCCATAACTCCTTTGCAGAACTCTGTAGTACTGTTTACAGTATTCTTTAGTACCAGTCCATGCCTCAGTTCCTCAGATTTCAAGGATAAAAACCCCAAAGATTGAACTTTTAATGGCAGAACGAGCATAGCACACTCTATTATACTATGTCTGTTAGCTAACACACAATTTTAAAACCTATGTGAAATAGTAACTTCAGCTGAAGCAACAAAATTATTTTGTAAATATAATAAAATACCTGGACTGCTGTCACAGGTATTGTTAATGAAAATTCTTTTTCTGTCTCAGCATGTTAAGGCTTTCATTAATGAAACTTGGCTGGAGCGATATGGCTATCCCATCCAGCAGGATAACCTCTTGTTCCTGTGGTCTATCATCGTGTCCATCTTTGGTATAGGAGGTCTCTTGGGTTCTTCAGGAAGTAGATACCTCACCGTCAAATTTGGCAAGTATGTATGTTTAAAGATAATATGTCCATTAAATCTTAGCTTAAGGAAATTATAGTCGAGGTTTCAAACGAGACAGATTTTTAGACTTAGCCATGGCTGTAGCACAGCCAGCTTAGCTGTGGTGTCAGCTGATTTTCCTGCTTCCTGCCTATGTCCTGTGGCATGGACTAATCAGCTGTGCTGCCAGCCTGTCCCATCAGGCACAGTTATTCAGAGTGGGTTAATCTCAGCAATGAGGAAAGGCAGCGCCTGGCTGAAGTCAGAATGGGCTCGTGGAAGTGCTACAGAAGCATTGAGATCCTTGTTGGTGCTACAATAATGTGTTTCACAATGGATGTCCAAGTGCAGAAAAGCTGTCAGACTTTTCTCTGCTACACAACCCAGAAGTGTTCCCAAACTCCAGGTCCAGCCACGTGCCAAGGCACACCAAGAGTCCAATGCTTATTTTGTCCTGGACCAGCTATGTGTAATTTCACAAAACTATCAAGACAACTTCAGCCAAGACTTCCTGCACGGCATTAAGTGCCATTTCCCTTCTGATTTACAAAAAAATCTTTTCATTTTCTTGCACTTACAGAAAGAAATGTCTCTTGTGCAACAATGTGCTCATGATAGTGGCAGCATCTATCATGGGCTGCAGTAAAACAGCTCAGTCCTTTGAGATGATTCTAATTGGACGCTTCATGTGTGGAGTAAGTGCAGGTGAGTGATTTCTCCCACAGGTCACCAGGATCTCACAAAATTTTACTTCTTTATTCAAAGTAAATAATAACCCCCTACTAAGAAAATAAAATATGAAAGTCAGTGATCTTTTGTAAGAAGATTTTCTATAACACCCTGCAATAAAGAGCATAATTATTATTAATTTCACTGACACCAAATGAAATTCAGCTTTGCCAAATGTATAAATACTCAGAGCTGTCAGAAATGTTTTGCTACCACATGAAACAAGGTGTTCTTCTGAAGGAAAAAAATTTATAATGTTTTCTTAAATTTGGTTAGCAGTACTGAAAATTATATGGTTTAAAGCTAGTATTTTCCTAAGGGGGAATATTCCAAGTAGTAAGTCCTTGGGGTTAATACGAAGATCTGGGCTTAATAAAGCAAAATCGCTCCTGGCAAGTAGACTACAGGCAGTAAAAACATCCTGTGCTGGTATCAGTATTATTTTGTATTTTTCCCCTACGCAAAACTTGCTTTTCCATTGTTTCCATCTTCACAGGGATGCCTATTTTAACTTATTAAGGAGTTAACTTAGAAGTTAATGCCTATTTTTCAAATAACCAGATTTTGTACATTGCTTCTCTGACACACAGTTGTGTTGAAGAGCTATGATTGTAATATGAGAACTTAGCTTACCCACAGGGGCCCTACTTTGGTCTAGAATCTGTATCATGCCTCATTCTAAAACCTGATTTTTGTTAAAGACATTGCAATCAAAAGAGATTGCTTTGCCATCACATACAGCCAAGGGAACATGTTGCATTTGAAACAGATAAAAGGGGCTATGACCACCATATCAGGAAAAAGCTTCTGTTCCCAGACTAGTATTCAGCGTGTCTGAGTTAATAACTGGAAACATCAACTCTGCCTGAAATCAAAAAAGTTACTGCTGGATAGCAGAAAAGAAATACTCATGTCTCCATCTAAATCACACACAAATCGACATTGACTATAGCAGTGTATGTGATAATTTGCCATGAATCTACCATACAGCTCTTCAATAGCCTTATGCCAAAAAAGGCTGAGATTATGTGGGTTAACAACAAGCATATTAAATACTGATTAGTTAATCAGCACATGCATACTCTGTGTCCTTTAAAATACACTCAGGCTCACAGGAGATCTTATGATGAGGCTACACCTACACTTTAAAGGGGAAAAACTGTTCATTTCTTAAGATCAGGAAACTGCACTCTGCAAAGAGAACCAATACTTTTGTAGAAACAGTTGAAAAATCTAGTCCTGAAAAGTCTCGTATGTGGGTTGAGGTATGTGCCAGAGACAGCTGTATTCTGTAATGCTTAATTATTTACATCCAGTTCTATTTCCAATGGTTATGTCTTCTTTCTTCTCTCCCATAATTCCCTCTTCACCTCAAGGTCTTTGTGTTCCTCTGCATCACCAATATGTTGGAGAAATTTCCCCTAAGAAGCTACGTGGATTTGCCAACTCTACTTCCTCTTTCTTTTGGTCATTGGGAAAAGCCATAGGGCAAATTTCAGGACAAAGGTATAACGCAATTGGTTACCCACACAATTGCAAACTAGATCCCTTCTACCTTTTCCTTCTTCCTCTTCTTTTCCATCCATTCCTTTCTCTCTTCAAAGCCAATGGAATGAACTTTTACTCTACACTCATGTTTTATCCCTGCCAGGGAGCTGCTGGGCAGCCAGTCCCTGTGGCCCATGCTGATGGCCTCCTGTGGATTCCCAGCACTGGTCCAGCTGGTCGCGCTTCCCTTCTTCCCAGAGTCCCCACCATATCTCCTCATGCATAAAGGAGACCAGGAAGGCTGCAAAAAAGGTAACTGAGGGCTTCAGGTTCCTGTTCCTCACTTGACTTAGCATCATTTTGTGATGCTTGATTTCCCCATGCAGAAAGAAATAAATAGGACAAAGTTCTCCCTGCTCATTTCCAACACGGCTTTGTGAATACATACTAAGTCCATTATTGCTGTAGTCCCCACATAGAACATGAACCTACTTCCCTCTACAGCTCTGTATTACAAAACCTTTTGCATTCAGCTGACGCTGCCTGCACTGTCAGTCTGATGATTAATGCTAAATGATAAATGAAAAATAGCTGTTTGCACTGCAGGGCTCCACTGGGCACCTCTTAGCTCTGGTTGCTGGCTGTGTACCCTGCTCACACCCTGAGAGAAGGAGGAAGGCAGAAAAATGGCCCCATGGGCAGGGAGGGAACCACTGTGCACCCCACTAGGCCCCTCTGTCACAGCAGGTCCCACTGTGCAGGAGGGGATCAGGGGTATGGAACACCCTGTAAGACATCTCTGCCTCTCAGCACAGCCCCAGCCCACGCACACGGGGCTGCCAGACATTTGTATCACCTACTCTGGAAACTTCTCAGGGAACAAACAGAGACGAATTAACATGGCAGGTCTCACTCTCCTTCTTCACAGCCATAAGGCAGCTTTGGGGTGAAGGCCAACACCAAGCAGAGATTGATGACATCATGAAAGAGAAGGCAACAATGAAAAACACCAAGATCTTGAGTGTCCTGGAACTAGTGAAAGAACCAGCTTTCCGTTGGCAGCTGTACATGATAGTTATTCTGACCGCCACAATTCAGCTATGTGGCATCAATGCAGTTGAGTGTATTTCTCCCTTAAAGTCCCAAGATATCATGGCTCACAGGAGCTTCCTCCATTTTTCTCAGGCTTCTCAGACTAAACCTTGCTGTCTGCCAGCCCATCTACAGGGCAGCAGCAGCCACAAAGCTTGCCTGGGCTCTCTGTGTGACATCTCTCTGCCCAGCTCCTGGTCCTTGCTGGAGTTACCTGCCTCTCTAGTTAGGCTCATTGAACAGCCACCTTTGGGAGCCACTGCAGGGCTCCAGAACTCACTCTTACAAATGAGCCCACCCTCTACTGGCAAAATCTGCAGTTTTATGTGACTGCTCGCTGCAACTGCTGCTGTTTGTCCCCTGGCTCCTAGCACCCTGAGATGTTGGGATGGCAGTCTGTTCACTCTGCCCTTAAAGCTAACAACAAGCATGCTCCCTGTTCTGCAGCTTCTGCAGCTCTGCTCTTCCTCACAGCAGCACTTTTCCAGGATCATTTTGAAGACACAGCTTTGCAATTGCCTGCAGGACCCTCCTACCTCTAACATCACAGTGCGGCAGCATCTGTAAAGGAAATACACAGCTGAATCTAACACAGCTTAAACTGGAGTCTTTATCACCTCAGCATATCTCCAAACACTAGCAGAGATATTTGAAAAGGTGTTTGCTTTACCCCCTCATGACTCCATAACCTGCACTCTT
Organism: Oriolus oriolus; assembly: GCA_013400235.1. Lineage (NCBI taxonomy): Eukaryota > Metazoa > Chordata > Aves > Passeriformes > Corvidae > Oriolus > Oriolus oriolus. The sequence goes on along the minus strand of VXBT01000192.1, from coordinate 521,973 downwards.
CTTTCTTGAGAATATCCTACAATGATATTTTTGGATGGGCTTTGGAAACATGATATATTTTCAGAAACCTGGGTGTTTCTGAAAGCACCTAAATCAGGATTCTGCAAACCTAATTGCATTGTAGTATCTGGAGGTCCAATGATCCCAGTTATTTTATTTTTTATGAAACTAATTAATAAATAATTACATTTTATAATATTTTTGTCTGCTGATAAAGTGAATACTACCAAAAAGAGTGCAGAATTCTAGCTCACTCCAAAGCTGAGCTGCATGCTCCTGATCAGCAGCTCATATCTAGGGCAGTGTCACACAGGTTCGGGCAAGAAATCAATTATTTTCTTCTCTTACTGTTTTATGGGGTTTTTTCCAGATTTATTTTTATACTTTTGAAGTCCTCGAGGCAGCTGGCTTTGATGAACAAATGGCCTCCTATATGACCCTCTCTATTGGACTCTCTGAACTCGTAGCTGCTGTAGTCTGTGTAAGTCACGTTACCAGGGGAATGGGACACACTTTGCTCTCCGGCACTGACATGGATGTGATTTCTGTCCTTCAGAGCTCCATCATTGAGCGGATGGGCAGGAAAGTGCTCCTAAGAGGAGGCTACTGGATCATGGGTTCACTGTTAGCTGCTATCACTGTGACTCTCTCCCTACAGGTGAGGAAATACTGCTCACAGCAGATTTCTCTGTCTATTCTGTTTCTAATCTAAAGCTCACTGGCAGGACCACGCTACTGAGAAAGGAAAGTGAGGCTTAGATCAAGGTTGTCTATAGGTAGGATTATACTCTCTCTTAGCCAGTAGTCTCTTGTACTCCTGCCTTCCTCTCAACATGATCCCATGACCTTAGCAAGGAGCATGGTAGTTGTGATCAGATCTCCACTGGGAGACTGGTTCCTGACTTCATCAGACTGCAAGCACCAAACACCAGCCAGCACAGATCACAAGACAGTCCTAGGAAAATGGCCCTTTCTATTCATGCTGTTTTTAACAAGTAACAACAAAACCCCAGAACTTTCACATCAGTTAATTTGAAATTGAACTTTGCTGCAGATGATTGTGGGAAAGCACTATCTGTTCCCAGACTGGAGACCAGTTCGCCTCTCAAGCAATAATACCTCTGTGTCATTGCTGTAGCTTCTTCAGAAGCAAATCACCTGGATTACCAGTACTCACCCGGAGCTACTCTATAGATACACTGTAAAATTAGCCTGGAAGCAAGGTGGCAGCAGACTTCTGGTTTTGTTTCATTCATGAAGGCTCTCAAACATATGAGAGAGAAATCCTTTTTTCCCAATGCATCGAGTCTCATTTCTCCTTGACTGAAATCTAGAAAAACTCTTTTTCAGTACTAGTTATTAAATCTATAACTTAACAAAAGTGAAGAAAGATATGATTTGTCCTTCTCGTATCTCTAAGGATTGGAGGAAGCACTATGAGGTCAAAAAGAAGGACAGGGTGCAAAAATACTCTTCAGATTTCATTTAATTGAAGCCTTCCTAGATTTGTGGCTGCTCTGCACTGGCAGACCTGTGTCTCTGCTCACCTAACAAAGACCTCAACTGCTCCATCCACAGAGTAAAGCACACACATCTCTCCGTTCACACACACTGAATATTTCTTTCTTCAGGTGCCAGTACTGAAAAAGAAGGAGCGTTCCTCACGTAGGGCTATTAACAGTTTTCAATTAGAAGTTTGTTATGGGCTTTTTTCCCCCCAGGACTGGTACTTCTGGATGCCATACTGCAGCCTTGTTCTCATAATCCTGTTTACAGTTGTCTTTGCTGTTGGGCCAGGTAAGTTCTCAATCAAAGCAAATAAAGGTATTGAGTCATGTGAGCTTATTAACAGGGTTAGGAAAATACTGCATTATATTGCATAATATCTAGCATAAGTAAATTCATTTAACATAATCTTGTAGTCATTTAAACATTGTGGGTCCAATTATTCATTGGACATAAAATTCAATACCATCAGGTTTGGGTTTTGCTAACAAGCGGAAAGCAACACACTGGAAAAATACAGCAAAAATAGAGCAAAAGCAGATGGGTAAAAGATTTTTTTTAAAAAAATGCTAGGGGAAAAAAAAGAGAAAAAAGAAAAGCAAGAGTTCTTTTAAATTCAGTGTTGTGTAATGTTACATCTTATCCCACAATAGACAGCAGTGCAGAAGACCTACTTTGGAGTAAGTTTTTTCCTAGCATCTATTGCCTGCTACTGATTAAATTTTATTTTATAAAGGCTAATAATTTTAAAAATATTTGCCTTCTCATATGGCAGGGTTGAACTATTTTCCTAACTCAAAACAGTTGAAGTCCTGTGACTTCAAAACATAACTGAAATGCCCAGGAAGTAAATCTGGGAAGATCACTCACTGGTGATCTAGCAAAATCACATTGGAAATTCTTTTTAGCAGTAGCAATTGTCATTCCATCCTGACACATCTTCTTTCATGAGAGGATGTCAGGCTTTCTCAAGTGTCAAGTACTTAATTCTTGGATCTCCCCAAAAAATTTATTAGAGTATTTTACTACTTTAATAAACTGATGTCGAGCAGTTTATTAGATGCCACATTTTCTTTCGTATAAAAGGGCAGCATGCTCAATGTCACTACACAATTCTCATACTCATGCCAGTCCATGACAGTAGCATCTATTTTCTGACTGTGTAACAGTAACACTCAATCCAAATGTCGAAGCCAAACACATCAACAAGTAACAATTCTTGTTCTTCTTTCCTTTCAGGTGGTGCCACGGTTTCCACCAGGGTTGAAATTTTCAAGCTCTCCTGCAGACCTCCTGCCTTTGTGATCAGCGCAGTTCTCAACTGGCTGGGAGTCTTTGTGATCGGCACAACCTTCCCGTTCATTGTGGTGAGTGCCTGTTAGGGCACACTGTGTGCTGGGAGAGAGATTGGGCCTTGTCAGCCGAAGAGAGAGCCTCGTTCTCAGACCCAGAGGTGACCTTGGGATTACAGCCAGGTCACCGGGGATGGGCTGAGAGAGCATTGTGGGTTTCTGGACAGTGTCAGCCCTATGAGATGTGGTAATTGCAGTTTGTGACCTTGTAAGGTATTGTTTACCTTTGACCATAATAGGCAATGTCTGGGAAATACCCCAGGTGATTGGGGGACACTGAGGTGAACATCTTTCCTGTTTATATGAGGTGATTTCCTGTTAGCTACTGGTATTTAAGGGAATTTCTGATACGCAATAAAGTCTTTGCACCTTTTCCACCATGTTGCGGAGTCCTTGCCCATGCGTGAATACTGCAAGTGCCTCTGCCTGGGACACTCCCAGGGCACTCAGCTCCAGCCAGCCATGGGAGCGGGAGCATGAGCAGCAGAGGTGACAGCGCTGTGTCTGTCTAGAGTGCTCTTGGCACCTGCTCTCCTAACTCCACTTTTGCAACTGAAGGGCCCTGATTTGCCCAAGACACTTATTCAGACTGAAATATTTGTCAAAGGTCAAAGTGGAAAGAATTCCTTATCAAATTCAAAATACTTTGGGACCCAAATACGAAAAATGTACCAAGAAAGTGACTAAAGCAAAGATATGCTCATCTTGCTCTCTTTCTCACTTTGCTCTTCCCCGCAGGAAAGACTCAAGCACTTCTGCTTCCTCATCTTTATGGTGGTACTTTTCACTTCAGGGATAATTATCCACCTGTTCCTTCCAGAAACGAAAGGGAAATCAATCATGGAAATCACAGAAGAATTCGATAAGCTAAACTTTAAAAGCAAGTGTATTCCAGCAACTCCAAATCATGTCACAGAGGATTATACCTTCTGCACCAGGCTTTGACCAGCCATAAGGGGGAATCAGGTTTTTGTAAAAAAGTAGGAAAAAAAAGACATTTGCCATTTGCTAACTAACAAGTTGCTCCAAATGGACTGTCAGCTTTCCTATCTGTCGCTTACAAGGTTCCCATTTTGCCAAACCAGCTTCTTTCTCAAGCACTCCATTCTGGACAGCTCTGAAAAAGGATAAGGGCTGATATTAGCAGGATAGACTCCTGTGAATCATGAGCATTTTGGCTTAATGTGCTGATGTGTACATCTCTTCTTAACAGAGCAACTAATACACACTGAAACTGCATGTAGAATTTATAAACACTCTGCTGAACACAGAGAAAGGAAAGATCTGTGATCCTCTCTCTTTATGATTTCTGAGTATGTTTTTACAGAACTGAAATGAGAGCAGTGAAGTTCTTGGCTTGCTATCTCTGGCTAGCGTTCAATCCATAACAGATTAAAGAAAAAATTTAGTGGAATAGGAGATAAATTCTTTGTTTCTCTAGATTCAACTGAATAACCAAACCTTGCCAGGTTCCCATGCACAGTGCCATGTTGTCCTTGTGTAGTATCTAGTTTGACAGACTTCAACCATTTCAGACTGCCTTTCAGCAGCAATAGAGCTGAAGGACTGGTGGGTAGAATCCAGCCACCATAAATCCCAAGCACATACAGTCATTTTAGATACTCTGTGCTATCCTGCCCATCACTGCTGTCATCTCAAGTCTGTAGCTCCTTCTTCAGAAGCAGAATTCCCACAGATATCTGAAGGGCTGTGAATCCCACAGCAACTGAACTGCTGCTTTCCTTGTGTGACTTTCAGCTACCTAGAACAAGTTTACCCCAGAAGAACCACCTCAGACTGGAACCGATTTAATCAAAAACTTTTTTTGAAATATACAGGCCCATGGGACTTTTCTTTAGAAGGTGTCTAATATTCTGCATGTTTCCCTCTAAGAGTGAGAGGCTCACACGGTTGTAGAAGGAAAGCAATACTATTAGGAAGAACAGGAACAAAGCTAAGGCTTACTGTGAAGAACACTGTACAATTTGAAGTCCAAACTCTAGACTTGCACAGTAAAATAAGTGGTTTTACCTCTGCTGTTGCTTTGACTGGCATATTTACTTCAACTCAAATAAGGTTATTCAAAATAAGAATTCAGTTGTTCATGTTAACTGCTACTTAATTTTAATTGCAAATGGTAACCATAATAAAAATGGCAGATTGCCTTGTAATAAAACTTCTGGCTTCCATAAGCATTTCTTTCCCCACATCATGGTCTCCTCAGGGGCAGCTGGTGTGCATATCCTTCCATGGCTGGGGTTTTTCATTATTCCTGTCTTTAGTACTGAGTGACACTTCAGGTACGTCACTAAACAGAACTATATATTTACAAAACATGAAGTGTCCTAAAGTCAGAAAACTCAGTTTTGTAGTGTTCCATATACATGCAATATGATTAAAAACTACCAGTCATCTAGAGACAGCTACCAATATAGAAAAGAAATATCAAATTTTTGCAAAACAGAATTCTCTCTTTCCTACCAGTCATTCTGAAAGCACCATTCCATTACAACAGCCCCTGAAATCTTTGGAAACAAGAGCAAAGTGGCATTGTGCAGCATTGCTGAGAGACTCTCTAGTGGGTCACTTCTCTGATCTCAGTTATTCATTAGGTGTTATTTAGGAAAGCCTTCCCCATAAGACTCTCCCCAGGAAGCGAGCGATGCCCTATGGAACATTACTGTGACAACAAAGCGGAACAGCCATGTGAAGCACAGGTCAACCTTTGCCTGTGCTCAGTGGAGCAAGAGCTGTGCTGTGGGGACAGCATGCTCAAGGGATGAACCAGCAAAAGGTATGGTTCAAATATACATGGGAGGTGACAGGGACAAAGGGAACAGTAATTCAGGAACACTACATGCACGTTTTCTTCCAGAGACATCAGCTGATAGGTAATATACATCTCAAATACTAATTGAGGCAGATATAAAAACTTTAAAAATGTGTCAGTGAACTTCCGCCAGCTGGACACAAAAAATATGGATCTGTATTAAGGGAGGCTTAGCACAGCTTTGGATAAGTGTGTCACACATGACTGTAAAATTGCAAGATAAATGACTAAATGACCTGACACTGTGGGATTTACTGTCCTGAGCACAAATCTAACTAAAGGATATCTTTAAGATATCTGCTAACTACTTGTTAGCACTAATTATGAAACTGCATATCTAGTAAAGGGGGCCTCAGAACAGTCTAAGCAATAACAGCACACAAGCAGCACAGTCACTAATCACCATAAACGCAAAAGACATTACACGGTAAGGGAGTTATGGGAAGAAGATTCAACTTAACCAAAGTAGGAATCCTAAATTAAAGTCCAAGAGCAAAAAGTGTAAGTTTCAATATGTATAAATACTCTAAGTAGAAGTGGGTAAAGTAAAACATAAGAAAATATGTGCAACAGGCTGCATTTGAAAAGGAGTGTCCCATGCTGAAATCTACATGTTAATGCCTGTTTGTGTGTCCCCCCATTATCATCTGAGCAAGGTAGATACCAGCAGCTAACACGGAATTTTGGCCCTTTGTCAGATGCACATCATGTTGTTTCAGCTTTGTGTAACTTTACAGAAAAGGAAATTAATTCTGAGCATCAAAGGGACAGTCTCATTTGTGCTCTACCATCAGCTTATCTGCTGGAGAACCTAAACTGAAAAAAATTCCTCCATGAACTCTCAGCACAAATCAACAGCAAAGTCAAGGTCATGATGAGGCCTGAAAGTGACAGAAGAAGTGACTGGGTGGTGCCTTACACTATATTTCAAACATCAGCTAGAGAATCTGGGAATATGCTTTGCACATGAAATATTTTCTAGTAAATATGCCTGCTTGCATCAAGTAAGCCGTTTATGATTTCTTCATCCTCTCCTTTCACTGAAGTGTAAATGGCAAGTGATAACTAAGCCATGTACCAACTGAATACATTCAAGACCCTCATAACTGTGAAATAACTGAAGTTAAAGCCTGAGAATTTTCTCTCAGAAGAAACAGATGTGAATCCAGCTGTGGAGGTTACAAAACAGCTTCAAAACAACTTTATTTTTCATTGCAGACACAGAAATAATTATACTGACTAGTGGAAATGCCAGACAAAACTGTGCAGGATGAATCTTTCTCTCTGCTAGTAAAGCAAAGTCATCTACTAAACATTTAGGTGGTCAACCCTGGTGTGCCACTGTAGAGTTGTTAAGTTTGCACCCCACTTCAAAATCATGGAGTAGTTCAGCTCCTTCCAGTAATGATTAAGTTACAATGTGCTCCAGTAGAGCACACTTGAAGAGAGAACAGCTCTTTCCTATTACAAAGTCCTGGAGTTCACTGTCCAAGCCCCATCTAAGATTCCCAACAGAGAACTTTGTTTCTATGTTTCTCACTTATACTGAAAACTGAGCAGGTTATGATGATGGGAATCCTGTTTAAAATTGTTTTCTCGGTCCCCTGTGCCCCTAGCAGAAGACAGAGTTCATGAAGTATACAGGTTTCTTGCAAGAGAGAGCATCCTGTTTACTTGGGCTAGACACAACCTTTGGTTGAAATATTTAATCCAACAATCTTAAACTTTGTACAACAGCTGAAATAGGTGCAATTAACTCAAAAACCTCTGAAGTAAAATTTAACTTCAGTAACACGGGACTAGTTCACTGATATTGCTGTTGTATAATGTGAGCATTTGGTTCCTTTGGCAGGTACCAGCCAGTGAGCAACAGGCCCCGGCTCTTTCATAGGACATGGCTGCCTTCTTCTCCAACCTGGTGAGTATCTGCTCACATCTTCTCAGGCCTCTGACTTACAAAAGACAAAGATAACATAATACTAGAGATTTAGGTTCTTTAAAGCTTCTAAATCCCTTTGTTATGGAGACCATCTTTCCTTTCTGTGTTTAAACATCACAAAGAGCAGTGGGGCTTGGGGCCATGAAGATCATGTTGCATCATCTTTTCTGTGCAACAAGATAAAGTGAAATGAAATGAAATGATATAAAATAAAATAAGTTAAATTAAATTAGATTTATTTTAATTTAAATTAAAATCTAACAGCAGCTCTGGCTGTTCCACCACTGACTATGCTACTTTACTTTGTCTTCTAAATTACTGAAAACGATACTAAATATTAAGCACTCTGATTACTTCCCAAAATAATTAATATATTAATGGTACAGCAAAAGGCTAAGAAACCATGATATAAACTTTAAAATAAATTACTTTCTTCACTTTCATCCATCAAGAGTTTCCATAATCTTAAAAAGGGAAGAAATTATATGTATCATCACACATTATGGTTTGGTGTACATTGGTTACCCGTCGATTGCAAGCAAGGGAACTCATTCCCTATTCACCGCATCCAGGACTGACACCTTTATCCAGCCAACCTGTCAGATGATGCAGGCATGCAGCAAGAGTTGTACTATCAGGAACATCTTTTCAAGCTCCTTTTCCTTCTTGCAAGCAGAGTGATGGATTATCACCCTTTCACCAGCATGTTGTTTGCTATGGCCAATGGTCGTGCTTTGGCAGCAGATTAGAGGGATTTTGAAAAATGTTTGAACTCAAAAGGATCTGAAGTGGACAAAGAGGAAAGACCAGTGGCCTTGCAGAAAACTGGAGTAGTGAAAAGCTGATGGAGCATTTTATTTTTGCTTTGCAGGTTCAGTTCCACGGACTACTTCAAATGATCTTAGTGCTGGGAATTGGTGGTAGTTTCCCATATGGATTCCATATTTCTGTCATCAACTATCCTTCTGTGGTGAGTAGCCATCTCCCTGAGGCTGAAAACACAAAAGTGTGAGCCTGAGCCTTCCATTCTCCCATAAATCCCGAATTTACTGAGCATTCAGCTGATACATCTTGGCCTTTTCTTTGGCTAACAGTAACATCACAACTCTTTCTCCTTTAAAGAACTGAATAGCATTTTCTGTTCTGAGTAAGCTCTTGCCATGTAGTGTACAAGCAGCCAAACAAGGGCACAAAATGAGCTCTTAGCATGCTTGCCAGGAAGCTTCCTGACTGATACAGTCTTGAAGATTTTGCAGTGTGATCTCAATAAACTTGTTTTACTAAAAAAGTCTCAAAATAAGTCTAATATGAGAATCACAGGCTTGATTTGAAGTACAACAGCCAAACATGAACGGATCTTATACCCATTACCCAGCCAAACCTTGTTTTATATTTCAGCACATCAGGAAGTTTATTAATGAAACCTGGATAGATCGACATGGCTCTCCCCTCCATCCTGAGACAATCATGCTCTTGTGGTCCTTCATTGTGTCTGTTTATGGGATAGGAGGATTCCTGGGAAGCCTCTGCTGTGGCTACCTGACTACAAAATACAGGAAGTAAGTGTTTCTCGTAACAGCTCAGCAGTCAGAAAGTACAGGGAAATACCAAGGTGGACAGATAAATCTCTTCTTTTTGGTTGAAGCAGCCCTGTTGAAGACAACTGGTTTGGTTTCCTGGCACATCCACTTTTTTCCAAGCAGCCTTATGCCCCATTTATCTGCCCTCCCCACGGAACTGTGTGCTGTAAAGGCTGCCATCATCATCGCATCACCAGATCAGTGCCTCTGGGAGCAGTGGCATAGGATCACGTTCTCTTCAAGGTCCCCTATCTCTCTCATAAAGATCTCCCAAGATTTACAAACTCCAATAAAGGAGCTATGTGTCTTGTGTTGTAACACATTATATGCAGTTACCCAAACACATGGAAAATATCCTTATGTGACAAAGAAGAGTCAGATTTCCATTTAAATACACTCATTTTGGGGTGGTGACACTACATTAAATATTCAGATCTACTCTGATGAAAATATGGAGAAAGGAGAACAAAATGAATTGCCTGTAACTTCACTGTAAAGGTATAATCAGCACCGAAACAAATGTCCAAGAGTCTTCTCTGTTCTTGGCAATCCACTTTATTGAAAGTCAGTTCCAAACTCTCTTTCCCACTGGATGAAGGAAGGATTCCTCACCAGTCTGGTCTGTTCTCGGTGCCTTGTGTGTAACACCACTAATTTCATTTGCAGAGAAATTGGCAAACATACCTTCTTGATGTGACCCACTTAAAGATCTGCTCCACAACACACTGATCCAGAGGCCCCTCATTTGGGTCTCAACAAACCATCTTAGCCTGCCTGCAATTGTGTTCTTTCCTAACAGGTAAGTGCCCCCAAGAAATTTCTTGTGGGACACTGCCTCATCCCACATGCAGAGAGTCTCCCAAGACTGGAAACAAGACCATGCACTTCTCCCACGGGTTATTTAACACATGGCAGCCTAATTGCTGAATCACAGCCTAAACACAGAGACTCTATGAATTAGAGGGCTCTAATGTGTGCAAGAGGGCTCTTGCCTAACAATTGTCACAGCAAAACATCCGAGTGCAAAAGACTTTGCGCCTGAGACACCAGGGTGGTGAACACAGCAGCCCACAATTCCCACAGACTGACATTTGAAACGAAGTATGCTTCTAAGAAACTCTGTCTGCCATCTCAGATCACCCATTTAGCCAAGAGTTTCTTTAGTATGAGCCATTCCAGAACGAGACCTGTGGACTCAGACTATTTCTGGGGAACAACTCGACATTTTATGAGGACTTATAGCCATTTAAAAATCTTGGTGACAAACTGGGCCAGTTCTTCAATCTTTTTCCCCACTTGTACTGTAAAAAATGCTGACAAAGGGTTCCAACTGTTTAAATTCTAACCTAAAAAAATCTATTAATTCAAATCTAAAGGATCCTAAAATTTAAAAAAATACATTTTAACCAAAGTTGTCACAGTCTTTTTTTTTTTTTTTTCAGGAAAAAGTGCCAAATGTTCACCAACCTGATCATGTTGGTAGCTGCACTATTGATGGCCCTCAGTAAAACAGCCAAATCCTTTGAGATGATTCTGGTTGGGCGCTTTCTCTATGGCATTGGTTCAGGTATGTCCTCATGCCCCTGTGGCCTGCAAGGCCTGCAGCCCCCTGACTTCCCATCCCAGGGCTGTCTCTACAGCCATCCTTGGAGAATGGTTTTTAAAGCAAATACATCAGGCACTCAATAACAGTGAAAGATACCATCTCTTTCGCAAGAAATTGTAATCTAAATACCAGAGTGAATGGAAATAATATGAGATGATGGTCAAAAAGTTAAGCTTTTCTAAATATTTTAACTGTCATTTATCCTCTTCTATGTTCAAGGTTTTTCTCTCAATATACATCCTCAGTATGTAGGAGAGATTTCACCCAAGAAGTTGCGTGGGTTTACCAACTCCACTGTTGCTGTTTTTCTGACCCTGGGAAAACTCACAGGACAGGTTGTTGGACTACGGTAAATTCTCCAATTTTTCTATCAGGTTGCACTAAAAGTACAAATATTTCTATAACTTTACCCCCTCACCTAGTCAGTGATGGAGAAACACTCTCATCCTCCCCAAAACTTGCCTTAGCTTATGGCAGAAGAAAAATATTGATCATATTTGAGGGAAACATAGTTTTAAATACAGAAGGCAGAAAATTATTTTCTGATAATCTGATTTCTTCTTATTTGCACACTCTTTCTACTAGGAGACTTCCCCTCCAAAATTCATTGTACTTACATGAAGAGTCATAGCAAGATGTTTTGGTCTTGTGGCTAAGCAGTGGTCAAATGAGTCTCATCAGCTCTCTGGACATTATACTGGGTTCCAATGATATTCAGAAAGATTTTCAAAATATCAAATAATTCCTTTAAAATAAATTTTGAGAAATAAAAAGAGCCAAATTTGTGAAATTTGCCAAATTAAAGTTCAGGGGTTAGCTCCTGTGCGCCCTGGAATGGAATCTGAGCAATCTTTATCATTCAGAAAAACTTCCTGAACTTTCATTCCATTATTTCAGCATAATCTTGTTTCACATACACTTTCCAGGGAGATTTTAGGAAGCGAAGCTTTGTGGCCATGGTTGTTAGCATCTAGTGGACTTTCAGCACTGGTTCAACTGGTTACCCTCCCATTTTTCCCTGACTCACCATCCTACCTCCTGATACAGAAGGGTAATGAGGAAGCCTGCAGGAAAGGTAGAGTGTCTGCTTTCCTCACTTACTTCCCTTCCTCTGCTCTGTTGTAGTGACAGCCCCTGCAGAAGACAAGAGGCAGGGCAGAGCTGTGCTGCACAGTGCAGTGCCACGGAGCAGAGGCAGTTTCACATACACCAGTTGAGGTACCTGTGACAATATGTCTGTATGAACCTGGGCCTTGCTCAGCCTCATTCTGTCCGTGAAGACAAGAAACACAGATGTGTATCAGCATGTCTAACACTTCCCACCTTGGTGGGTACTGCTTTATTTCTTTAAAGGAAATGGTTCAGGCAGCTCTCTTTTTTTGTGTTACTAAACAAAAAGTACTTCAATGTTTACTTAGTTTACAATTAAGTAAACTCCACATTAGAAAGCTGTGCTATGCTGACAACCAGAGAGACAAAATCCTTCCAATTGCTCGCTGCCCCTGCAGCAACCAGATGGCAGAAGCAGCACCAGCACCACCACCTACACCAGTGGACAGGCAGACTAAAGGGTTTAATGCAACCACTCCCGATGGAGCTATCCTGGTAGAATAATCCACTTCCCTCTGTCTCCCCTACAGCCATCAGGAAGCTCTGGGGGGAAGGAGACTACCAAGCAGAAATTGATGACATTATGAAGGAGAAGGGTGCAATGGCGAGCACGAAAACCTTGCGTGTCCTTGAAGTAATAAAAGAGCGATCTTTGCGCTGGCAGCTTTACATTTTGATGACTGTCATGACCACACTGCAGCTCTGTGGAATCAATGCAGTTGAGTGCTCGATTAATCCCCAGAACAAGAGACAATGCTAGGCAGCATTACAAACCCCTCAAAGTCAACGTTATTAAACCAGCTTAGAACTGTATCTCAACTTCAACACTTTTTTCACAGGTGCATTTCTTCTTTGCATTTTTCAGATATACTTCTATTCTTTTGAAGTATTCCACACAGCCAAGTTTGAAGAATACCTTATCCCCTACGTGTCTCTGGGAGTTGGGCTGTGTGAGTGCTTGTCCTCCATACTGTGTGTAAGTCTTTTCAGATTTGCGTTTGAAGGAAAAATTTAATGTGGTCGACAACTGTGCTTTTCCTTTCTTATAACCAGGCTCAGGGACATTTTGCATAACCTAAGCCACATCCTCCTGCTTCTGCAAAACCACACGCAGGATAAAAAGAAGCTTTTTTCCCAAATTATTTGCAGGAGTGTATGTCTTTAGACTCACTTTTTTTCTGCAAAATAATAATTCTCTGATGTTCTGGATTAGATGTGTGTATGTATGTGTGCACAATTTGACATATGCCAGCATGGAAGGGAGGTAACTGTCTAATAACAGCCTAGGACTGACTAATAAACACAGCTTAATTAATAATGAATTTGTTTCGAAGAAACTAATCAAATTCATTAGGAATTAAGAGACTCTCAAATGACATTGATTTATGGCTATTATTTAGACAAGTGTTCTGCAAAGAACACATGGAGAGAGGAGGAATCATTTCCTTTGAGAACTGGGATTTATGATCCGTGTTTTCTGTTTTTCAGAGCACCCTTATAGACCGGTTTGGGCGGAAGGTGCTGCTATGGGGCGGATACACGCTGATGTGCTCTGTGCTAGCGCTGCTTACCATGACCCTGTCCCTGCAGGTAAGAGCCAGCAGCCTCCTGCCCACTTCCTCAGCACCAGCCCACCTTTCTGGTCTCAGCTTGCAGGATATGTATAAAAACTTGAGCCAGTGGCAGAAAATACAGACCTCTGCTATTCTGTTGTGTGTGTAATGATTTGATATCACTGGTTTCTCACTTCTAGCATCGTTTTTTCTGGATGCATTACTTCAGCGTTATCTTGATCTTTCTGTTTGTTGTCTTCTATGGAGTTGGACCATGTGAGTACATCTGGGGTTATGCTGGGAGGAAATTTGGTATTGTATTGGTTGGCAACACAACTGGCAGAGGAAGAACAGACTGGTGCCTTGCTAAAAGAGTTCTGAAAATTAAAGAGGGAAGGGCAGACACATACAAGTGGGAGACAGTAAAAGGATACAGACACCTCAAATTTTATTGCTGATCACATGATCTAAATAATTAAAACACAGTATCATCTTCTCCAGAGGGTGTGAGATAGAAATTTCAAAACAATTTGTAAATTACTCAGCTAAAAACAGGATGCTAGGCATTGCCAGGTATGTTATAGTAATCATCTTCAATAACTTAACAAGGTAAGCTTGTGCCTATCAGCATGCTCCGGGTGAAAATGGCCACAGGAGCCAAAGGGGAAGCTGGTTTTATAAACCACTGCACTAATAACAACTACCAATGCAATATGGAACGGCACAGATCCACTGATACCAGAAAGAGGAGTCCAGTACACACAAGAGGAACCTAAATTAACTGCTGTATTCCATTTCTGGAACCAAGGTCTTTCACCCTCATAGCAGAGGCCACCTACCAACAGGCCACCTATTCTGCCTGTCTGTCATCTCTGACGGTGCCGCTGGGAGGAACTTCAGCAGAAGCAAGGAAACAAATAACCCTGGTGTGTGTTTGGCTTTGCTTTTTCAGCTGGAGCCACTATATCTGTGATGGTTGAAATCTTCAGCCAGTCATACAGACCATCAGCCTTTCTGATCGTTGGCTGCATCAACTGGATGGGACTGTTCGTACTTGGGATGATTTTTCCAGTAATTGTTGTAAGTGACTCTAACAGGATCCCTCTTTCCAGGGTAATCTATTTCTGAATGCTGACAGGGGCAAAATAATAGTAATAAATTGTAATGCCATGCAAAGCTTAGAGCTCAGTCCAAATACCAAACCCACTCAGAACTTCCCCAGGCCTGTCAGAGGAGCAGCAATTGGACTCAGGTCAAACATGGCCTATGGAAACTCTTGGTTTGATAACTGTCCTGAACTGCGTATTGAGCACACCTCTGAATTTGAACTTCTAAGACACAGGCTTGAACTAAAGGGCATGGAAATAGAAATTAGTTTCTTATTTTCCTTATATTATCTTGCATTTCTGCTTGCAGGATAACCTGGGACCCTTCTGCTTCCTTATCTTTTTGGGAATCCTTGCTTTATCAGCAATTTTCATCTACTTGTATCTTCCTGAGACCAAGGGAAAGTCAATCATGGAAATAAAAGCAGAATTCAACAAGCTGAACTTTGGGAAAAAAGAAACCTCTGTCACTGAAAATAACTTTCCTAAGGAACAGGTGTCTTGCACCAAGCTCTGAATGTTCAGAGAAGAAATTTGCATCTCTTAGAAAAGACAGGAAACAATGTTGCAATAGAAGTAAAAAGGAAACATTAAAAACAGACTGCAAGCTCTTCTGTCTCATTTATTTTTTCTTTTCTAAGATAGATGTGAAACTCATTATGCTAGAGTAACGCTAAGTACCTCCTAAGCAGGAACCTGCTAGAAAACAGCTCAGAGAAGAGTGTCAGAAATACAAAAGATGATGTAAAATAATTTAAGAAGACAAACCAAGGCAAAGAAGGATTAAGAAGGCTCAATGACCATCAGTCATGAGGCTGGGGAAACACAGAGGTCTAAAATATTTGGCTGACAGGCACGCAGAGGAAAAGCTAAATACATGGTTTAGGGTGACCCAAGCAGATACAGACTAAAAATTTAGCACCTCAAATTCAGAAAACGGGTTTCAGCATGGTAACAGAGAAAAAATATTGAAAGCGAAATTTGCTGTGCATCAGTCCTGGAGATGTAATGGAAATCTCAGTGGAGAACCTCCTAGCAACTCCAGGCAGGGAGAAGGACCTGCCAAACCGAGATATTCTTGCATGCAAAAGAAGTAAAATGGCTGCTATAAAATACAGCAGACTCTCAAGAGCATCTCTGGTGTCTAAGGAACTGATTTCCAACCTGGGGCACTGGCTTCTGGGAATTACATCAGATGTTTTCACAGAAGAAAGAGTTTGTTTTGGAAATGTTTTTCTTCTTATGTAAGCAAGCTGGGGAAAACGACTGATTATTGTACCCAGCAGTAAAAATAGGTTGTGAAGTTCATTGGAAATAGAATAAGTTTTTCCAAGTGACCAATAACAAGTATAGTATGATTTGCAATGAAACGCTTTGGATCATGCCACCTGCTTTCCTCTAACCACTGAAGAAAAAATGAATCAATATTACAAACTACAGTTTCTCTCCTTACAGATGGAGGTGTCACTTGGGTTTGCTTTTAATGCCTTGGCTTAGGAAACATACCCCAAAAAGGCTTTTTGTAAACCAGATTTTATTTCTGGTTCTTTTTAGAGTTTTCATTATTTTCAGAATGCATACAGGAAACACAATCCACAAATGTGGGCTGTAAATGAACACTGACGCCGTAATTTCATCTCCTGAATTTTTATTTGCTGACTTTTTACAGCAAGGGTGCTACGGTGAAGGAACTGACTTAAAATCAACATACACCACACAATCAAAGAATGGATTGGGTTGGAAGGGACCTTAAAGATCATGTGGTTCTAATGCCCTGCCATGGGCAGGGATGCCACCCATTAGGTCAGGTTGCGCAGGGCCCAGTCAACCTGACCTTGAACACAATCAGCTTCAGCATGTTCATACAGAAGTTTTCAGCATTTAAAAGTATTTGCTTCAATTACACCATTCAATACAAGCATTTAGTGCAAGCTACAGAAAGCTCTCCCTCTTTTCTGCTTCCTGGAGTGAGTAGAAAAGCTCTTAACTCAGAAACTACTGGGCATAGACACCCATCACTTTTAGCATGGAGAGATCATCAAATCATTTATGTTATCCTCATCAGCATTTTCAACCTGTTTTCCCCACACATCTCACTGTGAACACCCCCTACCAAATGCCATATGATCCCTCTAAATCACTTCTCTCATGTAAGGCTCCTCTAGGCAGCAGTGAGAATTGATCCCAGCTCTGCCACACACTCCCTCCACTCTGGATAAAAGCCACTCGTGTCAGAAAGCCTGTGGATTTCCTGTTTCTCAGGAGTTATGACTGTTATGGAACTATTTGCACAACAAAGGAGCAAGTTGAAAACAAGTGTTGTCTGAGCATGCAGCATCAGTGCTCACCACAGTGGAAAATCAAGACCCTGATTTTGAGGCATCTTTGTCATGACTTAGTCATGGTTCAAGAAAGGTCTGCACAACATGCTGTCACTGGGGTTTTTGTGTTATGGTCTATTCCACAGAAAGAGTTCCAGACCCCACAATTGAATCATCCATACAATTTTTAGAAACAATTACTAGACTTGCATAAAGAGGTGCATTACAACCTACACTCAGTCTCTGAAACACTTGCTTTTTTGCTGGTTTCATGATCAGGCCGTATCCAAAGATGAAGTGTCATTTTGGATGCCTTGTTTTCCAGAGTGTAAAAGCCAGGTTCCCTCCCAGGACAGTGCATTGGCTGTCTGTGTTAGCAGTCTGCAGATGGCACATCCAGCCTCACCTCTCCTGAGACACTCCCACCCCTCTCAATGCACCTGCCGAAGGTATCACTGACTATTTAAAGGCTCCTGAGGTGCTTACTAGCACAGTAGGCTGAGCCAGCTTACGGAGAGTTAGAAAGAAAGCTGTGAACAGGGTGAGCTGAAAAAAAACCTGCTTGTGATCCAAAGATGCCTAAATTCATTGTTAACACAAATATAAGCAAGGATAAAGTTCCAGAATCTTTTGCAGGGGAGCTCACCCAACAATTATCAAAAGCATTGGGCAAACCAGCACAGGTAAGTCCATTTGCTGAAATGTTTTCCTTCTTTAGTCTGCTGTGCCCATGCAATGAGCTGTTTCTGAGTGATAGCCTTGATAAACGAATATATCTAATGACTCACCAGCATTTGCAGTCTTCTCTCTGGGAGAATATCAAATACTTGTTTGCTGTAACTTAGTTTTATTGAGGTCTCAAAACACTTGAAGTATTCAAACTAGCTTTGTGTAGGATGATATTCCATGTAGTTATCTGTGTAAGTGAAGACACTGGATGTACGTGGGTATGTATCCACAGGTATTTCTGTGAATACCTCTCAAGAATCTGAAAAGCAAACCTCACCCTCAACTGCTTTGCTGAGTCCTGTTGAATAAGTGCCTGTTATCTGCCACCAAATTGCCTGTAGCCTAGTGGTTACAGCTGAAGTAAAAAAATTATTTATTCAGCTTGCTTGGACATCTGGCAAAAATATCTATGTGGCATCATGCTATTTGTAGTCAAAATACCAGAGTAAAAGCTGTCTGCTGGTTTCACTACCAGACTGGAGGGGTTTTACCTGCCAAAATATACAGCAGTATTCTACTGAGGTAAAGTACTGAAATACTGGTATTAAGGCTATTATAAGGATTAATAAGGCTATTATTTACTTAATACTGACTGGTCACTAGTCACTGTATCAGCTGAAGATTGTTGAATATGAAAAACCAAAAGAAAACTTCTCTACAGAGCTGTAAACTTCCTAACGTGGGCTATACCTCAGTTGCTGTAGCTGCAGTAACTTCAGTGAGTTGGCTACTGATCTGTAGCAGCTTGGTTAAGCACCCTTTCTGCATATTCACTAGCCCATTTTCAGAAAATGTTTGTCTTGCTTTGGGAGTGATGCTTTGAAACTGCAGAAAGAATGAAGTTTTGGTGCCTACAGAAAGGACTCTGAGGGCTCCCCAGCAAACCTTTCTCTATGTACTGGGACACTTGAACACATGAAATTCTTATGTAAAACTAATGTGTTCTATCCCTCTTTAAAAAAAGCCAACAATTTTATCAGTCTAGCAAACAAGTGCTTGCTGTTGGAGGGGCAGGGGGTGTGTCAGCTGGTGGTTCTTGCATAACAGCTTCTGAATATAAAGCTAGAGGCCAGGACTGGGATGCAGCTGGAACAGGTTTGTGCAGCTGTGTGGAAGGGGTATGTAATGAGACTTAGAAATATAGAGGGAATAACAAAGAGATTTTTCTGAAGAGGACATACAAGCTCTTCGTGACAAAGGATGCAACAGGAAAGGGAGAGTCTCTTAGTTATAACACAGAAAGAAGGAAAGGATTAGGGTGGGCTGGAATGCAGAGCTTTCCTCCCACAGGAAACTCTACCATTTGAGAAAAATACTGGTTTTCAATCAAATGGGGTTTTTTCCTACTGGAAGAACTGTTTCAAATATTTTCAAACTGCTCTAAGAAGAAAATAATGCTGATTGACTCTTCAACTTGACTTTTCTTTTAATAGTGATAACCTGCTTCCCGGGTAGATGTTAAAGGCATGGATGTACCCACATTTGGCATAAAGTCGAGAGCACATGGTGTCCAGACAGGGGAGAATAGGGCCAAGCAAGTGGGACCTCAGCAGGATCTCCTTGGCTTACCCTGTACTGCCATGGTCTAATGCACCTCACACCCAAATAAACTGTAAATGATGGCCAAGACTAATTACCCAGACAACTCCTGGTACTCAGGCTAGCTTGTTTTACCGAGAGGGTTGGTTGCTGCTGAGTTCCAACGATGCGCTGCTAATAAACGTGGGTAAGAACGGCACAGAAGCCAGATGAATGCCAAAGGAACTGATCCCTAGATTCCCCAGTGTGTGGATCTGACACTGTGTATTAGCAGCAGGGAAAATCGCAGGCTAGTCATTAATATTAACATAGATACTTTCTTCTATTTTTCCTGATATCAAGAACAAAAGTAGGATTAGGCTGTATTTTGTTTCATGACGGGGATGTTGATTTAGACCTCTGCTGTGTCAGTTCACATTTACCTCAGCAGGGAAGACTGCAGCAGGATCCAGTGAGGTGCAAAATCTCTCCGGAATGCAATGCGGCAGCAATGCAATTGCACACCCCCCTCACCCCTGACCTTCCACACAGGCAGGGAGAGCCTGGTGGCTTGGAGGAGGTGCTGGAGACATTAAAGGTCACTGGGCTCCCGGAGCACCTGAACCAGGAAGCCAAAGCACTATGGAGTCTGCACTGGCCTTCGACACAGCAGTGAATATCTAGAAGTGGAATGCAAATCTAGACAGCAAGATGTCAACAAATGAAAGACTTGCATATGAAAACCATGCACTTATTTTCACTGCAGTTAAAGTACATAAACACCTTCCCGGATTTTCAAAACTTTTCTTAATGTGGCAAAGAAAACATTCATTTTCTTCTTCCAACAGTATGTAGCAATACAGATCTCTCCTGATCAGGTGATGTCCTTTGGTGGCTCCACAGACCCTTGTGCTATGTGCTTTCTCTACAGCATTGGAAAGATAGGGGAGCAGGAGAACAAGGTCTACTCCAAATTGCTTTGTAACCTGCTGAACAAACAGTTGAAAATATCATCTGACAGGGGAGCTCATACAGCAATTTGTCTGACACGACTTTCCACAGATTGTTAAAACTATTCATCCCGGGCTGGTCCTTTGGTGTTCTCTATTAATGTGCTGATCGAAGAGGCTAAATGCCAAGTCAGTTGAGCAACTCCCCAGCTAAAAAGAAGAAAGGAGCAATTGCATGAGCTGCAGTGCTGATGTCCAGAAGCTGTAGTATTCCTTGGTTAAAATGATGTAGGTTCAGGCACTGTATGTGCCGGAGATATCAAGTGCAAAAGACCAGGTACAGACACAATAACTCAATGTCATTGTATTGATAACTCGAGTCACACGTACCAACACTTCCCTACTGCCTGTGGGTGGAGGTGTATTCCAAGAGCTTCCACTTACATAAAAAGCCTTTCTAGTCCTTTCCCTGAAGGTATTTCAGTCTGCTCCAGAAATGACTGTAAATAAAATACAGTATCCTGACAGCTTCTTAAACCAAGTAGACAAACACTAGAAACTCCAGAATGCAAGTAGGTGAGGCATTAAAAGGGGCAGGAGGAAGGGAGTGTATGGCCTGTGAAGTATAAAGCCCTAGGGGAGAGTCTGCAGCCTGGCTGTGTCCTGTTGCAGGAACACCCTGACCAGCCTGCAGCACTCTGCTCTCAGCAGCTAATGGTGCCTGTCTTCCCTTCCAGGATCTGCATCAGCTTCTTTGACATCAGTCCTGGCAATGTAGGCTGGAATAACACCACCTTTGCTTGAGGTGCCCTGGGGTGGTAACAGCTTATTCCTGAACCCTCACCGTGGTTTCGGAACTGCAGTTCTAGTCACCTTCTGGTATCTGCCAAATGCAAAAGGCATTGGTACCTTAGTTGCTGCTACCCACTGCTGTTTAACATCTTGCCTGCTGCTTAAATAAAAGTAAAAAGGCAGCAGAAAACTTATGACTGAGACCTTCTTGTTACTCTGGGAAGACCTGCAGTTGAGATGGAGGGTCCCTTCTCAAAATATTCCTAACAGAAGCCTTTATTTCAAAAAAAGTTTAGTCACGTATGAAGATGAACACTCCATTTGCCTTTGCCCTGTCCATGCTCAAGAGCCACATTTCAAGAGAACTATCTTGATCTGGTTTCAAGATATATTTAAGTCAATAGATGTGGCTATAAATGTTGCATATGGACCTCCCCGTCAAAGGAGGAAAGACGTGATTACCTCTTATTTAAAAGGGATGGATTGCAGTCCAGGTCCTCTTTAGGCCTAACAGTACAGGGATAACTAGCTGATTAGCAGAAAAGCTTGTGCTGTGTCCCAGGGCTCAGCACAGGCAGAGGGAGTGAGTGGAAAAAACCACTGTTCGCTGTTGTTCCCTCCCCTTTTCACCCACTGAGCAATTTGTAGTGACAGTGAAGATTAGAGCACAGCTTAGAATGAGGCAGAGGCACAGCAAGCCAGCGTAAGCCATTCCTAGGGACTGAAGTGGTGAATTAATTATGAAAGGAAGATTTGCATACAAATATTTATTATTTAAGCCCTTGGTCAGATAAGATCATTTGCTTCCAAAGTAAAATAAAAGACTGAGTAGAGATGTTTCCTGAAATTCTATAGTTAAGTGTATTGTGACTTTTTTCTGGAAGAGCAAATCTTATCACACTCCTGTTCTGAACTCTATTGTTAACATTGCATTTTGTCCCTACCACAGCTTTGCTTTGCAGCCACAGACTTTAAATACAGACCTGCAACTCAACCTACAAAAATGCTTTGTTGGGATAACAAATGGAAGCTGCTTTATTAGTTAGGGAGACAAAAGAGAATGAAATTGCAGATGTCTCTCCATTGTGTGGCAGCATAGCCAGGGGCTGCCACTCTGGGCCTGGGAGGCCACAGAGCAAGCACACCAGTGGTGACGTTGCTCTCAAGATTTTCCCCCTGCAGAGGTAAAATTCCCACCCTACCTCCATGCAACAAATGTGGGAGGCAAGCAGGTGAGAGGAATAAATAGGACTACGCAATGGCAGGGAGCTGAGGATATCAAAGGGAGGAAACTTAATCGGTTCTTAGCCACTGTTCTTAAGCACCGTTGATCACTAAAAAAGGAAGTGCTCCTGTTCTCAGCATTATGATCTGTGTCACTCCAAAGCATTCCCATGTAACACCATGCCTTACTCCTCACTCAGGGCTATGTCCGTTCACATGTGTAACATGTATGGACGGTCAAGCTCTCTAGCAGCAACAGTGCATGATTCTTGTGTGTGAAATGTCTGGGTGGAGAGGGCTCCGGGCCCGATCTTCTTTAGCCTTCCTGTGAGTCATTTCGTGCAGCAGAGCAGCGCTGCCGCCGTCGGGGCAAGCAAGAGTCAGGGTGGGGAGCTGTGCCCTGGCAGCCTACGTGCATCACATCACACAGCTCAGCATACGGCTCGGCTCTGCTGCCTCTAACCTCCGAATAGGCACGCACCAGTTCATTCCTAAGCAAAACAAAAATCACTTCTGCCTTTTTCCAGTAGAAAAATATTATGTGAAAATGGGGATGCTGAGGAACAATAGGTCATTTTTAATTGGACTGAAATACATTAGAGAATAATGAATATGCCAGCAAGGCAGGCGTTTCTGCTTACACCGAGCTA
The DNA here is from genome assembly GCA_013400235.1 of Oriolus oriolus. NCBI lineage: Eukaryota > Metazoa > Chordata > Aves > Passeriformes > Corvidae > Oriolus > Oriolus oriolus. Next base: position 499,207 of record VXBT01000192.1, on the reverse strand, counting down.
AAGCTGTGCACACAGTTAAAGCAAAACCGGTACAAATGTTACTTTATTTTGCAAAAGAAAAAATTCCCGGAGCCACGGCCAGGACCAGTTTTTTGCAACTGCCAAGCTAAGGCTTACATCCCTCTCTGGCCCTGATCCTGCAGAAGCCAGTGGGAGTGCTACAGCGGTAGTATCACATGCGCTGATACCACGTTATGTATGAGCCGCCCAGCGCGCCCGGACTCGGCTCCAGGAAGGAGCCTGAAACAAACCCTCAAAAAATGTTCAGTGGCAGCAGCAAAGCCAAGGAATAACGGCGGAGCAGGGGAGACCTCCGGCCGAGCTCCTGCTGCGGGAGGTGGCTGCATGCTGGTGTGTGCGTGTGTCCCCGCCCCTCTCCCTCCCCTCCCCTCCCCGCCGGGCGGGGCCGCTTTACGTCCTGTGCGGCCCCGCGCACTAAAAGCGCCGCCGACGCCTGCTCGTTCCACTGTGCTGGTGCCGCCGCTCGCTTACGTTCTCGTCGCCGGCCCCGCCGTCCCCGCCACCGCCACCATGCCCATGTTCGCCATCTACACCAATGTCTGCAAGGACGCCGTGCCCGACAGCATGTTGGGCGACCTCACCCAGNATCTCCGCTCCCTCGCCCCCTGGGGCGGGCGGGCCGCGGCCGCCGAGGGGAGCAGCTGCGGCACAACGCGGCGGCGGCCCCGCTGCTCCGGGGGAAGGAGCTTGTGCCCGTTCCGCCCCGCGGCGCCGAGTCTCCCGATGCCCGGCCCCTTGCGTGGAGCAGCAGCCGGGCCTGCAGGAGCGCGGCGCTCACGTAGCCGGGGATGTGCTGCGCCTGTGCTGGCGGTCGGGATTCGAGCAGCGGAGCCGCGCAGTGGCACGGACCCCCCCGGGCAGAGGCTCGGATAGACCGAGCGCTCCGGGCAGCTCCCGGCGGTTCAGCCATCCGACCTGGCCCCTCTTGGGCCGCACCGCAGCAGCCCCAGGAGCCGGAGCTCGATAAGACCGAATCGTTGCCGGGCTCTCTGTCAGGCCCGTCGCCTCGGTCCGTGATTTGGGGATGGGAGCTCTGGCACGCAGACACGGGTTTGGGGCCTTTATCTCGCTCCGCCCCGTGCGGTGGCAAGAGGCTGTGGCGGGCAGGAGTGCCCGTGTCGCCGGCGGCTTTGTGAACGCACAACCGCGTTGCTAAAGCTGAGAGCCGGGCCGAGGGCCCCGCAGCCCCCCAGGGCCGTGCCCTCCTGGGGGCTGGAGGGCCTGAGCCTCCCCTGGGCCTAGGAAGTGCGCAGAGGGCGGCACTGAAGAGCTGCCTGACCCCAGCACAACTGCTCTGTTTAGAGCTGGTACCCAAAGCAAATTTTCGTCAGGAGAGGGCGGTTCGGATAGCTTGTAACTGAGTGTTTCCCTCCCGCAGTACATAGCTGTGCACATCATACCTGACCAGATGATGTCCTTTGGGGGCTCCACCGATCCCTGCGCACTCTGCAGCCTCTACAGCATCGGCAAAATAGGAGGGCAGCAGAACAAGACTTACACCAAGATGCTGTGCGATCTGATCTCCAAGCACTTGCATGTATCTGCAGACAGGTAAGGCTGGGACACAGTGTAACCGTATTTATCTGGCTTTCTTGAAACTGCTTTGAAAAGCTTATTTAAAAAAACAAAAAGCCGGGAATAATTCCATGTGTTTTGGAAAATACCAGGTGATTGCTTGTAGCATTTTTATGTCCATGCAAGAGTTTGGTGCCTGCCTCTTTCCCTGGAGAGTCCTCTGTTCAATAGCTTTCTGCTCGGAGAGCATGGAAAAACACCAGAGCACTGACAAGTTGCCCAGTGTGTCTTTTGTGTCTGAGGTGTGATATCTTGTCCTCTGGTGAAGCAAGGCTGAAAGCACAAGGAAGGAGCAGTAACGGGCTGGAGCTGAGAGACAAAAGTAGAAGCCAGCAGGCTGTGAACAGCTCCCTTGCAGGCTGCGAAACCTCAGGAGAGTGTCTGTGTGCCAGCCATGAAGGATGGGAAGGGATGGTGCCATGAGGGTTGGAAGGGAGACATGCAGAGCCAGGCCTGAGGGCCTGCTTAACTCTCCAAGGCTGCCAGTCTATGTGACAGTGTGAGGGACTGCAGCGCTCAGAAACAGAAGGGGTTGATCTCTGGAAGTTCTTTACAGGCTGCTAAACAAAAGCTGTCTGGTGTCTGGACAGTCCCTGACTGCAGAAGAATTTGTATTTTTAAAAAAGAGAAAAAGTACAATTTTGAGGACTGAGAAATATTGACTGTTTGGATGCTCCACCAGATTTTTGGTAAAGATGAAGCTTGATGTTTTTTCAAGCAGAAGAATGGGAAGCACTGTCCCCTGTTGTGTTGTCATGACTTACATAAATGAATTAATAAGGTCATTGTTATTTCCTCCTTTACCTCTTCTGCAGGGTCTACATCAACTACTTTGACATGAATGCTGCCAACGTGGGCTGGAACGGCTCCACCTTTGCATAGAGCTGTCCTGTCTGTCTGAAGAGGCTGTTCCTGGATGTCCCCTCACCCTGCCCTGTAGCAGAGACCACAGCACAAATGGCCCCATGTTGCACTTTGTGCACTCTCACAGATTGATGGCTCCTTGCTAGTGTGTTTAAATATTGCTGCTTCAACATTCCTCTGTTTTCTCTGTGTAGAAAACAAATAAAGATTTAGAAGTAAGCTGTGTGGTGTAGGCTTCAGCAGGTTGGGGATGGAGCTGGGCAATTGCTAACATGTCTGTTTCGCTCTGAACCTAAAGCAAATAAAAAGGAATGTTTTGGGTTCGCCTGTGTTTCTTAGACACGGCATTTCATGCTATGGTGGTGGTGCCTGGGGCTGGTTCCTGACAGCACTCCAGTGATTTTTACCTTGCTGTGTCCCACAGGCTGTAGGTGTGTTCCGGGCTGCGTGTTGCTCTGAGGTTTGTTTTTCAATTGTCTGCCATTGCCACAGCAGAAGCAGTCCTTGGACTAGCCCTGTGCCTGCTGCTTCAGGGCATTGTTCCTCTGAGGATGTGCCACCTGTGTGTGGCCAAACAAGCAAGGAAGGAGTGTTTTTGCTTGCTGAGGGGAAATGCTGTTATCCACGTTGCTTACACTGCCCACTCAGGCAGCGGGGATGGCCCTCAGCGCTGTGGAAGCTTCAGTGTGCTCTGCCAGCCTATCCCGCACTGATGCTGGGCCCTCTCCCAGCGTGTCCCGCAGCGCTGCTGTGCAGTGCCGGCCTGTCCCACCCTGGGGCACTGCTCTGTCCCGCACCGCTGCTGTGCAGTGCCGGCCTGTCCCACCCTGGGGCACTGCCCTTTCCCGCTCTGTCCCGCCCTGAGGCTCCCCTGGCCTGCGGGCTCCCGTCCCTCCCCTCAGGGTCCGCCCCGGGAGCGCACGGCGCTGCTCCAGCCCCTGCCGGCAGGGGGCGCCCGCCCCGCGCCTTCTGGAGCCTTCCGCCTCGGCCTCGCGGGGCGTAATGACGTCATCTCGGTGCGCCCGGGTGGCGCGGCGTGGTCATGGCGCTGTTCTGCATCAACAGGTACCGCGGCCCCGCTCCCCGCTCCCCGCTCCCCGCTCCCTGCTCCCTGCTCCCTGCTCCTGCTCCTCTCCGGCTCCCAGTCCCGGACCCTGACCCTGCCCCGGGCGCTGCCTCAACCCCGGGCTCGGGCCGGGGGTGTCTGTCCGGAGGTGTGTGCGGGCGGGCGGCTCGTGCCTGAGGAGGTTTGTCTGGGCTGTTTCAGGTACGGCGGAGAGGACGAGCAGGAGGAGGAGGCTGAGGCGGGGGACCGGGCGCGGGTCCTGCTGGAGCGGCTGCAGCAGCAGGCCAGGGCCCGGCAGCTGAAGAAGCAGCGAGAGGCGCAGCCGCAGGGAAGGGAAGGCCCAGGGGACGCGGGGCTGAGCCCCGGGGGTGAGCCCGGCGAAGGAAGAGGAAAGAGGAAGAGGGAGAGTGAAGAGCAGCCCAGTGCTCAAGGACAGAAGAAGCTAAAGACGAAACAACAACCCCGTAGCTCTTCGGAAGAAAGGGCTGGTACTGAGGAGGCAGCAGATGGCAGCAGCCCCACGAAGAAGACGAAAGCAGATAGAAGAAAATCGAAAGTGCAGCGAGAGAGGAGTGAAGCAGGTAAGGATAAAGTGAGGTTGTAGGATTTCAGTTCGTTGTGGTTTACAGTTTTCACAGAAAGTAGACACAAGTTGCTCTTTGAGTACCTTGCCCAGTTTTCCTGATTTTGTCTTCATCTCCTTAATATGTTCCCAATTTCTTTTTTTTAAGGGAAGGCTCCATATTGCAAACCTTGAGGATGAGTTTAGTGTAAGGGGAGGAGGGAAGCATGTCACATCACCTCAGTCTTGCTGCGTCTATACCAAAAAAGAAATGTTTGACTTTTACACTTGGATTTAGGAAAAAAGAGCTTGCAAGTTGTTGCTTAAGTCCGGTGTTCTAATATTGCCTACATCCCTTTTCTGTGACATGTTCTGACCTGTAGCTTTGTTTTGCTGTTACCCAAGTTCCAGATTCTGAAGAAGACATCAAAGAACAGGAAAACAGAAACAACTTTAAAAACAAGTCTAATAAAAGGAAGAAGATAGATGAGGAAACACAAGGAGATGAAACAGGGAAGAAAGAGAACAGTGAGAAAGCTGAAGGAAATCAAAGTACAAAGGAGGAGCTGCCCTCAGCAGCCTCAGGGGAAGAGGCAAGTTGTCCACCCTCCAGTATGATGATTCTCGGAGACTACGATGCAAAGCCAGTGCAGAAGGTAACTAGCTTGACTGAATTTTGATGATGATGAAAAAACATGTTTCTTATGAGTTTATTTTACATATGGTATTGCCATATTCTCCTTTCCTTCACCTCAGGTTCAGCCTTTCTTACCACTGTGGCTTGCTCAACCCAAACGAGTGCAGAAACGCATCAAAGATAATCTGTGTCCAGTCAGAGATGTCCCAGGAATCCATCCCTGGCTGTTGAAAAAGCTGCAAATGAATGGAATAGACTCCTTTTTTCCAGGTACCTTGATAGTGCTTTTGTTTCTTTCCAAAGGCACTTAAAGACTTCCTGCAGTCTGGTGCTGTATATTTTATGTCATCACTGAAGTAAAATACAGGACAGAATTTAATGCACAAAAGTGACTGTACCGGGTTTAACCCTTCTTTTTCAAAGCTTTGTCTAGGCTGAGTGAAAATCTGTTACCTGCTCAGAAATGCAGCTCGAGGTAATGGCTCCCAGCTGCCCAAAGAGAGAAGTCTTACTTGTGTCCTCGCATTTTTCCTCCTTACGCCAAGCTTGTGTTTTAGCTCCTTACTTTCCACCATCTCTGCTGCTGATCAGATCTGGGAACTCATTAAGCTCGTTAAAGCACCAGAAAAACATACAGACAAACAAGAAAAATCTGTTTGTTTTCCATTATTTTGCCAGTTTTGCAAACAAGTGCAATAAATGTCGGCTCTGAAGTAAGTAGAAAGGACAGCTGGATGCAAGGATGAGGATAGAGGGTGACCTTCAGACCAGCTGAGCCTGGAGGCTTAGGCTGTGTCAGAGGCCTATCAGGGTTATTATGCTGGGAAGCCAGTACACATTTTCTCATTTAAAAAATGCTTTTATATAACATTCTCAGTTATTAGTGAGTTCATTAACCATCTGGTTTGTGTTTATTTCTGTTTCTGCTCAGTCCAGGCAGAGGTGATTCCTGCCATTCTCCAGAGTGCCTCCAATGGGTATCTGATGGGGCGGGGGGGATACCGCCCCAAGGACATCTGTGTCTCAGCACCCACAGGCAGTGGGAAGACCTTGTCTTTTGTCATACCCATTGTACAGGTGAGTTAATCCTCAGGGAAGTATCTGTAGGGGAAATGCTGGGGTTGCTTTGTTCGAGCAAAACCTGAACTTTAAAGTAGGTCAAAAAGCCAAGGAATTTGTGGACATAAGGTGGCAGATTTTCAGCTCAGAGCTGTCTGAGGGAGCTTCTTGTCAGCATCCCACTCCTTTTTCTCAGACAGCAGGCACAGCATGAGGAGTTGGGAGGGTGGAGAAAAGTGGAAACATGAAACTGTGAGAATGTGTCAAGCCCATCTCTTCTTGCTAAGTTAGGTACAAGAACCCCATTCTCTAGCTTTTGGGGACTCATTTGGCCTTTCTTTCGGCAGGTTCTGTTAGATCGAGTGGTTTGCCATGTACGAGCTCTGGTTGTTCTGCCCACCAAAGAACTGGCACAGCAGGTATGTGGCTCTTCACCCTCTCTGAGCAGAGCTGGGCTGAGGGACAGGCTGGTGCAGCCAGTACTTTGGCTGCTCTGTGGAGCAGGCTGAAGGCGTGCCAGTGGGTTTGATGCTGTTCATGTAATGGAAAGTATTTACTGCAGCCAATTCTGTGGCAGCTGACAAAGCCCATCTCTTTGCAGGTGAGTAAAGTGTTCAACGTTTACGCTGACGGGACAGGTCTGAAGGTCGTTTTGATTACTGGCCAGAAATCTTTTGCAAAGGAGCAGGAGATGCTTGTCCAGAAAAAGTAGGTTAAAATGTATTTTGGTAAGGTTTATAGAGATTGCAAGCTAATTAATCTCATTAAGCAGGGCTCAAAATATAGTCTATTGCAGCACACCATCATGCTATCATGATTTTGGAGAATGGATTTATATGCTGGACTCTGGTGGTTCTGTCTTTGTCATAGTGCCTGGTACTACCCCTGTTTTGTGATTGTAATGTTTTACTAGATTTTTGGGGTTCTTCATCAGCAGATGTTCAGAATGTGAATGTTTACCTTATACCCACAGGTACATATGACTGTGTGGCATTTTGCTGCAATTAAACTTTTTTAAGAGCAATGAACAATGACACTTTCTGTTTAAAATGAGGCAGCACAATGGAGACTGGTGTCTGATGTCCACCACCGCCCCTGCATGCTCTCCAGTGTCAAGTCCATATGTGAATTTTGCTATTTCTCAGTTAACTGAGTGGTAGGAAAACCTTAAAGTCTGCTCCTTAAGGTCTCTGCTACATGCTTTATGGTGAAGAGAGAGACTTACTGATGGGCTGCTTGTCCTTTCAGAGTGACAGGCTACTGCAGCCTGGCTGACATTGTTGTGGCCACACCAGGGAGGCTCACGGATCACATTAACCAGACCCCAGGCTTCAGCCTGACACAGCTTCGCTTCCTGGTGAGTCACGTCCACGGGTCTCCCATCTGAGCACAGTGTCTGCTGCAGCAGTAATTCCTGCTATCTTCCTGTGTGGAACATAAATACATCTCTGTTGGAACTGTTGTGTGGGCCTGTCTATGCTCCAGATTGTGGAGGCAGCAGTCACAAGATGAGATGTTTTATTTCAACTCGTGACACCCAAGCATCCACCCACTTCCCCTTCTCTCTTAGGCTCTTGCGAACTCGGAGTAAGGATGGGCAGAGAAAGCAATTCTCTTGACTAGAACCTTCCATTATTTACCTTCTGGCTCACTGGTTACAGATAAAAGGAAAATAAAAGCTCCTAGTATTTAACAAGTGGTGGTTTTCATCCTTGTGAATTCAGATCGTAGATGAAGCTGACCGTATGATTGATGACATGCACCAGAACTGTCTGAACCAAATTGTCAAAGCTGCATTCCAAATAGAAAATGACTCTGGCTCCAACATGCTTTTTCAGAGGACCAAACCAGGGCCTATAACAGCAGCCAGGTAAGTTGCAGAGTGCATTTCTTTGAACTGATAGTATGGACACCAGCACCTGGATGTCACTGCGCTGCTCCACTGTACACTCCCACACAGACTCTCAAAGCTCGATCCCTCTGAGGAATGTCTACCAAAATAAGGCAGTGAACAGCTGATGCCAGAGGATGTCCTTCAGACTAAGTATTGTATTCTGCAGGCTTTCCTTATTTAGACTAAAGGAGCATCAAAAGAATGCACAAATATTGCAAATCTGTGACACATTTGCACAGTAGCTATAGTAACGCCCTCTGGCAAAGCTGAGTAATGGATTTGGAGGAAAACTCTTGCAATTAACTATCTCCAGCTGCTGGTTTTGTACAGCAATGGTAGAGATGTGTCAGAAACTGAGATGAACGGCCAAGGAAGGACATGACTAGGATGAAGACATGGGTAACCAGGGTGCAGGGACTTGTGCAGGAGTAACGCATTGGGGCTGTGCACTTGACTGAGAATGCTCATCAGTTCTGTCTGTGAACTCCACCATAAAACAAGGGTGGAAAAGAACCTATAGGAAAAGCCCAGGGCAGGAAAATAGCATCAAAGAGCATTCACTGCTTCCCTCACATTATCTGAAGGCACTTAGGGTGAAACTCCTTTGCCCCATCCTCAAAGCCCAGTTTCTGTGTGCTGTTTCTTTCAGCTCCTGCTCTCCTCAGATACCCTTACAGAAACTGCTGTTTTCAGCCACACTGACCCAGGACCCAGAGAAACTGCAGCAGCTGGATTTATTCCAGCCTCGCCTCTTCACATCTGTGTATTCCGAGAAGAACAGAGATGGAACAGAAACTGAACAAGATAATAAATACACGCTCCCTGAGGGGCTATCGGTATGATGTTAATTCTTTGGAATAAGTTATACTTGAAGATCTGTTTAATTCTGGACTATCTAGTTACGGTTTTACCATAAACAAGTATGTCTTCCCTGTGTTTCCTTGCAAAAGTGGCTTTGGGAGTATATATGACCCAGAGAGCTCTACCTTTGCACATTTGTTTTCTCATTACTTAATGTTCATTTGGTTAAGACTGGATTATTTTTTAATTATTCTCTTTTCGTGTGGAATTAAGTGTACCAGCAATGGGGAGTAGAAATACGAAGTCATAATAATGTAGTAGTACCTATCAATTGTCCATATGTCTAACATTCATTTCAAGGCATGTATATACAGGGCAGCCTTGAGACAAGAAGGCAGTGTATGTTGTTACTTGCAATGGAGAAGTAGGGGCATTAGAACAACTCAGGTCTCCTGTCTCCACTTGTGTTGTGTCCTGCCGGCCTGCTTATTCTTAAGGGGGTGGCATTATGGGCTCTGGTTTTGCTGCTGTTAGTCAGTTGTAAAACATCCAAGCCTGTGTAGGTCATGGACAGGTAGTGGGTTTCAGGGAAGATAGTCTTGGCAAGAAGTAATTTTTCTCTCTGAATTCCTTCCCTGTTGACTGCAGCAATGTTACGTGCCTTGTGACCTGAATTCCAAGCCTTTGCTCCTCTTGTATTTCATGCTGAAAATGAAATTCACCCGCGTGTTGTGCTTTACCAACTCCAGGGAAGCCTCTCACAGGTAAACATTAATGAGATCACTATCGTAGGTATCTGTCAAGGGATGTTAACAGAGGTAAGGAAGGGACAATTTCTCTCCCATTTACCTGCAGGTTGTTCCTGCTGGTTCAAGCCTTTGGTGGAGTCACGGTGGCGGAGTTTTCTTCTCGGTTACCTCCAAATGAGAGACAGAGAACCATGAAGGAGTTTGAACAAGGAAAAATACAACTGTGAGCATCTTAAACTAGTTTCCTATATGTTTTCCAGCATAGGCTCTTTCCAGTGTAAAAAGCTAAACAGAACGAGGGACACAGTTACATGGGGTCTTCTAAAACAGAGCATGCAGGAGTCTGCTGCAGAATGGGTGTGAGACTTGGATTTGTGACTTTGAATTGTTTGTCCTGCGTGTAACTCAGCGTGTTCCAATCTAGCTGCAATCTGAATTTCTATCTGTTGTTTTATAACAAGCAGTAAATACAAATGCTTGTTCATAGAGTTGCTCAAAACACACAGGTTTGCAAATACGGAGTTTAATGTTTGTGCTGGGCATCTGGTATTTGTAGGGAGGAAATGGATGTTGGTGCTAAAACTGTATATATATATATATTGTTAGAGCTTCCTACCAAAGCAATCCCTGCTCAGACTGGCATACAGGTCTACTTCTATCCATGTGTTTGATTTGCATTGTGATTTTGGTAGCTGTATGAAATTATATCTACAGAATGTCTCTGAGGAGAAGGTAAATACTTTTTTTCTGGATGTCCTTTTTATCCAAACCTGGTGTATAAATTCCTCCTTGACTACTGGAATTTCTCACTTCCCTATCTGTGTTCCATGTTTGTATGGAATGTTCCCATACCTTAGAAGTTTGTAACCTCCAGTGTGCTGGCAGCTGTCTGGCATGCTTGGAGAACCTGGAAACACAGTAACTTTTCATGCTCAGCAGAGGGTGACAGGCCTGTAGTGATGCTTGGAGGTCTGTGGGCAGCTAATAAGGCCAGTGGCAATATGGACTTGCAGTGCTGCTTGCCAGGCTTAGAGGCAGAGGCTGACTGTCCAGTTTGAACCAAGATTAGCAAGAGTTGTGCTGTGTTCACTTGTGTTTTACTTGTTCACTTGTGTGTAGTGCGTGAGATGTTACCTGAAAATTACTATATATACATTTACAACCAGGTTAATCAGCACAGATGCCACAGCCCGAGGGATTGATGTTAAAGGAGTGAATTATGTGATAAACTATGATGCTCCACAGTTCATCAGGACATACATTCACCGGTAAGACAAGAGGAACAAAAGGAAGGTGTCTGAGCTTGGTTTGCTTCGAAATATTTAGCAGAGGTGACATGCACTTAAAAGTGCTTTTAGCTTTTCTTTTTACTTTAATAGGCAAATAGCTTTCTAACAAAAATTAAGCCCATAGCGTTGCCTGGAATCAGACTTTCTTAAAACTGGAGAATTTCAGCATCAGAATCTTGGAGTTGATAATGGCAGTGACTATGGGGCTAAACTGACTTGAAGCTACTTTCTCTGTTTTCAGGGTTGGAAGGACAGCTCGTGCAGGAGAAGCAGGTGTTGCTTTCAGCTTGGTCCTTAGAATTCAGGTATGTCTGGCAGGGGATTCATTTGATAAGGATGCCTGCAGGGTCATAAGGAACATAAAGTTCATACTACTTCCCACCTTTTCCAGTCAGCGGACCTTAGTGCTTGGAAATTTCAGTTATTTCCTGGCTAAGCAGCATGTTCCAAAATGTGCTCATTTTCTAGCTGATAGGCAGTGGGTGTCTCATCTGCAGTGTCTGTTTTGTTGAGCAGGAGCGGCGGTTTCTGCGGATGTTGAGGGATGCTGGCATCCAAGATATAAAGAAACACCCAGTGAAGGGCAACTCATTGAAGCCATTGGTGCAGCAATATGAGAGAGCTTTGTGTAAACTCGAGAAGACAGTCAAGGTAATTGAAATGGGGAAGAAAATAAAAAATCAAACTGCAGCTTGCCCAGTTTATTGCAATACATGCTTAGCACAAGTATTAGTGTCCAGGATCCTTTCCTTTGTCTGAGACAGTACCATTTCAGTGTGAAGGCAACATTTGTGGGTGCATTGTTATGGAATACTCAGAAAGGGTGGGGAGGGGAGAAAGGTTTTCTGTCAAAGTTAGGCAGCATTCCTGGAGGGGTTTAAAAGACGTGTAGATGTGGCACTTGGGGATGTGGTTTAGTGGTAGGTTTGGCATTTCCAGGTAAATGGTTGGAGTCAATGGTCTTAAGGGTCTTTTTCAACCAAAACAATTCCGATTTCTGGTGGGTTTTTTCTATTCTGCCCTTCTCTTTACCTTTGTAGCTGGGATTTTGACAGCTACCCAGAGGACTGCAAGTGAAATAGAGATTAAACCTTTTGTCATTATAAAGACTGTAATGTACAGCTATGCTGACTAGAAGTTGGGTATCCCAAGCTGGGAAAGAATTATCTGCAGGCCCTGTTTTATACACCAGTTTGAAGTTGAGAGCTTTGAGACAAAAGCAGGGTAGCATTTACTTTGCCGGATGGGTGGACTAGGGATCCTTAATAGACTTTGTGCTGCGTGATTTGGGCAAGTGTTCTGCTCTCTAATTTGAGAACTCCTCATAAATACCTGCCCTTGAAAAATGATGATTTTGAGTGTAGACTAGGGAATGTTTGAGAACTGGGGCAGAAAGGATTATTAAATTGTCCTATTCCTCCCTGAAGTCCCTTCTGTGTGACTCTGAGACAGGGGCATCTTCAATCACCTTCTCAACTTTAATTTTGAACAGAACGAGCGAGCGCAGAAACGAGCCTGAACGAATGGAAGCTGAGATGGCTGATGTGGCACTGAAGCTGCTGAGTGGGACAGGACATGGACTGTTCCCCAGCACAGCAGTGCTGAGTCGTGGTCCCTGAATGGTTGGTTCCTCAACCTTATCAGAAGTCAGCTATTACAGAGCTTGTTTGTCTTTCAAGGACACTTTGAACAGAGTTCAGTTACTGCTTTAAAAAAAAAGATAAATTTTGAGATACAGGTTGTCTTGAAGAGGGCTTTGCATCGTATCCTGCTGGCATATGTAGAATTACCACCGACTCTTGAGCATGGCCTGATGGAACTGCTGTCCTCCAACGGTGAAGGCTGGGCCCTCACTTCTGCGCTGGGACAATGATTCTGTCTGTCTGCACATGCATCAACACCTGTGCAGTGCCTGTAGCAGAAATGTGTTTGAAGAGCTGCTCTAGGCTACAGTGACTCCAACTTTTAAATAAATATTATGTATATTTTTAAAACAGTGTCTAATAAAGATTCCTGGGCTCAGGAGTTGGACTTGACAATCCTTTTGGGTCCCTTCCAACTCAGGATATTTTATGGTTAGGTAAGGGGGAGATGATATGGAGTTGGGCCTGTGGGATGTGCCTGCAGAAGCACCCGCAGCACAAAGGAGCACATGGTAGCACAAAGAAGCTTGTCTCCACAGACCCTGGGGGAGGAGGCTGCCAAGAGCTGACGGGCGGGTCACCCAATACAGAGACATTCAGAGGGTGTGCTGCTGACATGGCAGCGTGTAATAGGTCGTGTAAGTGTATAAGACCAGCTTGTTTCTGTGAATAAAGAGGATTCAGTCTTTCTGCCGGACTGGGTCCGTGTTTCAATTGCCGACAGTTAGGGATGGAGATATTGTTGAAAGGACTTCTCACTGTTACAGTCTTGTGCTTTGTCCTTTTCCTGCCTATGTTGTTTCCCTCCAACATTCTGTACCAGAGGTAACAGCAGGTATTATTGTGGGTTTTATATTTATATTTATTTTCTATTTATTTATATTTATTAGTGTTGGATTAGTGTTAATGCAGACTGAAATGTCTGATGTCTAATATAAATGTCCTGGAGCCAGCTAGTGTCACTGCAAGCCATAAGTCTGTATTTGACACATGCCATGGTATTTTTAGCTGCCCTGGCAGAAGGCTTAGAGCTGCCATGTAGCTGTGGCCTGCAACAACACTCCAAGGGTTGTGTTTCCTTCAGCAGGAATGGCTCCAGCTCTGGCTTACTGTTTTGCAAAACAAAATAAATGTATGCAGGCATTAGCAATACATTTCTGAAAGCTGGGAATCTTGAAGGAATGGGTTTTGGGAAAGGTGGTTGAATCTTGTGAAGATATGAGCATGGTTGTTTTATAGCAATGAAGCAGTGTTTGTTTTCCTACTGTGACTGCTTGCTCTCCAGATGTTTTTCCATAGCACGGGTGTCTGGGCTGGTGCTGGAGTCACAGGAATGGAAAGTCCTGTTGTGCAAGAGCTGTGAGCCCCCACAGGGACAGGATCTGTCTTTTAAGCACCCACGTTCCCTCAGCCGGGCTGTGGTTTCTTTACTATTAAGGGATTATAAGGGCAATTATGGGGACAAGCCAGGGACCAGATGTAAGGTGGCAGAGCCCAGTTGAGACTTTGCCCGGAAAGTGCCACACCTATGAGTTAAGCACCGCCCTGGTGGGGTGCCGGAGGCCAGGGCGCTGTCGCCCCGCCCCGGCCGGGACGGGCCCAGGCGCCGGCAGCAGCGGCGGCAGCAGCAGCGACAGGATGGGGCTGGAGCTGTACCTGGACCTGCTCTCGCAGCCCTGCCGGGCGCTCTACATCTTCGCCCGGAGCAACAACATCCCCTTCGAGTTCAAGCGGGTGCAGCTGGCTAAGGGTGAGCGGGGCCAGGGGGCGGCGGGGGGGACCCCCGTGCCCCAGGCGGTGCCAGCCCCTGGGTTAGCGGGTGCTCCGCTGCTCCCCGCGCCGGCACCCCGGGTCCCTTCGCCACGCCCGGGGGCGATGCTTGATTCCAGCCCGCGGGTGGAAGCAAGTGGGCTACTCACCATCCCTACCAGGGCGAGATGCTGAGAGAGGGTGGGGGGGCCCTCCTGCTGCACAGGGTTCCTGGTGCCTACACAAAAACAATACCTAATTCTCCAATGCAACTCTGTTTTTAAAGTACTGATTTCAGTGCCTATGCTCCTCCGCAGCAAACAGGATACTGCAAAGGCATGTTGTATCTTTGAAACTGGCCCCACCCCAGCAGAAAATGGGGCTCTGAAAAAAGAGATGCTTTTCTAAGAAGTGCTCAGGATGTGCCAGGTCTGAGGCATTCCCCATTTAGATGGGAAAGAAAAAGCTGCAGAGATGTGACATTAACATATGGGCGAGGACAGCTGAGGTGTGTGGTTCTTGTTCAGTAATTCAACTTAGAAAAATTTTTGCTCTGGTACGCAGCAGCAGTTGCTGCAGAGCAGTTCTTCTCTTGGCAGGGGTTAACACCCCCTTGGGAGGCTCCTCATGCACCAGTTTGCCGAGCTGTCCCCATGTGTAGGCAGGGCAGGGCAGGCGTAGGGCTGCCCCTCTGGGGGCTCCATTGGGTCAAGTGGTTTGTGGTCAGGTTATTTTGAGAGGGTCGAGGACCAGCTTGTGAAGGCTGTGGAGCGAGACAGCGCAGCTGCCAGTAATCTGAACACTGAGAAATGAAGAAGGGAGGTGGTTTAGTTGGGTTAAAACCAACTGATAACTTGCAGGAGCCTGTCCGAAGGGTATCATGTGTTTTCACCAAAGGAGGCCCAAAGATCTGTATCTTCCTTCTTTGTAATTGAAGCTGGTAAAAGCTATCCTTCAACCTGTCCAGAGATCTGCTGGATTTGATATTAAGGTAATGTATTGGGCATAAAAAGGCCTCAGTAAGTAATGCTTATAAACAATGAAAGATGAGAAGGCTCCTGGAGCTGAAATTGATAAAGGAACAAAAGAGGCTCCAACTTGACACAAACATCAGACGTGCTGTGGTTGAGTCTTTGGGTGTTCCCCTGCATACCGTAGCTGTGCGTTGGTTGTATCTTACTGTGGCTTTCCTCCCACTTGTCTCATGGCAAAAATTTTTGCAATTGTTTGTAGCTGGGGGCTGGCTCATCTTGTGCCCTTCCCCTTCTTTCCCAATAAATTAACTGTTGTGGTGAGACACTGGAGCAAAGGAGAGGAGACTGGCAGGCAAGGAATGAGAGCACCAAAGAGAATGGAACAACTGAAACGCAGGTATAGGGGAAGTGAGAGGAAGGAGAGTGAATTAAATCACAGAGTCCAATGCTCTGTGCCCCTTGGCAACAGTGCCTGCTTTTGGCCTGTGAATTTAAGACGGGTGATTTGGGTGCACCTCATCCCGTTCCTGCAGAATGTGCACCTCCCATGCCATGGGGAAGCTCTCCAGGTCCCTGCACTGGGTACCACAGTGGGGGAGGCCTCACTGCACTGGTACCTGTCACTGCACAGTTTATAAAGACAAGGTGACAGAACTGATACTCAGAATTGAGGTAGTGAGTTAAATGTGATGCCCCAGAAAAGCTCTTGGGCCCCCAGTAGGGCAGGTGTCAATGAAAGGGGTAGAAAGAGTGACAATGGATAGGAATCACATGACATTCAAAGGACACCTGAAGACCTGAAATCTGCACACTTCATCTTTTTGAAAGGGGTAGGGGAGATGGGCTGTGAGCCAAGTGACAGGGGCATAGCCACAAATCAGGTTTGCCGAGTACTAGAAAAGCTAAATTTGCTTCCACAGCATCTCCTCTGGCACACAGATTCTCAGATGGCTCACACAGCAGGACATGGCACAAGGTTAGTTACACATTGGAGAGGCTTGAATACCCAGGCAGCCACATGTGACTGAAGCAAGTGGCTGGAAAAGGCTGTCACAAACAAGTCACACAAAACAAGGCTTCTGGGACTGGTCTCAGACATAAAGGAGTACACTGAGACCTCAGACGAACAAAGCACTTTCTCCTGTCAGGTTCACTCTGCCTACCTTTTGGGGAGGACCTACAAGAGAGCTTAAAAGCAACCTCAAATCCATATTTGCTCTGACAAAAGATATTCAAAATGCAAAAGATATGCAAATCTTTGCATACAAAGATCTGTAGCGAAGTACCCATGGCTTTATGTGGAATCATAGGAATTTATTTTCATCTGTGGATTTTAAAAAGCGAGTTGAACATAAATTACATTATCTTCCAGAAAAAAAAGTTATCTGCTTTCTCACTGTCCTTGTTGTTCATGTTTCTGATAGTGAGATCCCTTTCCTCCAAGGTGCTTGCTGCTCCCTCTGGGTTTGTACAGGACAGGTACCTTCAGGGACAAACTTGGAGTGGATAGAGCCCCAAGCTGTCAAGTGCTGCTGGTATGAAAGGACTCCTAACTATCCTGCCCTTGGTCAAGAGGTGGGTCTGGTATGCAGGCAATAAGCAAGTAAGCTGATACCATAGGGCTACCCTCCTACTCACCCTGCAACACTTATTCATTGGTTATAGACTTGATACAAGACTCTATTTGTACAGTCAAAACCAACTTGAAACTAGATGGCCCCCACAAACTCCTCAGGTGTTTACAAACTGGTCCTGAGTATCCCTGCCAAATAAAACTTCTCATTTCCCTCCTCAGGGCAGCACAAGACAGAGGAGTTCCGGAAGGTGAATGTCCTGATGAAGGTGCCTGCACTAAGGGATGGTTCTTTCACCTTAGCAGAGAGGTAAGGCTCAAATAAACTCAATCCCTTACTGCAGTATTGTTTATCCCAATGCTTGGGTTGCCAGAGTACTGCTGGGACTCCAGTCCAGACAGATTTTTGTCTCCTTCCTATCCTATCCACTTGTACAAACCTGTGTTTCAAGAAAAGCTATCGTATGTAAGCAGCTCGAACAGCATTAATAGTAGAAAAAGCTGCTGCTTGGAGCTACTTTGCTACTTTGTAAGCAGTGTTTCTGAGCTTAAATACCTGCCCACCTGTCCTCAAGCTCTCTGCCTGCAGCTGGAGGCTGTAGGTCAGTGCAGGAGATCTGACATAAAGCACCTGCTCCTGGATGGCCAGGCAATGTGAAGCTCACATTTGGTATAAACTCATTCTGCAATTTCTGTTTGCTCAAAAGTGTTGGTGGGGTAACTGTACGAGCAGACCACACCTGACTCACTGGGCAATTACCTCGTATCGGATAATTGCTGTCCACAAGCAGTGGGTTGAGCCAGCACAAACTCTCTCCCGTGCTGTGCCCCACTGCACTTCTACCGGACTCCAATTGGGTTTGTGTGGCTGCTTGTCCAGCAGTGCAAAATTTGGGGGGAAAAGAAAGGATGAGGTGCTTTAATCTCAGATGATCATCTTATCAGTCTGTCTTACTCTCTGGGCAGCATTGCAATCCTCCTGTACCTGGTCCAGAAATTCAAGACTCCTGATCACTGGTACCCATCTGACCTGCAAAAAAGGGCTAGGGTTGATGAATACCTGTCCTGGCAGCATGCCAACATCCGTGCGAAGGGAAGCAAGTTGTTCTTAACCAAGGTAAAACCATTATATATCAAAAATTAAGTGCCAAGAACTGTAAGTGAAATGGCCTGCCTGTGTGCAGGGCCTTTCTAAGCAAATGTACAAGCCAGATAACAGATAGGAACAAAACTGACTTGGCTGCTGAAGCAAGCCTAACTGAAGTGGCCTGGATCCTTCATGCTGCAGCCAAAGGTCCAGAGCAAATGCATCCTGGGTGAGCAGCTCCCACCAGACAGCTCAGTGCTGGCTGCTCGGCTTCACGGAAAGTAACAACCTCCCTCTGGAAAACAAAACGCAGTTGCTGGCAGATGATACAGCCTTCCCTTGAGAGGAGACTCTTGTGGTTGAATTTTCAGATTTCTAGGCAGCAGACAAGGAGGGTCAGGAAGTAATGACTGACATTAATGTTAAGCTGGCAAGGTTTATGAGCAGTTCTGGTTGTTCTTGTGCATGGCTGGTGAGGGATCCTCAGAAGGTGGCAGTGAGAGTGTGATGACTAGATTTGGAAGGAAACTTGTTTCTTCTCCCTGCCAGGTGCTGCTGCCTCTCCTCACAGGCCAGCCACTTCCTCCAGAGAAACTGGAGTTTGCTACTGAGGAGCTGAACATTGCCCTGAAGCAGTTTGAGGAAAAGTTCTTGCAGGACAAGCCCTTCATCGCAGGCAGCGAGATCTCCCTAGCAGACCTCGTAGCACTGGTGGAGCTCATGCAGGTGAGCATCAATCCCAGCACTGCTTGATATGTGAGTTGGGCTGTGGGCAGGCCAGGCCAAGGAGTGGCTGCTGCACCCCCACCTCTGTAATGGCAGATCTTCCATGGGGTTAAGTCTTGTTCCTTTTTGACTTTGACCACAATTAAGTTTGCCAGGGAACACCTACTTTGATGAAACAGTTTTTTCTATAGAAATATGGACCAAATTAATCAGGAAAGAAAGATAAATTACAAACTAGGCAGGAAAGTACAGATATTTGGAAGAGCTGTGTTGGTGTGCATGGACTTCCGTGTTCTGTGTTAGACCGTTCTTGGGTTAGCCATGACAGAACTCTGCTGCGCGTCCCAAGGAACAGCAGCTGCTGAGGATGACCACTTGCTTCCTATGACCTAAGAGCCAGAGATGAGCTCCACCTAACCTCATGACTGTCTGCTGCCTTGAGCCAGAAGCACACCCATCTTTCATTTGGTCCCATCCCTGGTAAATGTCGTGTTTGCCTCACTCCCGGGTGCTCTCTCTGTCTCTGCAGCCTGTGTGTGCTGGTTACGACCTGTTTGAGGAGAGGCCAAAGTTACGGGAGTGGCGCAGGCGGGTGGAAGAAGCTGTGGGGAAGCAGCTCTTCCAGGAAGCCCACGAAGAGATCATGAACATTAAGAACTTCACTGCTGATCAGTTTGCACCTGAGATGATGGA
This sequence comes from Oriolus oriolus, assembly GCA_013400235.1. Classification (NCBI taxonomy): domain Eukaryota; kingdom Metazoa; phylum Chordata; class Aves; order Passeriformes; family Corvidae; genus Oriolus; species Oriolus oriolus. Next base: position 480,245 of record VXBT01000192.1, on the reverse strand, counting down.
GAATTTCAAGCAGCAGCTCCTAAAGCAGGTCAGCCAGAATTAGAGGGTAATGCTCTAATAAAATGGATTATTTTCTGAAGGCTTGTTGTAGTTTTTCAGCATTTCTTCTAAAAATCATACAGAAACACCATTCCACAAAATGCACTTCCCTTCATTCACAGCCTTTCTGCAATTCAGAAGGGAAGAAAAATGCATCTTAGAGTGCCATGAGCTGCTTTTCCCTCTTGTCCACTGCAGCATGGGAACTGTAGCCCTGCAGGCTTTTCTTTCATGCTCCAGCACCACTGGATCTATTTCAGGGTTGAGGTGATTCAGTCTGTGTGGGAACAGGGGCAGTCAGAGCTGCCCTCCCAACAGAGTTCTGAGTTTTCCAGGCCAGAGCAAAGGTTTGCTGAGGGTATGGTAGAACTGGTGTGTCTGAAACAAGGAAAAATCATTGTAACAGAAGGTTTTCACTTTGCAAAGTGAAAACAGTCTGCTGGAAGATTTTTGCTCTTTAGGAAAGAGACAGGTCAGGACCCAGCCCCCGGTGGGAACCCTGCCAGGGCTCTTGGAACACCTGGCCACTAGATGCTGCTGCGTCACCTGTGAGAGCAAAGGGACACAGTGCCCAGATGCAGGGAGCTGTGCTCGTACCCAAGGGATGCCTCCAGCTTCTGGGAAGGATGGAGTCAATAAAGCTCACCCAGAGACTCATGCTACACTCGACAAAGAACATCCTGCACAGTGGAAAAAAACTGCTTTTCTTGGTCAAGCTGCTGCCAACCACACGGTCCCCTCTACAAACTACATCAGCGCTCTGTCCCTTTCCCAGAGTGGTTTGTCAGCTCAACAGAAACCATTTCAACCAGGCTGTCAGCACTGAGCACTGCGGTGGCTAGGCTAGCACTGGTAGCAGAGGGAGCTGTGCTGGCCAGCCCTGGGTGAGCAGAGAGCTCAGTACATGAGCTGAGTAATGTCCCAAACATAGTTAATGCTCCACTGCTCTTCAGTCCCTCCATAAAGCCAGTGGCTGTATCTGCCAGGTGTTGTAGCTGTTTGGATTTGGAAGGAAGTGGACATCGAGTTATCCTCCACACCTGTGCAGCACCCTTCATAACCTCTTGCCTGTGTCCCTTTGTGCCCCTCCTGTTTTTCTGTGCTCCCGTCCCTGTGACCTCCCATTTCCCGGTACAGGCCTCCATGAGGAGGGTTCCAGTTTGCAGAATTGTTTTTCTCCCCTCCTTGTTAAGCTGTGGTTGTATCTAGAAGGCTGTCTCTGCTGCCGGTTGCACCATCCACGGCGCAGGCTGCACAGTATGCTGGGTGTAAGATGTCAGTCGTCTGAAAGCAACTCAAGTTATTACAGTGCTCAGAAATGGTGAATGTAGCTGCTCAAAGTCTCACACATTCTTTCAGTTGGATCTACTGTTTTTGGGGGATGAGCCAGCTGGCTTTTCTGTTTGTTTCCTGAGTAAACCTGCCCTTTAGTTCAAAAGGCCACATGAACCACAGTTTACAATGCACATACGTGCAGGCTGGTCCCTTTACTTTCCATCCGTCCAACCTACAGGAAATCCTCAATGTCAGTGGTGAAAAGGAACATTCGCCCTCAAACTCTCTCACTTTCAGTGCTGACACATGCAGGGATATTTGTCTTCTTACCTGATTTTTTATTGGTAAATTTGTTGAGAAGGGCCTGTTGCATGCCAGCGAGTAAAGTCAATGACAGCAGCTCTCTTCGGGCCCCAAGAGTGCTTGCATGACTGGTGCCTGAGCAGCAGTCCCTGACGACGCCGTCCTGCTGCAGTTGCCAGCAGCGCTGCGCCTCAGGAGCTGTTTACGTTGTACCACCAACCACTTCCTCCCCTCTAACTGCAGCTTTACCACAGTCACCAGCTGGGCTGCTCTGCACCCCTGCAATTAAAGAGGTGCCTTCGCTGCCTCACCAAGGCTGCCCAGCCTCTCTGCACTCTGCTGTTGGCATCTTTGTACTTTCCTTGACTTTCAACTTTTCCCTTTCTCGCAGAGAGCAAACTTCTACCAGCGTCATAAATATTTCCCACACCTTCTGTTCAAGTATAAGCAGAGCAGAGAAATAAGCAAAACCAAGAGTCTATTTTGCAGGGTGCTAATCGTGACAGATCTCAGAATGGACTTATGAGCAAAGCTTTTTGTGATACACATCTCCCTGCAGAATCTCCAGACAGGGCTGTGCTGCATACAAACCATTGCACAAGCCAAGGCAAATAAAGTGTCTTTTTAAAACTTTTTTATTTATGCTACTTGTAGCACAAGAGCTTGGTGTAAGAGTCTTGAGCCAATTTTCTGCTTGCTGGAATGAGGCACAAGTTCCTTAAATGTTACCCACTGTGCACTCCTGCAAGGATGGCTGCCTTCAAAACCAAGCTGCAGCTATGTTCAGAGCTGGTTCTCTGGTGCTCCTCCACTGCTGTTTCACAAAGCATAAGTACACTTGCCTCACTCCAGCCTGGTCATGGTGAGAGGAAGAGATTTTAAATTGTTTTTCCCATAGTTTCTGCTTGGTGTGTATGCAGTGACCAGTGGCATTTTGGGCCCTTCTATTCCCACAGGACAAAGCACATCCCTAGAGTAACTCCTTGGATGGCCACAGAGTTATAAAGCAGATAAATCTGCCTCGTTTTTTGCTCTAAATTGTGGAGATAAGGCTGCTCATCCTTGTACTTTGCCTTTTGCTATCCCTCCACCTCCGCATTTTGTTCCTTTGTGTCATTGGATCTTGTCTGGTTCCAGTTCCCAGACTGAAAGCCCTGGGAGCTGCCTGCCAAAACCCAACAGATTGTGCAAGAGTTTTGCTTGCCTTGGTACAAGGTCTGTTGACTGTCCAGTCCCCTTGCACCCTGAAAAGGGAGAGGGGTTACACCTGCACTGTCAGCTTAACATGTTAGCTTAATCGAACGTGTTCGGTTCAATTTCTTGAATTCTTGCCAGGGCTATTTGCAAATAAGTGAGAACCTGTGATTTCTGGAATAAAATGAAGCTGTAACGCACAAAATAGGAGGAATGTTTAAAAACCAGAAAAACATCCTGAGACTTTTTCTAAATGATTAGGAAATAAACTGCAAAACTTAATGCATTTTTTCTGTCTTGTTCCTGTTTCCAAAATGCTGACAGAGAAAATAAAGGCAGGAAAAATGGTCTTTGAGGTGATGGAGTCAAATGAAAATACAGTGCTAGAAGCACTAGCCTGGAGCCAGGAATAATCAATCAAATGGCCTATAACACAACCCGATAAAAATACCTCTTTGGTTATGTGGGCTGTGCAGTGCAGTCAGCAAATTGGAAAAAACTTAAGGAAGGAACATTTCCAGGAGGCACATGAAAAGACCTTTGAAGTTCAGATAGGACTAATGGATCAATGGAACCATGGATAAAGGAGCAAAGTGAGCCCACGCTGCTAACATTGCTTCATAGTGCTGAGATCAACACTCTTCTCAATGATATCTCAGAGTAGGGACACAGAAGCACTTTGAAGCACAAAGACTTCTCAGACTATTACCTGTGCAGAGCCACTTTCATGTTCCTTTTTCCCACTCCCTTAACATTTAAGATTCCTTTGCACTGAAGGAGTTTGAACTCAAGCACCTGCCACAATACTCTATGAGCTGTGATCTCCAGCATATTGGTGCTAGGTGCAGGTGCTCTAGAGGGTGAACTGTGCTGCAGGGGAAGTGAAGGGTGTGCACAGCCTTTCTCCCTGTTCTGGCTGAGAAACTGAAAAATTCTTGCAGTGCTCTTCTAAATCTGAAAGTTCTAAACCCCTGGAAGTGTTCCAGTATGTAATTTACCTAGTCCACAAGCTCCCAGCTCAGTACCCAAGCCTTTTCACCACTATTCTCACTATCCTTTGCAGAAGAAAAAGAACAACTGATCCTCCAGTTTCCTCTCCCTGAGATTCCCATGGCTCTTTCCAAAGATTTGTGTGACATACAAGCTCTCTGGCACAACACTGATAGCAAGGTGTCAGTGCAGCTGAGGTGGGTTTGATTGGGGGTGACTTTGCCCTGAGTGGTTCAGCTGCTCTATCTCCCAGTGTCCCAGAAGTCCCTGTACTCAGCCAGCGCGTCACCTTCCTGAATCACACAGCTGTGAAAGGCTGCAGGCTCAGTGTAAGGGCTTGAATTGAGCCTAAGCTTCTTTAGCTCTCCCCCACTTGCATGGAAATCTGAAGTGACAAATACCAGGGAGAGAGGAAAGTCCCTTTGAGTGAGTATGCAGACATAATGCCCACAGAGAAGTCCTCCACACTTCACTGCCATTCAGATGTCACCTTGCAGCACTTGGCAGAGATTATGTGACCAAAGAATTACGTTCTGAACTGAAAACCATACTGAGATCTGGTGGTGCATGATTAACGCTGGCTTAGAGGACGCTGTGCAAAGGCCCAGTCTGCAGGGTGGCACAACCCTGCAGAACTGTGTTACAAAATTCGGCATTTACCTTGTCAGAGTCGTAGTGGAAGGCTGTGGGTGAGAGTGGCGTCCACGCCCCTGCGGTGCCAGCGAAGGCTGTGGAGGGGAGTGATAGCCCCCTCTCCCTTCCTGGTCAGTGCCAGCCTCTCTTTTGAGGCTGGTAATTGGCCATTACTCGCAGTTTGTCACTACTCACGCGTTACCTTCCGATGTCTATATAACTTAGGTCAAAGTTACAAAGTGCTTGTATAGCTTGGGTTATAAGATATCTATGTAACCTAATATCAATGTAACCTAAATCATGACTTTTTATCAATATAACTTGAAGAATATCAATATAACCTGAAGCATAGCTTTCTATACTTATATAGCTTGAATCATAGCTTTTTCTTATGTAGCCTGAATCATAACTTCTATACCTATATAACCTGATGCTTATATAACCCGAATCATAACTTTTGATACCTATATAACCTGATATGAATAACTTTTTATACAATGTAATGGCTAGTATATAGTTAGCAAGTTGCTTAAATGCAGAATAGACAAAAGGAGAGAAAAAAAACTTACCAGGTGTATAGTTTCAGAGGTAGATAAGTGCAAAGAAATTGGCAAGTGCAAAGCCAGTTAGCCACAAAATGAAGAATTTAGGCCGGTTAAGACCAGATGGACCAAGGAGCACCGTAACTACGCATGCCCTGAAGACAAAGTTGAAAAGTTCAAGTGCGAAGAAGACTTTAGAAGTCTCCACCAAAGACCCCCGAAGACTCCCGAATTGGGGAAGCACAAGCGCAGTGCAAAGAATTATCTAATAACCATGAGATCATGCTATGTAAATTAGTTCCGGCACGTATGTGATGATGTTGTAATGACATAGCAACATTAAGAAAAATTTACTGTATAAATACACCACAGCACTTGACAAAGGTGGGTGAGTTAGGAGGAGAAATCCCCCTCACCACCAGCGCTGCAATAAACAAACACCTGCTCTATAGACATCAGTCTATGGAGATTTATTTCCAGCCTATCTTTCGGGCATCACTTCCCTTCCTGAAGGAAAATGAATAGACACGATGGCAGCCACACCGGGCCAGGGCCGCCTGACGCTGCGGGAAGGGGAACTCTGTAACCCCTGTCCCAACTCCGGCCGTGCCTCCCCGCCCTGCCCCGGCCGAGGCGGGGCTCTCCTGGGATCCTCCGGCACTCTCCACTCCGCGCCCCGCAGGAGAGTGGCGTTCCGCGGTCTCCCCACGGCGCAGACCCCGCTCCCTCCGGCGGCCGCCCCCCACAGCCGCCACTGCCGCCCCCCGCCCGGCGCGGCCCGGGGGAGGGAGGGAAGGAGGGAGGGACGGAGGGCACCTCCCGCCCGGCGCG
>VXBT01000192.1:395247-474223 GCA_013400235.1 Oriolus oriolus | reverse complement strand
GGTGGGACGGGCGCGGCCCCGAGGCGGCGGGGCCGGGGCGGGCGCAGCCCGGCGGGGCGCGGGCTCAGCCCCTCTCTTGCCTCTTGGCAGACTCGGTGCTGGGGAAGAAGCCGGCGGCGGGGAGCGGCGCGGAGCAGCCCCGCGCAGGTGAGGGCGGAACAGGGGACGGGAGGGTTCCCGCGCCGGGCACCGGCCCTGCCCGGCCGAGCCTGTCNNNCGGCGGCCCCGCGGGCGGGGAGGGACCGAACGGGCCCTACGAGCGCTCGGCGCTGTAACGCGATCCCCGGGTGGGGGCCGGGCTGAGCCCGCCGCTGCGGCTCTGGACCTGGCGGCGATTTGCTCTCACGGCCCCCAGGGGAATCCCTTCGCCTCCCGGCACAGGAGCAGCAGCGCGTCCTTCAGCCCGGTGGGAGGGAAGGACGAGCTTCCAGGGTCACCCGAGTGATGCTGAATCCCTGCGCTGCCCGGGGGCATCGAACGCAGGGGTTTGACCGTGCGACTCCCATTCCCAGAGCAGTCTCGTAGCTCTGCTGCATCTATTTTTGTGGCTCTCCAAGGAATGTTCCTCTAGCCATTTCTAGCAAATTAGTCACAGTGACAGCCGAGGAGTGCTCTGAGAATGCTGTACTTTGCGGAAACACTCAGCTGTTCAGGGTCGTCCAACTGTATGACTATTGCCCAGTTAAATGTTGCGTTTTCCTAGTAAATTGTTACTTTTGTGCCTAAGGCAAAGCATATTACTTGGAAACCCTTGGCTGAGGAGATGATTAGGAAGGTACGTGACTGGCAAATAGAGTGGGATTTTTCCCCTTCTATTTCCGTAAAATCTCCACTGCTCTTTTCACCCACCAATAAACCTCCTTCCCTGCACTGACTTACGCTTAAGATTTCCTCATGTGTGCAGCCTACCCTGCTTTTTCACTGTGTATACTCTGCTTGTTAAAGTTACACCTCAAAGCCCAACAATACACACTGTGTGTGTGTATATCTATGTATCTCCATCCATCCTTAAGGGTCATCAAGAACTAATTACCCCAGATACAACTGATGTTAAACAGAACCATGACTCAAGCCAGCATCACAGGAATGATAAAGATGGGCCACCTAATACCACCAAACAAAAAGGCTGGCTCTGCTGGCTGGAAGAGAGGCACAAGTTTTAACTCTGCTAAACTGGAAATACAAATATTGGTCTCTATTTTCATACAATAAACAGTGGGTCCCAATGAAGCAGCCTGGAGTTAGTGTTCACACCAAGACATTCACCAGTTCATAGCTCAGTCGCAGAGTCTCAGCACAGGTCTTTTATGTCTATGTGCAAAGATCCTGTGCAAACCAAAGTAAATGATGCCGTTCCCGGGCTGTGCTGCAGGCTGTGTAACAGACACTGACCTGCTGCCCAACCTGCTATAATGACATGTTTGCCCTATCAGGGAACAAATATGCTCAGTATTCCTGCTAGGATAGCTGTATAATGAAAGCTGTCTGAAATCTGATTAAGGCTGCCCTCACCCATTGTTTACTTCTCATATCCTTGTTTCTTAGTTTCCTGCTGCCCTGGATAATAAACACAGACAGCAGGACAACCAAATAGCTGCGTCTGACAAGGGACTGCTCGATAAGCTGTAAGCATTACTGACTGGCAACTTTCTACTGCATTTTTCCAAAGACCAACCGAACACTACAGATCTCACCAGAGTTGGGTGTGTGATTACCACCAGCCTTTGGAGCCCTTCTAAAAGCACAGAACGAAGCATGTTTGCAATATGCATGACAGTAGATTTACAAATATTTGCTTCACTGTTTCTGTGATACAAATCATGGGGGTGAGGTATCCTGTACTTTGCCTGCTGGCTTGATTTTTTGACATTTTTATTTTTATGCTCAATTTTCTCAATTATTAGGCTTAACTTGCGGTTTCTGTCAGGCTATTATTTTTAAGAAGCCCTACCTAGGGCTTCCTACCTCTCTTGACAGTGTTGTCTGGTTCTGCTGTGCAGGTGGAACCTCTTACCCCGCTAAGTTGGAAGCCATCGTCACAGCAGGTAGCCAGAGACTTTTCCTAATGAAATGGAAGATATGGGTTTGAATCCCTTCAAATAGCAGATAAATGTAAACCTTAGTCTCTGATGAAGCTACTTACACTGGAATTTTTAAAAAACCCACTTCTCAAAGAAGGAACAAGGTAGAGGTTAGTCAGCTAGAAAGGAGAACAAGTGGTAATGTATGCTCTGCTTGAATTAACTCATTATATGAAATCGATATAAGGGAAAGCAGTCTGTAACTGTAATGCAGCAACCTGCCTTCTCCCACCCCTTCCCAAACCAGCTGCAAATAAACTTGTTTGTCTAGAGACTGGTTTTATTTCCTGGAGACTATTTTCTACTGCACATTTGTCCAGTAATGTAGACACTGCTACTGCTTCCTCAATGGGTACAAATAGTTCTTAGAGGTGGAGATCACTGTAAGTTAATGGTCCTTTTCTTGTCTTTTTTTGAACAAAGGGATTTTTTTACAAGATCTCCTGCTGATCGTGCTGATTTGATCAGGATTTGCACCTTAATTGTTATGGCTCCTTCTCAGTAGCACTTAAAACAAGCAAAGCAAACAAATTCCTCACAGCTTTTCTTACTCAGGTGTTCCTGGGCTGTCGTGCAATTCCCTGGCATTTAACTGCTGGCTGGCAAGTCTGCTGCCAGCAGTGGGAAACTGAAAGCCTGATTAGATAGTCACCTGTCAATTCCTCCAAGGGACTGTGGAGTTTAAATTCTTACTGAATGGTATCTTCCTCCTGTGTTTTCCTTTTAGAAGTAGGTTGACATGCAGAGCCAGGAGTAACACAGAGTCAAGAGTAGTGCAGGGTTGAGGTATCTGACCTTCCCTGCCCCTAGTGAATGTCCACTCTGTCAGTAAGTTTTGCAAGTATCCTGGTACCTGAGTCAAGCAAGAGAACTCCTGTATGGAAATATAAACTGCACCATGCCATGTGCCCAGCCTGAGCCGACTGCCCTCTGCCATTTCATTACCTTTCAGTTGTGAGCTGCGACCATATCAGGAAAACCTCACACAGTTCACTGATCATCCAGCTGGCTGCAGGTATTTCATTTATCATGATGCACTGGCAGATACACTTCTAACCTCAGACTTGTCTGTTCATGTTCTTAGGGCCATCAAATAGTGAAGGTGCTAGCAAAGTCAGCCTCTTGAAGAAAGTACCAGCACTGAAGGATGGAGACTTCACCCTTGCAGAATGGTAAGAACTCAGTCCTTAGACTTCCTTGTGTAACAGCAATCTGTGCTGCATTCAGAAGATGTCATTCCCATGGAATAATTAAGGATCACAGAATATATGAATATGCTGGTTATTTTTAATAGTATAACCTCATTTGACCTCTTTCCACTTCTGTTTGAATTATCTTTCAGAATGTAAACAACTCAGCTGACTTAGCTTCTTCATCTGACCCTGAATGCACTTACCTCAAAATGGGATTATAAACATTTCTGGGAGATGTTTAAAGCTTATAAAAACCCCTTTCACCCTAGGAAAAGAAATCCCTTTTACTCTAGGAAAGAATTCTGTTTGTCTGAATTAATCATAAAGGCTGAGTGAACATCTACACAGATAAAATTTAGGCTTTATGTTAAAAGATTAATATGGAGACTGGTCACTGATGTCATAATAGTGAAACAATTGAACTATAGCAGTATCAGCATGGTAAGGGTGTCTGCATTTCCTTCCATTTTGTCAGCACATTTTCTGTGGCATCTTTTTTTGTAGTAATAGCCTGAGTATTGTTGCAGATGACTAAGATATTTTTCCATCTGACTTCTGCCAGTTAGTGAAAGTATAAACATCTGGACAAACACAAAAAGATTTTGTAGGGTTTCCTTGCTAAGACTTCCACTGATTTCAGTGGAGGCTGCATGCTGGAGACAAACCTGATGAAAAGGCAGCATAACCCATCAGAGAGTTTCATTTAGTACACAAGCACAGAAACAGTGCAGGTCTCAGACAGAGGGGTCAGAAAGTCAAGGAAAAAGTGGAGTTACCATCACTGATAGATGATCATGGAGGTTTATTGTTTGTTTACCCCAGTACTGTCCAGCAGCACGATAGAAGAGTGCTGTGATTTTCCAGCAGGTTAAAGTTTTCATGGAAGCTAAGGTGATTAAGGACAACTGATGTCAACATGAATTACATGCCTTTATATGGTCCCTAGACTCCACTGGAAATCCTGATCTAATGCTTTTTAGTGGAAGCAACAAGTTGAGAAGGAGTAGGAGAGGGAGCTTAGGCAAAAGCATTCTGCATCGTAACTGCCCGACCCCTTTCTTGTCTCCTGTTGATGTGTGAACAGCACTGCCATTCTGCTGTATCTGAGTCGAAAGTACAACACTCCTGACCACTGGTACCCCTCAGACATACAAAAACGGGCCCAGGTAGATGAGTACCTCTCCTGGCACCATGCTAACATCCGGGCTAATGCTCCTAAGACCATGTGGATCAAGGTAAGGAGACTGAATGTAAAAATGTGAGTAAAGTGATGTTTTCCTATGAGAATGCTGAGCATTTTAACAGCCCCAATTCAGAGACAGTTTGTCATGCTGAAACAACAAACCTGGGCCATTCCTAGCTGAAAGGAGCTGTTGGAGAGGGAGCTGTTCCAAACTGATGAAAGTCAGGATTTGCCGAAAGCAGCTTTGGCCCTTTTGGTTTTTCCCTTAAAGAAGGTCTGGTACAGAAGATCTCAAACCCAGCAGACTTCCACTGCCTGGATTTGTGAGCGAATATGTAACAGACTTTTTATTGCTTCCAAGGGCCTTCCCCCCACTGCACAGCTGTGCAGAGTGTGCACATAGGCAAAGTTTGGCTTTGGTGAGCGTGTGTTTTGTTGCTGGAAGCAGAAAGACTTGCATTCTTCATACAAGTCCCTGCAGCCTCATTAGGGTGGAAATCCAGAAGGAGCCTTCTGCTTCCAGCACACTTATGTGGTTCTCTGAAATGGGCTCAGGGACAGAGAGAAGAGAGACACTGAGAGGCAGATTTCTTTACTCAGTATAGTCAGGTCAATTTACATGTAGGCAAAATTAACTGTTTCACCCTGAGCCAGAAAATCATTTAGTATCAGATGATTTTGCTGGACACCTATTTCCAGCCAACTCACCAGACAGTTAATGCAACTATCCTTAGAGAGACCTAGGTGCAAATATAGACCTGCAAGGACAGCTGTGGTATGGAATTTCAGATGAAATCAGGAGTGCCAGTAAACAGGTAAGAACTTCACTCCTTCATTGTAAAATTTGCCCTTGTTTGTGCCTAACAAAGCCTATCAGGACTCAGTTATTGTCTTGAATTTATTGATATTTGATTTTTTGGCTATAGAGTACAGAGAAGCAATTCAAATATGAGTCAGATTCATACAAGAAGCAGTTTCTTCCAGCCTTTGCAGGCTTGTCACTGTAGTGCTCCAAGGGAAAGAAATCCAACTAATTGCTGCTGATGATGATTAGATAACCCAGATGCAGAAAAGGTCCTCAGAATAACTGTAAATATGGAAACATGTAAAGCCACCATGTAAGAGAAGCATATTAGCTAGAAATTGGAGACTGCTCTGAGAAAAGGAAAAGGAAGAAGATGCTGTTTCAAGTGATTTTACCCAAAGATCCCATTGTGCATAATTGGAATCACTTAGGAAGGGAACTGGCCATGAATTTTCTGATTAAATGGATTCCACATGTATTTGGCCAAAATCCTGGCTTGGATTAAGCAATCCCAACTTGAATTGTTGAATATACTAGCAGTAAGTAGAAATTCAGTCCACTTGCACTGATTGAAATTTGTATCTTTAATTTTGATTCTCTAAATGAAGTATACTTCTTTAGCTGTGGAAGGTGAAGGCAGCATAGCTGTGAAACACTACAGGCTCCAGCGCACAGAGCTCTGTCACTGGTGAAAAATATCACGGAAAGGAGAGGCATCTGCCCCCTGTGCCAGCAAGTCTGTGCAGACACAAGGACTGCAGTTATGTGATTGCTCCGGAAAAATTTCTAGTGCTTTAAAGAATGATGCTTGGCAGGCTACAGAAAGGCTCATGTAAAAATGGTGTTGACCACTTCCAGCCTTGCTGGCTGCTGTCACACAGAGGAAGCCATTTCCGTCTCTCTGGCCATTGTTGATGCATTCTAGTCCTTCTGATGCTCCTGCCACAGCCACCACCATTCCCTCTCTCCATCGCTCTGCATGACAGGCAGCTGCCTTCAGCACCCAGATCCACAGCAGGGTGGCTGGCAGGGGTGGCTGGTGGGCAGCTGCTGGTGAAACAGAGGACGTAGCAGGGGTGACTGTGGCAGAGATTTGTCTTCCCTGGAGCTGTTGCCCATTTTTCTTTTGTAACCCAACAGGGTGGAGTGGGAGGGCGCAGCTGCCAGGCACAAAATGAGATGAGGATCCTTGATTTTGTTCCACACATTGCTGCTGATTAGCTGGAGGTCACCGCCATGGCAGGTCACAGCTGCTTGCATGCTCTCTGTCCAGGAGCTCCTTGGAGCTGCTGCAGTCCATGAAGCTCTGCCATCCCCTTCTGTGGTTTTATTGCAGGTCACTGACGATCATGGGGTGTAACTTAAATTACTACTACCAGAGAAGATCGTCATCTGTTCTGTTATGTCCCTTCTCTCCTCAGGTGTTGATTCCCCTCTTCACAGGGCAGCCACTGCCCTCTGAAAAGCTCCAGGAGGTTATGGAGGGGCTGTCCACTTCCCTGAAGCAATTTGAGGAGCGGTTTCTGCAGGACAAGGCTTTTATCATTGGGAGTGAGATCTCCCTGGCAGATCTTGTGGCCATTGTGGAACTGATGCAAGTGAGTGCTGGAGCGTGGTAAGGAAGTGTCAGCACAAGGAAAAACAGATGCTGCTGGGCAGGGAGGGTGCAGCATGTGGTAACACTTCACTGGAAGGAGAAGTGGGGGCATATCTCAACAGAACTGGCCTAAGACAATGGGGAGAATGTGGGAGTGGGTTCAGAACAGCAGTGAAAATCAAAAAAAAAGCTGGCTGCAACAGATCTCTTTTGTTTCTCATCTCTAGCAATACCTCTTCTTCACTTTTTATCATGACTTTATTTTTAACCTCCAGAGAAGGAGGTAATATATATAAGTGAGAAGCAATAGCAGACAGGTCTGATGAAATGAGAAAACCATATAGGAATATTTTTCTTATTCAAGAATATGGTACTTGCCCATGCCATGTCTGGAAGATGAAAGAATTAATCTCAGACAGAGGTAATCAAATAAAGTCTGTTACTAACTGGTTGTTCTCTGCTAGTCCACCACGGCCTGGATCCTGCAGCCCAGCAGTCATTTCTTTCTCCCAGTTCAGTGTCCAAGAGACTGAAAAACAGCAGTTCTGCTTCTCTACATTGTGTTCCAGAGAGTGGCACAGGCAGAAAGTAGAAGGGGGGTAGATTATGTCAGTTAGGACACTGGTTCAGTTAAACACTTAATGTTTTGTGCTGGGTGTTGCTGTATAATACAGCACTCTGTACTGCAGGCTGGGCAGTGGTCCCTGGAACTGCCAGCCCACCACATCTTCAGTGTTGTGGCTGAAAATCACTCACAGAACGTGGTCATCTATGATGCACTTAACAGCTATTCCAGCACCCAGGAACTGACTTGTAAATGCCCTTTAAAATACAGGTTAGCTTTTGTATCTCCCAGATAAGTACAACTGACCAGAGGAGATTTCCCTCCTTCCTACTGCTCCTCTATGAGCTCTTCCTTTTTTCTTCCCTCTACTTGTACCTGCAGGTACACTTTTAGTGCCTGTTGTCTCAGTTAAGAAGTGTCTGCCCCAAGCCTCACTGTTGCTCTCTCCCCTTTCTGCAGCCTGTTGGAGTTGGTTGTGACATCTTTGAAGACAGACCCAGGCTGAGGGAGTGGCGCAGGCGGGTGGAGGATGCTGTGGGGAAAGAGCTTTTTTTCCAAGCCCATGAGATGATCCTCAATATCAAAGAACTGAGCAATATTCAAATTGATCCACAGCTGAAAGAGCAACTGGCACCTGTGTTGATGAAGATGTTGAAATGAATTAACCTATCTTAGCATTTTTCCTGCCTTTTTTTTCCCTTTTTAACTTCTCTGACATCCAGTTCTACATGTAACTGGAAAGAGCACTGTAATTCTAACACAGAAATTGCAGTGTTTCCCCCCATGCCAGGTCTTTCTTGTATCTTTAGGTGTGGAAGCTGGGGGAAGTTTAAGACCTAAAACATTAAATTTATACAGAAGGCTGAGGCCCTGCAGGTCACTTAATGTCCATCTGGATTTTATTTCAGTGTCAGTCTTCTCAGAGATGGTAAAGACAAGAATGGTACTTCCTGACAGGATTCAAGCCAGCCTAAAAACTGGGAACATTAAAGAACTGAATAGGATGAGGATCTGTGTTTTCATGAGATTTTAACATTTGTACTGCAAAGTGTGCCTGATCCTCATCTTCCCAGCATGTGTCTGCACAGACAAGTAGAGCACAAAACTACTTCACAAAAGTGAAAAAAAGAAATTTTTTACGTTTCTTATTGGTGAGGCATCTTGCTTGGCTGTCCATGTACATTCCGCACTTCTACTTGCCTTGTAGCTCCTTTGAGAAATTTCTTTGTTTTTATCTGCAACTGTGAATCTTTATAATTCTTCAGTTTAACCACTGCTTTTGATTTCTGCAAGCCTAGGTTCTGTTGGTGCTCTGTCTACCAGTACACATGTGGCAGCAGCTGTTCTTGGAGATTTGTGTTGCTGGTGGCCACAGCCTTGGAATAACTGCCTACCTAAAATACCATGCTGATAGTATACAGGGAGTACCCTGAAAGAATGCATTCACAGGGTTATCTTGAAAGAGAATATAACAGCACACAAATTGGGTTTTTTTTCCTATGGTAACACTGTAATAGCAATCCACATTTCTCCTAGAAAATGCAGGGAGGGAATAAATGCAGACAAGGTCTTCTGAGACTGTTTTGGATGGAAGTTCACCAAGTAAGTCACCCTGTGCAGCTGAAGAAACAGGAGAGATTTTGCGGCATTGAGCAACACATGCCTCACAATAAAAAGGGCAAAGAGTTGTTTTGGAGCTTTTGGGCTCTTTTCTTGGCTGTTTGTTTCTGCTCAGTTATAGCTCAAATACAAAATCCTTTTGTATTGCAGCACAATTTATGAGGTAAAACTGAGCAAATCAAACCATTTCCAGTTCCTTCAGTTGAAATAACAAATTGTAAAAGATGCAGAAACTGGCAGAATATATATCTGTATATTTCCATTTGTAAGTAGTTGTTGCCCTTACCCTAAAACCCTTGCCAAAAAACTCTTCCTGTAAAGACTAAAACAAAATGAGTTCAGGAATTGCTCCTCTTGCTAATCAAAAAACTGCCTTTTTTTCCCCCCCAGTACTACCAGGTCTTGGCTAGTGACATATTTTACTGGCAAGTTCTAAAAAATCTGTGGTTTTCTCATGGTGTTTTTGACCAAGGTTTCAGTTCTAGATACTACTCTGTCCTAGAAATCTTTTCCCAGCCTTATTCCGGGCTGTTTTTTGCACATTACTCTTTGTGCCAGTATTGTCTTCATTAGTACCAGTGTAGGCCAAGCAATTCCCTAAGCAAAAAATATGAGCAATTTCACAGTTTTCATTAGCATTGTGTAGAACTGTAGAAAACCAAGATGTCACATTACACAAGGCAAATTTTCCCAACAGTTTCATGCCTTAAATGATGACCTTTTAATCTAGCTGGTTCACAACCCTTTGCTGTAAATGAGCTTGTGGAACCACACTGGACAGTAGCTCAGCTTCTGAGAAACCTCTGATCTCTATCTTAGACACCTCTGGTCTGTAGATTAGACCTTCCCTGTGAGCCAGCCTGCCAGGGTCACTTTTATCAATTTGGGAGCTCAAAGTCTTGATTGCTCAAAGTCCTTGTAATTAATACACATTGGATAAAGCAGTAAAGCTCTCTGCTTGCTTTTTAATTCCTTGTAGTGTTGATTGTTCTGAGAAATCACTGCACTTCCATTCTCAATCCTCTCTGCACGGAGGTTTCTGTTGTAATGACCTGAAATGTTTTTCCATTGGCGGTAAGGGCCATCACAAAACTCATTTCACCCATCCATTAGTGAGATGTGATGGTTTTGGTTTCACAGCCTCTAATGCATATCCCAGCAATGGCCCTGGTGCATCCAAAAAGCCCGGCAGCCAGCTGGTGCAGCTGTGGCGAAGCAGAGTAAGCCGCGAGGCCCGCCTGCGGCTGGCACGGGGCGAAGGGCGCTAGCAGGGCAGGACGGGCACGGCGCTGCAGCGGGCGGTCCCGGGGCTGGGCCCGCCTCCGCCAGGGCTCCGCTCCGGGGGCGGGGCGGGGGCCGGCCCAGGTCGGTGGGGGCGCGGGCAGAGGCCGTGCGGGGCCGGAGAGCCGGGCCGTGATGCCGTTCGTGGAGCTGGACACCAGCCTGCCGGCCGAGCGGCTGCCGCCGGGGCTGGCCCAAACCCTGTGCACCGCCGCCGCGGACATCCTGGGCAAACCNCCGAGGCAGCGGGGCTGGAGGCAGTAGGGGCTGACGGTAGCTGTCCCGGCAGCGAGTGAACGTGACGGTGCGGAGCGGGCTGCCCATGGTGCTGTCGGGCTCGGCCGAGCCCTGCGCCCAACTGGTCGTCTCCTCCATCGGCGTGGTGGGCACGGCGGAGCAGAACCAGCGGCACAGCGCCCGCTTCTTCGACGTCCTGACGGCGCAGCTGGGCCTCGGTCCCGAGCGGTGAGTGCGGCCCGGGGGGCACCGTGCGCACCCCAAGGGAAGGGAGGGTGTCCTCCCATCGGTTCTACAGGTCTGTGTGGTCCATGGATATGGAACACGACAAACAAGTACCAAGGGGATGTTCAGAGTAGTGGGGATAGTGGCAGTTCCCGTGTCCTACAGGAGGTTAAGCTGTAATACAGATCCAAGACTAGATTGCAAACACTAAATGTGCTTGGATGCTGAATCCCAGACATGTGGTTTGGAGCCAGATAAAACCATAGACTGGTATGCACCTGTTGAACAGTCTAGGCATTACTGTTCTCTAAAGATCAGTAGTTCCAGCTGGTGAAACTAGTGCGAAACCCCACTGGAACTGGTAGAGCTTCACAGGGGTCACCCTGCCAAATGCTGGAACAAGGCTGTTCCTGAAGGTCAGCCATGTCCATCTCTGCTCGTCTTACCCATCTCCCCAAAGGAGAGTGATAATAGTACTTCCCTGCCTCATGGATGCTGTCAGGATAAATCCCTGACAAGATTATGCACTACATGAGTCTTTAGAAAATGGACAAGTATCTCATTTAAAGTGTTGAAATTCAGTTGTTGAAAAGTGTTGCTTTTGTTTGTGTGGGTGAAGTCTGGCACCTGTTTGTATCCTGCCCATACACAGTTGATGTTTGCTCCTGTTAAATTAACACCTTGAAGTGTAAGACAGTGAGACCCTAGTGCAGATTTTCTACTATGTTGCAAACTGCGCAGGAATAATGTTTAATTGTAAAATAACGTTTCCTGTCCACATTTTTGCTCTTATGCCCAAAAGGATTGTCATCCGCTTTTACCCACTGGAGCCCTGGCAGATCGGCAAGAACAGGACAGTCATGACATTCCTGTGATCCTTTGAGCGGCCGGCTGGAACAAAGCAATGATGAAGGCAGCCCAGAGATAACCCGCTCTGTCTATATACTTGTTTCTTCTTGTGATCAAATCTGTGTAGCTCTACACCTTCACCTGAATGATTTACTTTTGTCTTTGCATCCTGTACACACAAAGCTGAAGAGTGAGACATTCAGCTGTACTGGTTTTACTGAAATAGTTCAAAGTCTTTGTCTCAAGCCCAGGCCTAGACAAAGCTGCCTGTACCAGTAAAAAGTTTAATTCTAGAACATTTGGCTTTACTGAGGACCAGAGAGGTTCTGAGGTTTATCCAGTTTTTCCCATCGTTTGCAAGGCAGAAAAAATCCTTTTTTCTGTTTCTCTGTGGTAGCAGAAGGGTCCCAGGCCAGCAAAGATGACCTGGAAGTCAAATTCTTTACTTTTTCAGGCTCCTTTGAAAGCCCTTTCTGGAAAGAGAGGTGATTACTGGGAGACAAGTTTAGGCATTGAAGACTCATGTCAGATCTTGTGCTCTGTGCTCTGCCATTGCCACCTCCTGTGACTGGTCCTACAAAGTGTTACTTGTTCACGAGATTTTTGGGGCCGAACATCTGTGTGCTGATGGCAGTGTCTAGAGGAGAGAGTCACTTCTGAAGACCTGTACTGTGCCACCAGAAAATATTTTGAAGTTTCTGCTACTGCCAGCTTTAATTCCTGTTATTCACTCTTTGTTCAGAGTCCTTTTCCTCGCTGTTATGGGGAGTTTTGGGATGATACGGCATCTCACTGTGATCTGTGGCTGATGTTTCCAGCTCAGTGTCCCTGCAGAGAAGTGTTTTGGGTTTTTAGGACCCCTCACTTTATAACTGGAATACACATGGCATTTTATTAAAACAAAAGCAGGGTACTTTTAATGTAGAATGTTGTCTCTGCCTTCTGCTAATAATAAAAACATTTATCAGTTCCCTTTCACTCTGTGGCTTGGTCAGGTCGAGGTCAGGGAGCTCAGTGGAGCTGAGAGCATGTCCCTGGGACACGGGGGTCCATGGGAACACAAGGCTGAAGGGGGCTTCTGTGCTCCTTCATCATTCCAAAGGGAGTTTTATTTGTTTATGGCTTGAGGTCTTAAGATTACTGAAAATATTTCTTCTAATTACCATTTAGAGTTGTTTGTTCCCTATACACCATAAATAACTTCTGTGTTTGCCAGATCTGTCAGGAGTATAATACCAAACACAAATTTGTGTATCAGGCTGAGGGGCTACACCTTATCTGGTTAATAAACTATAGCAAAGCTTCTTTTGGTAAGTGTCAGTTTATTGGCTCACAGCACTGGGGATTTGTGGGTCTTAGTGCTTGGAGGCAGACATTGTGGCTGCCCAGGCCTCCCCACTTTCTTAGGAGGTCTCTTCAATGAAAAATTTTTGAAACTCAGGCAGTGAATAGGTAGGTGAACTGAATCTGAGAACGCTAACTCGGGAGTACTGTGTTGCAGGGAAGGGGTGGACAGCCCTGGCTTTGCACCAGCTTGAGGTGAATATTCTGAAATGCAGAAAATTATCTCACTTTAATTCTGATCTGCAGATGGTTCATTTCCTGGAAGTCCTTCTGCTTCCTGAGGTAACAAATGCAAACCCTTGGCAAAGCCTTTGTTTCCTTCAGAGAAAATTTGCTCAGCCCTGGGCCCCAGCTCTCCTGGTTTTGGGCCATGTTGGCCGCCCTGGGGACTTCTGCAGGCTCTGCTTTCCTCTCACCCTTGGCTGCTCCCAGTGTGGGCTTGTTCCTGGGAACAACTTCTCCACTATTGCACAGTTGAGCAAGAAGATGTAAGAAAGTTCATGTTGATCTGAAGAAATGGCCTATTTTTTTCTTCACTGAGCTAATGTTAGAGTAGGTTTGACAGTATTTTGGGACTCGAGAAGGATAACCTGCAAAGGGGTTGTGCAGGCCCCTGGAACCCACCCTAGAGCATGAACACAGCAACAAACAGAAGCAGGAAACAATTTTCACACCCCAGGTCGGAGAAAATCAGATACACCACCCTTATCTATGGCTCAGCAATGACATTATAAAATCCCTTTCTCTTGAATGCTATGTGCAAATTGTCCCTCTTCCACGGGCTGGAGCCTGCCTGACATTTGGAGTTAGTATCTTCCAGCTATAGTTGGATTTTTTTTACTGTTTTAACTTCCCAAGCCTAACCTCCTAAGGTTAACAAATACTTCTGCTCCCCAAAGTGGCCTCTGCTGTTTGAGAATGCTGTGTAGGCATATGTTCAAATTGAAAAGTGATGCCCTGAGTTTGAATGCTGAGTAACCAGTTCCTAGCCTCAAACCTTTGGACTCTGGATAATCTTTCTGTGTATTTACACTAGAGAGGAGCAGTGAGGCCCTGAGGATGCTGCAGGGCACTACTGACACTAAAGTACTGCAGTGTCATGATAGCTTTTAAGTTTCTCTGCAAACACAACTGATGATGCTGCTCACAGCAACCCTGTGCTTGGTGTGTCATGATGGAAAGAAGGGCATTAACACAAATGGCACCCTGGAGATGGTACATTGGAGATGAAGAGCACTCTACAGGTGATTCAGTGCAGCGCTTGAGCACAAGCTTACCTTCATCAGTGTGATGTGATGTGTTGTAGCAACAGGAGGATTTAAACGTGAGGTTCTGTCCCATAGGCGGGGCCTTGCCAGTCTGTCTGGCGTGTGCTTGGGCTGTCCTGAGGTCTCTGTGGGGCTGCAGATGGCACACCTGCCCTTTACCACTCCCTGCTGTATGACTGCCTTACACTTCAATAAAGTTATTTACACAAGCAGCTGTCACAGTGGTGCTTGGCTTCACTTCCCTCATATCCCAAGGGTACAGAAGTGTGTTCCCATCTCCAGCTAGCTCCACGGCAAGCTTTAGGGAAACCCAGTGCCTTGGGCTGATTTCCAGCCCCCTGGGCAGGGGATCCACACACATTCAGGGTTTGCCCACAGACCCCACACAAGCCGTGACTGAAGTTCCTGGGGCAGAATAACATCTGACCTTCCTGTCATCTGTTGAGTAGGAGCAGTCTTTGGACCTGTTAATTTCTGAAGTTGGAATCTGTATTTTGCAGATGGGCTGCAAGAAGAGGATGACGGTGCCTTAATTTGTGACGGAAAGCAGCTCTGCCCAGCGTTGTTTGTGCAGGTGTTAGGGTGTTTGAGGGACAAAAAGGCAAGGAACTGCTTTATGGCCTTGCACCATTTTTATGTAAGAAATCCCCAAACATATTCAATTTGGAAGATCAACTCCAGATTTTGGAGCTGGGCTGCTGAAAGATAGTGACAGTATCTTTCCTTGGGAAGGAATGCTCGTGGTCCCAGTGTTGATGGTTCAGACAAGACTGTCCACAGATACAGGAAACGCCTTTCTGTCCTGACAGCATTTGAGTGGGATCAATCCTTGTACGTATTAATTCTTGGAGGTGGTATCCAAATTTCGGTGGATCGCTGAAACGGAATGGTGACGCTTCTCCACAGGAAAGATAACACCTAGAGCCAGTGTTTCAGGTGCAGGTAACGGGCTGCCCAGGGGAGCTAAAGGCCAGCATGGCTTTTCTGTCCTGGTGCATTTGATGTTGGAGCAATCAGAGTCTTAAGCTGCGCCAGGGGAGGTGTAGATTGGATACTAGGAGGAATTTCTCCACAGAAAAGCTGGTTATGACACTAGACCCTGCTGCCCAGGGAGGTGGTGGAGTCACCATCCCTGGAGGTGTTTAAAGAAAGACTGGATGTGGCACCGAGTGCCGTGGTCTGGTCGATACGGTGGCGTTCGGCCCCAGCTCGGACCCTGACCCCAGAGCCCCTTTCCAGCCGAGCTGACACCCGCACTCCGTGACCGGAGCGCGCCCTCAGCCCCAGCTCCCGCCCTCCCGCCTCCCAGTGCGCGGCGCTCCCATTGGCTGGCTGGGGAAGGGCGGCTCGGCCAATGAGGCGCTGCCTTGTTGGCGCCGTGGCTCCGGTGGCGGTTGCGGTGGAAACCGCCGGTGCGGCGGCTCCCGGGGGAGCGGCGGGAGCCCGAGGGAGCCGCGCCGGGCAGCCCCGGGAGCGCCCCGGGAACCCCCGGGAGCAGCGCCGGCATGCCGGGGGCGGCCCCGCGAGGTGAGTGTCCCGTCCGCCCGGCCCCGCGGAGGGGCAGCCGGCGTCTGGGCCCTGCCCGGTGAGGGCAGCGAGAGCCCGGTCTGGGCGGCCTCGCCCGCGCCTCTCCCTCCGCGGAGCCACGGTCGGAGGCGAACATGGGCTCCCGCCTCCTCCCGGCCTTGTGTGCCGCCCTCCGGGCGAGCGGCGTGAGGAGCGTCCCTGCCCCTCCGTGCAGAAAGTGATGGTGTTTCGGTAAAAACGGCTTGTGCTAAAGTGCGGCTGATCTTTGCAATGTTAAAAAAAAGAAATCCAAACCAAAAATCTAGTGTTTTTTTAAACGTGTATCTGCAAGGTGTGGATCCCAAGTGTAGCAGGAACAACAAAAGCTGGGAAAGCCCAAGTCACTCCCTTTGTTTCTTACTTAGAAGTTGAGAACACAAACTCTGGGATCAAGAGCTGATATTGAAAATATTTACTTAAATTTTAAACTACTAAGGTAAAAGGAAAAAAGATTTTGAAGGCAAAAGGCACGTTACCTTTCAGGGTGTGCACACCTGTTGTAGCCAGAGATTTATAGCTGAGACACTCTTGTATCTGAAAAAATTCAAACTGGTTTGTAATACTTAATGTGAAAGAGTAATTGTTTTTGTCCTACTTATCTGCTGTAGCTGTGTTCCTCTGGAAGTGCTTGTAGTGACATACTCCGTTCCTAAATGCTATGGCACTGGTGTAACTCGGTCCATGGTCAGTGTAGATTTGCAGCCATGCACGCGACTTGGCTTAAACCAAAATGCAATAACCCCTGCACGTGCCTGACACACCAGTGCAAAAGCTGTGTGGAGGCAGCACCCTGCCCATGTTTTCTAGCAGCTTTACACAGTCCTGTTCGGTTCTGTGCTTTCAACTTGTGAAGGCCAGAGGGGGGAGATGCTAAATGTTTGTTATTAAGTTCCTGTATGTTACAAGGTTCCAGTATAAATAATAAGTAGAATTAAAATTGTTTTCCCACATTTTCTGTAGTTGCAGTTTCCCCAAGAATCTAACCTCGGAAGTAAAGTCTTGACCATAGTCTCTGCTGTTGATTTCCTCTGCCACCTTGGAGCAAGATTATTTGGATTCAGCAAAATCTTGGGCATATTACTGAATATAGGCATTTTTGTAAGTGGACTTAAACCCCCTCAATTTAAATATTTAATTGATTTGGAATCATACAGGCTGACTTACCTATATGTCATAAGCATCTACACTCTCTCAAAATGTGTAGCATTCAATATATCTGAAAGAGGTAACCATTAATCTCTGTGCATATATTTTCTTCATGTGAAAAGTAGACAAGGAATCTGTCGTGGAAGAGATTTGAGGTTTTATTAATGTTTATTTGGTGACTTAAAGAGAAAAATGCTTTATTGCTGTGCAGTTGTCAGTTTGATTTAACTGCAAGCAAGGAGAGCAAGTGATGCATGGGCAAGCAAATGCTCATTGCTGAATGAGTGAAATTCCTGTCAAAGCATTATTTTCTCTACATGCAGAACTAATCATGATGATGCGTGAGTTAATTCAGCTTATGGTTCAAACCTCCCACTGCTTCCTGCTGTGTTTAATTCTGGACTTACTCTTCTATTAATGTAGTCTCCCATATTAAAGACTGTTTTTAGCCTGTCTTGCATATGTCATCTTCTTGTTTGAGTTGATGGGAAGGTTTTATCATATAGCAGTGAAGGTTTCCTATAAAAGCAGCACAGAGCTCTTTCATATATTTTTGCCTTTACTAACATGATGTTCCAAGCAGTTAATTGACTCTAAATTATGGGCTTAGTTATGAGGAAAAATTGCTTACAGGTTATAAAGGTGTATTTACCCCTTCAAACTTTACACCAGTGGTAAAAAGGACTGGAAATATTAGTATCCTTTTTCAGAATGAAGAAATGCTAGTTAGTAAAAGTTCCGTTTCTTTGTTTTTGCGCTGGGGTAGTCTGTAGGGGTTGGTCAGTATACTCAGAAAGATCAACTGTGTTACAAGCACTGGTTCTGTTCTAGCAGGGGTGGCAGTAATGAAAAGTTCTAATCAGGAATTTCCACGTGCAGACAGTGCTTTGGGCAGTGCCTTCACCAGCCACTGTGGCCTTCTGCAAAGTCACTGACATAGTTAACCTTCCATTTTTTTCCTTTCCTGTTCTGTAAATATCTGTAAGCTATAGAGATCTCTGCTCATAAAGTGGGTATTCAAGAAGCATTTTTGGTTTTAACTTTCGTGTTTAAAGGGATTCATGTTGTAATATTATTAATATAATGTATGTTCACCGATTATTATATAGTACCTGATGAATCTTATAGCTATAATTACGTTGCCAGTACTTCCACTCACCACCAGGACTAGAGTCTTGAAAGCCATCCCAGAGTAGTGAATTTGTTTAACTTTGTATTTTATTTTCTGTCTCTAGTTAAAATTGGTTATTAAAGTATGTTTATAAGTATTCCCAGCTTGTCTTTTACGTCTGAATGTTTTCTTTGTGAACAGAATAAATATTCTAATCCTGTTTGCTTTCCAGACCTGTTTGTGATAGACTCTTCCTTCTATTCCTGGAGAAAGACGTTGTGAATAGCTGTGAACATGGTAAGGGCCTGGAGGTGTTGCTTTTGAGATAGAAATAGAGATAGTTTTGGTAGAAATAAAATTGAGGATTTTCTCATTCCCTGGGACTAAGAATAAATTGCCATAATGAGAACATTGTTTTTGGAGTGACTAGTTATTGGTAAACTTAAGAATTAGGAGAAAAATCATTATAACGCACATGTCTATTCTAGGAAAGCTGTTACTTGCAAGACACTTGAAATGTTGTTTTTTCAGCTGATTTTGGATGGGGAATGGTTTTGATATTTGATTATTTGCAATTAGTGATTATTACATTAATTACAGCTTTTGTAACTTTATGTAGAGATCTCTCAGTATTGTTTGTGTACCGGTTAATTTAAAAAAAGAGAAAAATCCAGTTTGCAAAGGAAACTGGGACATACGTAGATGTCACATTTCTCGTCACTTCTCGATTGTCATTCCAGATTCGAATCGCAGCACTGAATGCGAGCTCCACAGTTGAGGATGACTATGAAGGTACTTTCAAAAGTCATAAGACACAGACAAAGGAAGCTCAGGTAAGGAATTGCACAATTATCTTAATGAAGTTTCGTCTTGATGGAAGTTTTGTCCTCTAGTTGCAGGGATTTGTTCAACCGTGATACTTTGTTTTTATGAAAGTTTAGTTACTATATCTCTTGAACCCTCCTTTAGCAAACTAAAGCTTCACTCAAATGAGTTATTTTAGGTCAGTAACACAAATGTTCTGCTGTATAGCAGAAAGTATTAAAAGTATGAAATCACGGATATACATAATAAATATATTTAATAAAGTTGTCTTACTAAATACACTCTAATTCTTTAAATCACAGGAAGCAGAAGCTTTTGCTTTGTACCACAAAGCTTTGGACCTTCAGAAACATGACCGATTTGAAGAATCTGCTAAAGCTTATCATGAACTACTTGAGATTCGTCTTCTGCGGGAGGTCAGTGACCTTGAGAGAACAACACTCTAGAAACTGTTTTTGCTATATTTTGTCTTACTTCGTTTCTAGCTGGCTAACTAGAAATGTCAGCATTATCAATTAACAAGCTGTTTGCTGTTCTTGTTACTTGTCTGATTCCTAATGCCCACGTTGCATTTATTTTATGATTTCTAGGCAGTTCTTTCTGGTGATGAGAAAGAAGGGCTGAAACACCCAGGTTTGATGTTAAAATATTCCACCTATAAAAACCTAGCACAACTGGCAGCACAACGGGATGACTTAGAGACAGCCATGGAGTTCTATCTGGAGGTACAGTGCAGCTGAAATAAGACACTGGAGCCTTAATGTTTGTAAGAACTTTCTAAAATGCAGACATACACATTCAGCATACATCATGTCAATGCATCGTTGAATACTTTGTTCTTTCTGATGCTGTATGGGATAAAATTGGTCCACCATTCAGTCCCCAAAGCAGTTGTGATCCTGCTGAGAACTAAAGCAGTGCCAGTCCCTGCAGCAAAGTGGGTATGCATGTCCGAAAAGGGGATAATATTGCTTGTTATGCTTTCTAGGCTGTAATGCTGGACTCCACTGATGTCAACCTCTGGTATAAAATTGGTCGTGTGGCAATAAAACTGATCCGCCTACCCTTGGCTCGTCATGCTTTTGAAGAAGGGCTCAGGTGTAATCCTGATCACTGGCCTTGTTTAGATAACCTTATCACAATTTTGTATACACTCAGTGACTACACAAGTGAGTACAATGCATGAAAAACATCTCAATACATGTGTAATTTTACATACCAATAAAAATTGTAACAATGAAATCATACAGGATAAAGTGTATCTTGCATAAGTAATGCAGCAGGATTTGATAGACTGCTGCTTCATGATAGAGATTTTATTGAATGATGAAGTAATGATGGTTTATGTAAGTTTTGGTTACCCTAAAAATAAATGTCTGTGTTCTCATAGATCAGAGCCTCTGCAGGAAGTTTCCCTGTACACTGTTTTTTTGCCTTTCTGTGTGTGTTGGTTTTGGCTGTCTAGTAATTTCCAGCTGCATAGTTCTAGGATTTGGGTGTAAAACTCCAGTCCTGTTCATAGTGTAGTAGGATTCATTGTTGTTACAGCAGTGGATACACTGCTTGCTTCACTGATAGAATCTGCAGTTAAGACATTTGATAACATAAAAATGGTAAATAATTGTGATCCTGTTTTATGATTCTAATTTCTTCTGTGCCACAACAGTCTTGAAAGTAAGTAAAAGATGCACTGCAAACATTGTTTGAACAGAAAGTAATTGCATTCTTTTTCTGGATATAATACTTAGGAGGACACAATAGGTGTTTTTAACTGTATGCATGCAATTATTTGACACCTTACAAAGCAATTGGACTAATTCATGTAAATGTCACATTCGGGTGAAATTCAGTGGTGTATGTGAGGCCTGGAAATGGGAGCTTTGAATGAACCAAAGCAGCCATTGACCATTCAATTTCTATTTCTCTGTCAGCATGTTTGTACTTTATCTGCAAAGCTCTGGAAAAAGACTGTTTGTATAGCAAAGGATTGGTTCTGAAGGAGAAGATCTTTGAGGAGCAGCCTTGCCTCCGGAAAGATTCCTTAAGAATGTTCCTCAAATGGTGAATGTTGTCTTAGACTATATACTGCCTTTGGAGTGAAAATTTTGGGGTTGGGGTTGTTTCTGAGATCTTGTGCTTTAAGTGATAGGGATACCTTGCTGACCTGCCTTCTGAATAATAACGTTATGTGTTGGTGCTGCTGACAGAATGTTCTTCAGTAATTACTTTTGGAGGGAGGTAGAAAGAGGAAAAGAATCCGTTTGTTGCTGCTCATGGATTTTCATACCTAGATCTCTTGTAATCATCTGCCTTTGTTTTACTTATTAGTTCCTGGTCCCTGCAGCATTCACTTTAGTTTTCCTAATTAAAACAAACCAGTAACAACCAAAACCGAACCAACTCTCACTCCCCCAAAAAAATCTCATCAAAAAGTCCCCACACGCTATTGCTTTTCTTTCTGTATGGATTTTATAGTATGAGTGGGTAGTAGGAAAGTGGGAAAAGAAAATAGAGGCCCATAAAATTTACAAGATCTAAGTTAACTGCTGATTCAGAACAAAGATTTCTGATGGTCGATATTTCTGTATGTATGCCATAAAGTTGGTAACGATGTTATGTGAATGCTTCTTTTAACGCTGTTTTTGTTATTTTATATGAAGATATTAAATGAATCCCCTCTAGGCTTTAATAAGAAAACAACCAGCAAACAAAAACTTTAACTTGTCTCCATTTTTTATTCTTTATTAGTGACATGTCTATCCATAATGTGAATGTGAGTGCAGCTGAAACAGGAAGAATCATAAATGAAGCACTGGAGCTACGTAAGAAAAGACAAGCTTTGCTGGTGCGTGACAGAGAACCAGACCTCAGACTGGTGCAGCCAATTCCCTTTTTCACGTATGTCTTTGTATTTTCTCTTTTCAAAAAGATCCTCTGAAGCACATATTCTGACAACTATGTTGTGCTTCAGATTTCTTCAAAACCCTTTTTTTTCACCTTGTAAAAACAAACCACCCCCCCAGTGTTTTCTTATTAGTTTATAGGTTGGTTTGGTGTGCTTATGATTTTAGCATAAACCCCATAGCTATTTTAGTTTTCAACTTTTGATTTTAAACCAGTGATGTAAAAAACACAAATATGGTATCTGAGAATAATTGATTTGGCAGCTATTCCAACTGTATTACTGGATTTTTCATATATGACTAGTTTGTATGTGAATTTCAAAGCAAGTTTAGCTTTTAAAAACTGTTTTTACTATTGGGATAATGAAAACTCAGAAAAAATTTGCAGTTCTTTATTTGCAGGAAGATGTAAGGATACTAAAGTTGTTATATATGTCTTTATTAAGGTATAGAGGATTGGAGTTTGGTTTTTGTATTGCACATTTTTTTCTGGAATGTTAATGGACTCTGCATGTAGTTCCTATTGCAGAGAAGTTGTTTCTACTTGTGAATATGGGTGAGTTCTTTTACTGTTGTTGATTGAATGCAGAACCTAAAAATTGTTTCTTTGACACTACTTTTTTTAGCTTTTGGTATAGAGTAATTTCCTCAGCAACTACTGCATGGACCTCATTTTTTTAGAGACATTTTTTCAGTGATGGGACAGGTTTTTGACACTCAAATGCATATCACTGTCCCACTGAGAAGCTGCTGTTGCTGTCTCTAAGCTGTTGGAGAAAAATAGTGTTGAATGCTGTTAGGTTTGTAAACATAATATAGAAAATAATGGGACAAGAATTGAAGACGTGATGCCATTATGTTTTCACTTACAGGTGGAAGTGTTTAGGAGAAGCTTTACTTGCCATGTATCAGCACCTCACAACATGTGATCCTCCTCGACCCAGTCTGGGAAAGAGAATTGATCTCTCAGAATACAGAGACCCAGTTCAACACTTGATGCTTTCTCCCACCTCTACTCCTGTCAGTGTTATTCAGCCAACTCCTGTCAGCACTAATCCAGTGGTGACAATGCCAGATCCCGTATTGCCTTATACTCCAACGACACCCAATTTTCCAAGTCACAGTCAGAGTTCATTGGAACCAGGAGCTACTGTAGGTGAGCAAGGTACTTCAGTCTAAGATTCAAGATATCTTTTGTACTTATCTTATATAAAAAACACTTGAGAATTCTTTGGGACATGCTGTCTTTCAACTGTGTGTTGGTGGAGTCAGAACCTTTTCAGCGTATGTATAACATCTGATAGGAAAAGTGAAGGAGTATCTGACCTTTTCTGGTTTTGTGCTGTTGCCTCATGCTTCAGTTTTTCAGTCTTTAAGGTGAGAAGAATTGTGACTCCATTCCAGCAGTGATGCGTACCAAACTTAATGTTGGAAAGGGCCTTGAACTCCTTAGAATGAATGAGGTGTTTTACAAAAAGATGGCTGGGTTATTTTTTCTGCTCATGTGTCACTTTAAGAACCTGAGAAGACCAAGCTGTCAGCTATATTTATTTGAAATCTGTACAAGATTTTTTTGGCACTGTCTTCAGAAGGAAACCAATGAATCTGAAGTGTTGCTGTGTAATTAATTTTTTAAAAATAAAAAGGATTACTCACTTTTTACTGGTCAATTTAACCTGTCAGGTTTTAGAGGTTTTTTATTATGTTTCTAGGTGACATATCTGCAGGTGATAAATCTAAGAAAGGAGTGAAGCGAAGGAGAATTACAGAAGATAGTGGTGAAACAGCCAAAAGGAGATCTGCTAGAGTTCGGAACACCAAGTGTAAAAAAGAGGAGAAGGTTGATTTTCAAGAGCTGTTGGTGAAGTTCCTTCCTTCCAGGTACTGTACAGCACCAACTTTCATTATGAGATAATCACAGAGAGGAAGCTGTTTGGGATTTTGTTTGATTGATATCCCCCAACCTTAAAACTACCACTTCCATGTTATTTTTTGAAGCAGATGTGGTGCGTTATCTTCTAATAAATTTAATAAAATTGCTTTTAGTAAAAATTTCTGAATAAAAATTGAAAAATAAAAAAAGCTTTTACTGCTGCTAAAGTGAATTAGCAGATAATGCGGTGTCAAAATGGATAAGATAAACAAAGTAATCTTGATTTGGACAGAAGGAACTGGATGCAAATCTCTGAATTTGTTTCAGTAATACATTTTCACTGTTAAAATTTGTGCAATGTTTCCTATTTAGGTTTCACCTGGTGATGAAAGAAAGAATGAGGACTTTGTTGATATTGTGGTTTTTGCCCCCCTTTCACACAGATTAAGGAAACTGGATCCTGAGGAGGAGGAGGACCCTTTCAATAACTATGAGGTGCAATCAGAGATCAAAGAGGAGAATTTCCAGCATGTTGGACCACATAGAATGTCATTTGATTCTACAACATTTATGGAATCTGGTAAGGATTTCATTATAAGCCCTGTTCCTTCTCTGTTGTTTTTTCCATATTGTATGCTTTGTTTTCTGTGTTTTCCTGTCATGCCTAGGAGATACAGAAATATATGCTATTTTAAAAAATATAATTTTATGGTATAGCAGTATCTCAGTTGGTACCAGATGTAATTTTTGAAGTCTTGGGAGATTGCTTAATGTGTGCAAGAGCCCTGTTGTGGAATTTCCCATTTAAACAGACTGGAATACAGTAACTGAATTCTGCATATGTGCAGCACAGAAGAACTGCTGTAGATAAGTGCATAAAAATGCTGTTGAGACTTAATTGTTTCAAGTTATGATCTGCCTAAACCTTACACATGTAGGGCTTTGTGTTCATCTGCTTTCTAGAAAAACAAGATGTTCATGAATTCCTGCTGGATAACTTGAACAATGGTGGGATCTTGGAGCTGATGATGAGATATCTAAAAGTCATCAGCCAAAAGTTCCTGGTGAAGTGGCCTCCTGGCTTGTGTGAGGTAGTCCTCAGTATCTATAATAGCTGGAGAAAGCACAGCAGTAGCCTTCCCAATCCACTCCTGAGAGACTCAAGTAATCAACATATCAAGGTAATGCAACATTTTCCTTATTCCCGTATTTGCTGTTGTCTCGGTGTCAGTGTGCCGGAAGTACCCAGCTGAAATCCAGCAGACACAGGCCTGGCTCAGCTCTGTCTGGAACTGCTTGTCCCAGCTGTAGTAACTGTCCTGGACTTTGATGCACTGCAGCTCCTGGAGCTCTTCCTGAGCTGAACAGACCTGGGTGCTGCTACATGCACCTGTAACCTAGATATAATGTGTGTGTGTGCACACACATGTGCACGGAGATGTAATAAATAGACATAGAAGTATTTTACCCCTTTATTCTGTTTTTGCTCTTTCTTTTTTCCCCCCTCTCCCTTTTCTTCTGATATGACATAGTTTTGTTATGTCATCAGGTCAGTACAGAGGCTGCTCGGTTCTCACTGGCTGATTGAGGGTCAGCATTGCTGCTTTAAAAGGAGTAAATAGCTGATTTTTTTAAGATAACCTTACAGTTATTACAGAAATTTACAGTAAAAACCCCAAACAACAAAACAAACCAAAACCACCTCCTCAGTATCACCATTTAATTACCTTTATAAATTCATAATTTCTTGAAAGCAAATAGAAAAAATAGTAAGTTCTTTATGTTAATGTTAAACCAGCTTGATGATAGAAGATGATATTTTTTGAATTATAAAACCAGTTCTGATACTTCTTGTCCACTGAGCCAGCCTATGTTATCTTTTCAATGTTAGCAGTCTGTATTCATTTGGAAAGTTATTTGCCTTTGGTATGACTTCAGTTTGAAAAATTTTTCAGACTAAGTGTTTTTACTTCTTTGCAAATGAAATATTAATTATGAAAATTGCTGTGTTCCATGGATGTCATTTACAAAACAAGCAAAAGTGTCTCTCTGTAGCAGATGTTAAATTTTTATACGTCCTGTGACTTATTTATGTATATTTTTCACATATACGTGCCCATTTTTAAGCAAATGTAAATATATTTATAAATGTATGCCCTTGGTTCTCATTATTACTGCATAACTGCTTACTTGTATGTACATTTTTTCTTATTTTTCAAATATCAGTGCTACTGCTACACTCTGGAATTGTGCTTTTAGCATGATTTGGCAATTTAATATAGTTTTATTTCAGCCAGATACAAAAATAAGGATGACAATCTTTTCTCACATCAGGCAATGCTGTTCTGACCTTCTTTCATGAGCTGCGATTTTTCTTTTTTAATACTTCTAAGTATTGTTTGGTTTTGTACCTGTTGATTTCTAAATGGTATTACACACTTCGTAGGCAGAAGTAGTTATAGCTTGGGAATAGAAATCCCAAGAGGACAAGATGAAGGCTTTCTTTGAAGTAAATTGCAAATTCAGTGATTTTTTTTTTTTAAACTTTATTCTTCTTTTAATGTATTTCTGTGAATACTCTTTTGATACCTCCTTACTTCTTCTGAAGGATATGATGCTGATGAGCCTTTCTTGCATGGAACTGCAATTAGATCAGTGGCTACTGACAAAAGGGAAGAGTTCCACAGGTGAGAACTTGCTGTCACTTTCTTCAGACTCTAAAAACACTGAAGATATATGAAGAAATGTTTCCAGGGATTAATTTGATTTTGGAGCTATTTTTTCTTAATATCTTCCAGATCTCTGTTTTATTGGTCTATCAGTTGTTTGCCTTTAAGTAGATCAGTACCTTTGAAATTCTAATATGTGGGACTCTTTCCATGGAATGCTAGTAACTTCATGATAAAATGTAATTAATTGATATGCAGTTTCTCCACGAAATTGTCCTGCTGCCTCTGTGAATGGAAAGTTTGGTCCTGACTTCCCAGGAACTCATTTTTTGGGAGACCTGTTGCAGCTGTCGTTTGCATCTTCACAACGAGATTTGTTTGAGGAGGGCTGGATGGAGTTTGTCACTCGGGTATACTGGCTGAAAGCTCGCTTTCTAGCACTGCAGGTTTGTTTTACTTTTGGTTTGACAAACACAACTTTTCCCAAATTAAAGTCAATATTGTTCAGATGCAGCTAATCCAGGAATCTCAGCTCTTTTAAGCATGTGGATAAAATCAGTTTGAAACATAGTGATTTCATTTCACTTTTAAATGTAGTTAACTTTCCCTAGGGGTTGAGGTGGAAATGAAGTAGGAAGTCTCACATACTAAGCAAATATTCAGATATGTTTAATATGTAAGTCTTTGTTTAAATTAACTCGTGCTCAGCTTAAAAAAATTATTTGTACTAAAGTTACTTGAAATAATATTGTGTAGCTGCAGAACATAGATTTTTGGGGGCCTGGACTCATGAACACTATCAAAGTATCAAGCAGTCCAAAATGCAGATTTTAACTGAAGCAGACTCTGTTTTATTACTCTTCCCTCTGCTTTTTCAAGGTGGCATTATTCTGCTTTTGAAGACTTTTAATTTAATATGCAGATTTTGAAGCAGAGGGTTTTAAACCTATCACTAAGGGAATAATTTGAAAGAAATGTTATTTGATTCCAGTCTTTTTTTTCACCTCTAAGTGTTGCTTCCCCAGGACATCAAAGAGGGTTTTTTATGCATTAATTATTTTTAAATCAGTTGTCGACTAGTTATGTGAGTCAGTTTCATAAGTGTGAACTAACTTGTTCCTTCTCTTTCTCTTTTTTTTTCTTTTTCTGCATCTAAGGATTCCTTTCTAATAAAGTTATTTAGGAAAAATGAGAGTTCCTGTACAACTATTGGCATTTTTTTCATTGTGATATGCAGAATTGTGTTTTGCCTGTGCAGCTTGCATTCCTTCCTGACCTCTCAACTTCAGTAACTATTTTGCACAGAGCAAGTAGAATTCATTCACTTTGCAGAATATAAGAATGTTTCTTGAGTCAATGTTTTTATTTGCACAAATGGAAGAGTTATTTCTGCTGGTTTACTCTTCTGCCTTTTTAAAGGAAAGGAGTTTTAGCACTCCAGACCGATCTTACAAATTTATGCAGGCTGAATTCTATTTTTCTGATTTGTTTTCTCTCTTATTGAAGTAATTGGTAAGATATTTTTAAAAATTTTTGCTTTAATTTGAGCTTTTCAGTTTTCAGATTTGTTTTTTAATTTGTGAGGACATGCAGTAGTCACACTGGCTGTGCTTACATTAAATTTAAAGATTTTCTGCAAGCTTTGGAGACCCTTTTTGCAGTGAGAACCATAGGATTTTTTGGTTGATTGTTTTCCTCTGTACTGTTTCTATAGGGAGACATGGAACAGGCACTTGAAAACTATGATATCTGCACTGAAATGCTGCAGAACTCCACTACCACACAAGCTAAAGCTGGCAATGAGTGCAGCATTGTAATAAGGTTGCCTAATCTACATGTTGATTCTGTGGTCTCTTTAGAAGAGGTAAGAATTAACTTGCAGGTGTATGTTCCCTGTTCCATCCCTCACACTCCATCTCTCCCAGTTTCAAATATCATCTATGAATTAGTTCTTTTGTGATGGAAGTTTACTGTATCTCAGAGTGAGAGTTTCGTAATTTGAAGATTATGTCGACTACTCTCTCTTTTTCAAAAACTACAGTTTTTGTTTATGTTGGTCCTGTACATCTTTAGGTTGCTTTTATGCAAAATAAAAGTATTAAAGGAGCTGCATGTACAGCAGTAGGTTATGGAATCAGTGTTTTTCTTTTCTTTTTGTAAACACTCAGAGCTAAACTGCTGAGAGAAGTGTCAGTAGCCAAATATATGTGAAAACAAAAGTTAGATGATATAATCTGTGATGTTTGCAGATTGAAAAGAACCTAAAATCTCTGGAGAGATGCCAGTCTTTGGAAGAGATCCAGCGACTATATGAGGCAGGGGATTATAATGCAGTGGTGCATCTGCTTCGTCCAACCTTATGCTTTAATGGTTATGGCAGAGCAAAACATCTGGAGTTTGTAACATCCATACCAGAGAGACCAGCACAGCTACTTCTCCTGCAGGTTTGGTTTGTTTCTTAAAAAATCTGTTTTAGTAAGGAATTAAGACTTATTCCTGAAAACAGGATGGAAGGATTTCTAGAGTGGGTGTTAACAGTTAATGAGTCTTATTTACAAAGCAAAACATGGAACTAAATCTGTAAATGCCCCGAAGAGCACAGCTTTATCAACATCATTAGCAATGTGCCAGCTTTTGCTGGCTGAGAATGTGGCTAAAGATACAAGATGTTGAGGCCTCCATGAAATGAACAGAAATTTGAATCATTTCCTGAGTTATTTTATGGATGGATTCATGCTGCTATTGACTATATGGAGGCTTAGACCCATTCTGAATCTTGGTTATCTAGCATATGGATGATTTTTATGCTGTAAAGTCACTCTCCTGCATGAATGAGAAACTGTTGATACATGCAGTATAATTGCTGTAGAGTTAGTCCATTTGACACTGTAAAAATAGGTGTATAAATGAGCTCAGCTGTAGGAACAATTTGAGTATATTAGGTTATTTGGGGGGAAAAAAGTCTTCACAAAAAAAAGACTGATGGTCTTTTAACTGGACTGAACCAAGTCCTACAGCTTCCATGCTATCTTGTGACCTAGCCTCTTCAGAGTAGAAAGAAGCAGGAGAATGTTGTTCTAACACTGGCATTAGAGTTTCTATTTTGTTATTTATGAAGTAATAAAACGGTAGCACAATATCATAAAGATCTAAACCCTGTTTCTTGTAAGGGCTCTATTCAGCTGTAGATCATTAGAATTGCAGACTTGCAGCCATCCCTTTCCTATTTTGTTTCCTTGCATCTCTTATTAAAGCAGAAAGATGTGATGATTTTTTTGTATTTAGATCCTACTTGTATATTTGTCATCCAGGATCCATGCACCTCCTATTGTCCTTTGAATGTTGTATTTAAAGGTGTTCTGTTATGTTTCATTGAAGTAATCCCATTAACTGAATATAGTGTTTTGCTTTGCCCTGCTGTGCATTCATGTTTAAAATAAACTCTTCATTGTTATAATAGATCTTTTTCATATTTACGTTCCCTAGGACTCCCTGCTCAAACTGAAAGACTACAAGCAATGCTTTGAATGCTCAGATGTTGCCTTGAATGAAGCAATTCAGCAGATGATTAATATGACAGCAGCCTCTGCTAAAGAGGAGTGGGTTGCTACGGTAACACAGCTGCTCACAGGAATAGATACTTCATTATCATCAGTTAACAGCATCTTGAAAGACTCTTCTGTAACACCAAGCCTCGTTCGATTAACAAACAACCTGATCCAGGTAATCCCTGCGCTGGCACCAGGAAAGATGTGTTGTGTGCTGCAGACCTTCAGGCGTGATACAGCTGCTGTCTGAATTCCCACCCACTGGCAGTGATGTTTTTGGTTACATTTCTGTTACATTTTTGGGAAGATGAGCATTATGATATTGTGTGAGCGTTGTCATAGTCTTCAGTATGATAGACCTGCACTGAGCACACACCTAGGCTAGAATCAGTACCAGCAGGTACCTTTAGACACCAAGCTGCCTAAAACAGTCAAAGGGTGGTGGTAAGATAACCCAACACTGGGTTTTTAGGCCATTTGAAATGGTGATAATGTGAAGATTAATTGATCTTCCTGGGTGTAGCTTGTAAATTATTGTCGCTGTTGTACCAGGGACAGCGAGAAACGACATAGGCCTGATCCAGGAAGAAATGGAATTATTTATTAATTTACAGACTCGTTTATATATCTTAGTTCACTTGAATGGCGTAAGATTATTGGTCAATGACCATCCACCTCTTAGAATGATTGGTTAAACCCTACAACACCCATTTCAAAATATTTCTCCAGTCAGTATCACAACAATACTACATAACAATTTTGCACCTGCAAGATGAAGGGATTGGTTTACAAAAACCTCTTAACTGTTTTCGGCCAACGTCTGTGTGAAAGCAAGGACTCTCACACAGATGTTGGCAGAAAGCTGGAAAATCTCCCTGCGAACAAGCCTTCAGCATCCACAGGTTATGGCTCTGATCTTGCTGTATGTGCTTTGGGCTGGAGGGCAAGATCCTGTAAGCCTTACAGACACAGTAGAATTGCTTGCAAGTGCTGGCCAAAGAAAGGGTTTTTCTAGTAAAAACAGAGAGGGTGATCTGAACAGGGCAGGGGAAAAATGAAATGTCAACTGCTTCTAGAATTATGGATACAGCTAATTTAAGCCTTTTACAGGAGGTACTTTGAAACCTTAAAACTGAGTGAGCATTTTCAGTCCAGGTAACAAATGCCAGACTTAAAAATGGCAATTCTATTAAGAAGAGGTTCTAGTTAATGTCAAAATTCAATATGCTTGCAATTCTCAAATCTCCATTTACTTCAGTAAAAGCCAAGGACCTTCACTACTTACAAAATCTTACTCTCATTGTGTGAAGTTGTATATGTCATGGAATGTAATGGAATTCTGGAGAACAGAGTATTCAGACACATCATTTATATAGCATCTGTTAATGGTTCTAGTTGATCTTTAACAGTTGTTGTAAGACCTGATCTAGAATTCATGAACTTTAACTTCCTCTTCGTCTGGGTTGTAGAGAAATTCCTTGTACAGTAGTGAGGCCCAGTAATGCTAAGAATTGATGCTGTGTATTTGCTTACTGTGAATTATTTGTATATCATATTAACAGAGAAACATCTAGATGGAAAATGAGGGTGCAAGAGGAATGTCAGGGTAGGGGAAATAATTTGCTACCCTTCTCCTGCTGATTTATCTACTTCTAGCATTTTTATAGCCCCTCATGAGAAGCTGACATTCAACTTTAGATTATTTCCTTGAGGTAAAATGTGTTGCCAACTTTGGGTTGTTTGGAAAGGATTCGCACCTGACCTTTGTTTTACATCACTTTGTCTGTATAATGTCTGTTTCTTTATTAGATCATAGACTGCAGCATGGCTGTCCAGGAAGAACCAAAAGAGCCTTATGTCTCCTCGGTGCTTCCATGGATTATCCTGCACAGGATCATCCAGCATGAGGAAGATGCTTTTCGATCCCTTTGCTGCCAGCAGCAGCAGAACCAGGGAGAAGAAGGTGGATTATTTCTTTGCTTTTACACTTTGGACCTGAGCTCTTTACCATCTAGCTGAGGAATATAAGTAATAAAATACTTGTTTGTTGTCTTACCTTGCTGGCTGAAGGGAGTAGAGGGCTATGCAAGCATCACTTTCTACCCGAGAGGAAGCTTATTGCCAGTTGAAGCATTGACTTGGATTTAACTCAATTCTGTGCTGCTTTAATATTTACCAATTTCTTTCTTCCAGTGAGTCCTGACACCCCTATGTTGCCTTCTTCACTTATGCTGCTGAACACAGCTCATGAGTATTTGGGAAGAAGATCCTGGTGCTGCAATTCAGATGGTGCTCTGCTCAAGTTCTATGTAAGTATTAGCATCGTGGAATAATTGAGATTGACTCGGATTGATCTCTGAAAGTCATCTGGCCAAGCCACATTTCAAAGCAGGAAACAAAGTGCAAAATTAGATTATTTATTGCCTTGTCTTCATGTTAAATATACACTTTTAAATCCACTTTCCATCTTCTCCCAGACAAAGATATGGAAGTCTCAGTCAGTTTAATCTGAATAGCAAAGGCTTGTTATTCCAGACCCTTTCTCATTGATCTCCTTCTGTCATACTTCCCATTGTTCTCTGGACTTACCTCACTGACAAGAATAATTGTTTCTTTCTGTTTTTTCTCCTTTGTTTTGCTTCTTGCACTAGTATTTTATTTTGTTCACAGGATTTGAAAGGGAAGTAGGAATAAACACGCAGTCTGGTAGTACTGTACATCATTCAGAAGCTAAAAAAACCTGTAGTGTTACATCTTTAAAACTGCTGCTAAAATAACACAGTGGGATTCCATATTCATCTTGTCTCAGTGATTCTAAATAAGTTGCTCACTTCACAGAACTGAATTTTTCAAGTGTTAGGTAGGGTTTGCACATTTTCAGTGTACGTAAATACTATTTGTCGCGTAAAAAGAACGTATTTAAACTTTCAGCCAAGAAAAATCAGTTTTGAATAGCTTGGTTGTTTGTTTCTTCCAAATCACAGGGGTAAAGATTTGCAGGCCATCATCTGTCCTCAGTTACACAACTGGAATGCTACTGATTGCTCCCACATCCTGTGGTGTTACGTGGATTTGATCTGAAGCTGTGATGTATTTAATTGTTTTGCAGTTGATAAATTCGTCTTATTTGATTATACCTACCTTGATTTTATACCACAGTGTGAAAAAACTAGCAATTCTGTTGTTTTCATGTTATTAACTCTTATTTAAAATGTATAGTTCATCTGCTGAACAATGATGAGAATGAAGAATTACTTCAGCCCTCCATTTCCCTGTACCTTAAGGCTGTTCTTTGCTCTGTTGTTCAGATGGGTGTGTTACATCCAATAGGAATGGGTGTCTGGGCAGTAATGCTGTAGCATTATTAGATGAAAGGACTTACCCATTCATTGTTGACCTTTTTAAGATTATTCCTTGAGGTCTCATTGTTACACCAGAAAAGTAATTTCCCATGGTTGAAGTAGAATATTTCTGTGTGTTTGCTCATTTTATCTTAGTTTAGAAACCCAAGTGCAGTCAGTGTTTCCCTGAGCAGAGCACTGACAGCCTGGGATAGCCTGGCTGTGGCAAATCGCAGATAATGCGGTGTCGTGGTATCCACTGGGCTGTGCTCTGCAGGGACATTTCAGTGGCACTTTACAGATTCAGCTTGACTTCATTGAGGGTTATTACCTTCAGCCAAGAGAAAATCATGATTAGTTCTGCATAGAGCTACTCAGGAATCTCTTAATTTCCCTTCTCAGCACTCCCTGGAGCTTATTAGCCACAGCTCAGTGCCAGACCCCATCTACCTCTGCATTTGAGCAGCAGCATGTCCAGGACAGTAATTTAGACAGCTGGGAAGGACGGCACAGAGAGCCTGAGGGGTTCTGCAGGAGTCAGCTCACCCTGGTAGGGCTGAAGTGAATGAGCAGTGTTTGAACTGAGGCTGATTCAGGGTACAACTATCAGATTATCTCTGTGTCCTGCTCTCCTCAGCCTCCCTGGTATTAGGAGCATAATGCTGATACACGTGAGTTGCCCCTGCAAGGAATCCAGAGGGCTTATTAGCTCAGGCCCTGTGCTTCATGAAAATAGATAGGCTGTTTCCTGGCTCGAGCGTGCCCACGGATGTCGTGCTCCTCAGTGGCGAGTCTAAATTGTGTCCATACAATGTGCCTGTATGCACGGCCTGGGAGTCACAGAGTATGGTCTGTGAGCCTGCGTAAAGAACAGATACCTGAGAGCTGGGAATGTATCTGCAGTGAGATCCCTGCAAATGTCATCATGTACTTTGAACAAAATGTTCCATTTTCACTTACGGAATTGCCTGCTTCTTAAACTAAAATATAATACAGTATTATTAAACACAAGAATTTAGTTTTCAGAGACAAGAGGGTGTTCACCTTCTGTAGGTGAACTGTCTGCTCAAAGACCTTATATTGCTTGTGGGTGAATGTGCTGTGCAAGAGAAGATGTTAATGTTAATTAAGTCCTTTAGCAGTAATCTGAATTATTAGGAACAATTTTGGTTTTCTGCCAAGAACTTAAAAGTTGAATCAGAACACAGGAAATTGTTTTGAACACTGTTCAAGTGAGAATTCTGTTACTGCTGTTAGATGCACTTTTGTTTGTAGCAGTAGGAATATCATGCTTTTGTTACAATATCCTCTGATGCTCGATGTTTTTCTTCAGCTTATTTAGCTACGCTTTCTGTAAATTTCAAATGTTGTTCACAAATTCATACAGGGAAAGTGGTGGCAATAAGGTGTCTGCTGGGACTCAGTATGAATGAGTCTGCTGTAAGTCAAAATGTCACTGAAATGCTTTCTAAGAATTGTCTTTGCTTTTATTTTTCAGGAGTTTGCCTCTTAATAAACGGTACCTTGATCTTAGCACAGATATTTTAATCAGAAGAGAATCAGCATCTTATATTTAATCCCAGCTCTTACAAATGAGCTTCTTACATGTAGACTGACAGATTTTTGCCGTGTAGTGCAGTGTTTGTGTTGACAGGAAAGCCCATCGTGATGAGAAGCTTCTTGTAGGATCATGCATAAATATTTGAGTTTGCAATCCTAGGTGTTGAAAAATGATAAATAGTCACAATAAATATTTCTCTTTTTTAAATTGAAATTTCATAGTGGAACACACTGAAATTGAGTCTTAAACCTCAGTGGTTGTGTGGGTTTTGTTTTGGTTTCAAAATAAATATCCAGAATCCCCCTACACAGATTATTCTTGGTGAACATGTTTTTATTGACCTTGAAATGTCTTCTTGGAATGTGTTCCTTTTTGGTTTGTTTTTTATGGAAGCTTAGTGAGAATTTTCAAAGAGCTACCTTTCTTCTTTTTGGCATTCAGCTGCAGTTTTTATAATCATTGTCTTAAAGTATCAGCATCTTCCAAAATATGCTACTGATGGGTACTTTCTCTTGTAGTGTTGAAGGTAAAGATAGAAACTTGCTACAGTGTTTAGTCATTTGGGATCAATCCAGCCACTTTCCTTGGTGTGTAGCCATCTGTGTAATACTGTTCATACTGTGCAACTCTTCAATCCTTTTAGGCAGATTTTCATTAACTCTCTCTTCTTTTTCTGCAAAGTGTCCTCCATCCTGCTTTTTCCATGCAGAGGAAATTGCTGTTTGTGAATTAGGGCAGAAATTCTTCTGTATCTTTTCCTTATTCACAGTGTTGATGAACTGTAGTGTTGATACTCACAGAATCAACTTGATCTGTAGGGGAGAACTTCGAATGATTTTAAGTCTGAAGCATGAAGCTGATATCTAACCTCATTGATTAAAGATAAGAGTTTGTGAATTAACATAGGAAGAAAAATAAAAGCACTTCAATGCTGCTGCAATGCCATTGGAATGACTTGGGTGGGACTAGTTTACAGAAATACAGGTGTAATATTTGGTTGTTATTGGGGAAAAATAAATGTAGTCCCTTAAAGTTGTTTTCATCATCAGCCTTCAGACAGCTGGGTAGCTTACTGTGGTCTTCAGGTGACCTTTCTCTTGATGCTTGGCTTGTAGGTTCAGGTACTACAAAAAGAACTTGCAGCATCCACTTCTGAAGATACTCATCCATACAAAGAAGAGCTGGAAACGGCCTTGGAACAGTGTTTTTATTGTTTATATGGTTTCCCTAGCAAAAAAAGCAAAGCAAGGTACCTAGAAGAACATTCAGTACAGCAGGTAAGTTATACTATCCAGTGTCAGTGGAATATCCTGAAGTGATGAAAGATGCACACTTGTTTTGTTCTAATGCACTTTGATATGTTTTGAAGAAAGATGACTCTTATTTTCTTGTAAATTTTATGTATTTTACATATTGTAGAGAATAAACTAAAAGTTTTCATATTTTTTAAAATGATAAATGTAACAAGTCAGATATTTTAAATTAAATGTTAGTATAGTCTTATCCACGGTAGTCTGCCATCTTGAAAATATTGAGAAATTGATTTTATTAAGCTATCACTTTCCTGTTTTCAGCTGAGAAGAAGTTCAAGGTTGAGAAAAATTTAGAGAGGAA
This sequence comes from Oriolus oriolus, assembly GCA_013400235.1. NCBI lineage: Eukaryota > Metazoa > Chordata > Aves > Passeriformes > Corvidae > Oriolus > Oriolus oriolus. The sequence goes on along the minus strand of VXBT01000192.1, from coordinate 437,818 downwards.
AAGTCAGCTTGAGAGAAGAAAACTTTAGCAGCCAGCCTTGCAGTTTATGAAAGTGAAAAATGTCACTCTTAAAAATTTGCAAGTACATTATATTATCACTTATTTTGACATCTCTGATGGTAAAAACCTGGTAGCTGTTTATAAGAAATGTGAAATTCAGTTGAATTTGGGAGAAGGGCAACTACAGAGTGCCTCTGGAAGAGGGGTTGTAATATTAAGGGAGGGAGAGAAAAATACAGGTCAGCAATACAATGCCCTGCCTTGAGAAACATCACTGATTTTGTTCAAAAACCTCAGACTATTTTGCACTTACCAAATGCAAGTGATCATAGAATTATCAATCAAAACCATTTTCATACAAGCAGAATATTTGTCTGGCTCTGTTGAACAAACCATTTAAAATACACAAATACTCTTACATTACTATTCATTGAATACTTGGGAATTTTGTAGGTTATACGTGCATCTTAGTGAAGATAATGAGAGAAAGGGTATAAGGAAGAAAAAGGGAAGTGTAAGGAGATTACCCTCTGCAACTTCCCTGTTTTTCAATGCACAGCAAAATTTACTGTAAGGGTAAGGTAAACAATAAAAGGACAAAAACTTAGTCTAGCAGAAGAGAACTGTAAATTATTTTGGGGTATTTTTGCTGCTTACAAGAAACAAAGTGAAGAGAAAATGAGGAGTAAATTCTGGAAGTAACTTTCTATAGAGAGTTTGAAGATTTTTCAGTCTCAGGATTTTGTCTGATTCCCATTTCATTAACTCTTCTTACTTGACTCTGAAATGGAAGGTGCAGAGTTCTTCTCCATATCTTACTCAGGATCTCAGGGTCACTCAGAATATTTGCAGTTGATTCTTGCTTATAAACAACTTTTCTGAGCAACTCTTCTAAGCAAGTAGAGTGACTTTATTTTTACTTTATTTTGACTTTAGTGACTAAGTTACAGCAATACCTTAGTCTGTTAAATCAATGAGAAGTATATTGTATTTGTGATCGGCATAAATTAACAGCACCTTTAGCTCTGTTCTTGGGAGGTTTAATTTGGTTCCTGCAAGAGTAACGTCTATACTCTTATGAACTAGAAAGGCTGTAGAAAACCATCATTAGTAGAATTGAATTTTGGAATTTGAAATATTTTTTTCCCCTCTCATCTACCTCCTCCGTCTTCAGGTTGATCTGACATGGGAAGATGCTTTGTTCATGTTTGAGTATTTTAAGCCTAAAACTCTTCCAGAATTTGATAGTTACAAAACCAGTACTGTGTCTGCTGATTTGGCCAACCTTCTGAAGAAAACTGCTACAATTGTTCCTCGAACAGACAAGCCTATGCTAAGCCTGGAGACTGTATCTGCCTATATTGAAGGAACATGCAGCAAGGTATAGTGAATTGTTTTTTTAAAAAATTAAATAGAAGGGAGTGAAAATTGTTGTTGCTATTTTTATGTAGACTTTGAGATTATTAGTAGAATGATTTATTCCATGATGTTGGGTTTCCTCGGGTAATTGCATTTAAATAAAATAAGTAAGATCCCACCAAAGCTTTGAGTCTTTGAATGGTAAAATACAGTCAGCATGACATGTTCATTAGTGTTTGTAAGTGCTCTATATATCTGTGAAATGCTTCCAATGTCTTCATATTCAAAACCTTCATATTGTGTGATGAAAAGATTACTTTCCCTACAAGGAAGAAGCAAATGTGCAGCTCATTTTATATGAACCTTTGCCTTTTTTATTTTCAGGCACCATCTCTCCCGGAGGGTGCAGACTATTCTCCACCAGTGGTGACTGAGCTGTATTATCTTCTGGCAGACTATCATTTCAAGAACAAAGAACAGTCTAAGGCCATTAAATTTTACATGCACGACATTTGTATTTGTCCAAACAGGTCAGTATTGTTGAATCCTGCTGCACATCCTTCATTCTTCTCACTTCCTTCAGTACTAAAAAGCAGACAGCTGGTTTCAGGAATGAGAAAAAAGCCCCAAACAGCCAAAACCCCCACCTGCAATCCATTATCATAGATCTGTTGTATAATTAAGGGCATCTCTAAAACAGCCCATTACAGAGAAAACAAACCCCTAAATGTAGGGTTAAATATTTGATTGCTTTGAAATTAAAACCAAAAAATGAAAGGGCGGCAGGGGGGAAGCTAAATTGAAACAAAGAATAACTGTGAAGAATGAATTGTTTGCACCTTTTGCTCTTTGCTTTGGCATGTTCATGCATGATAAGGAGTGAAAAATGTCACCCTTTAATAGTGTAGCTATAGCACAAATAGCATCCTTTAGTGGATTAACTGTTTAGGCTGACCTCTTTCTAAAAATGTTGATTTTGCTGCTAGAGAGCTACACAGAGAATACAAGTAAAGTATTTAAGTGATATTTAAACAAAACCACCTTGTTTCTTGATAATTTACAACTCGCTGAAATACCATCAAGATTAAGCTCTCTCATCTTAAAAGTAAAGCATGTTCTGAATATCAGTCTTCTAAATTAAATTAAATAACCTTTAAATTTACTGATTAAATATAGAGTTTGCATATTCGGTGTTAGTTATCATTTTAATTCTCCTTGAAGTTCATAGATCAGGGTCAGTGGCAAAAAGCCTAATTTGATAGAATTGAGACAAGAAAATTGTTTCTAAATCCAGTCACGTAACAGAGACAAAAGGGAAGGTGAAGGCACAGAGCAATTTTAGACGAGAAATCTTCAGAGGAAATATCTGTAGTTTAATGTTATTGCATCTTCTAGTCTGGGACTTGGGACTAGCAAATGGCTAAAACTCTTGTTTGAAGGCAGATAAAGAAATTACCAATACCACCTCCTACGCATTTTTCTGTAGATTTGATATTCTAAAACTTAAATTCATAAAGAAATTAATGGAATGCATTTTTGTTTTAATATGTGACATTTTTTTGCTCAGAAGATGCCTTATGTGGTAGCAAAGTATTTTTGCCCCAGTCAAATTAGATGGTACCTGTCTGTACTACAGTTCCTGTTCCATTCCCCCCAGGAATCTGACTATTGAGGTCACTTGACCTAGAAATGGATTTTCAGTTGGAATCAGAAGAAATTGCAAGCAAGGAGAATATTATGGTTATTGCTTTGGTGTTAAAATCATGGTAAAATTGAAAAACCACAGAGCAGCTGAACACTGGCATTAATGTGAGATTGTGGCCTATGGAAACCACCCTTTAGACTGTGTTCTCAGTAAACACAGGGCTGGACCCTCAGCAGCCCGTCAGTCAGAACTTAAATTTTTAGTTCATCAGAATTTTGCTACTTGAATGCATGTTTGGCTTTATGATTTTTATGTTGGGAAATGATTATGATTATTCACAGTTGAGTCCAGCAATACAAGGTGTCATAATGTCTGCTGGCCTACGGAAATAAAGGGTGGCAACATTTTGACAGGACTGCATGGTTACTGAGAAAGAAACAGTGGGAGTGCTGCCATTCGAAATAAAGATATACTGGCTTTGCATGGCAAATAAACATGGAGTTTTCATGTGTTTTCCATGCGTGACGGTTACTGGGGACAGTCCTTGATTAGGAAACCCCTTTAATAAAATCAGTATGATTTCAGCTATACAGCTTGTGTTCTACTCTGAGGAGAGGAGGAAGTGCAGAAATCTGTTTTGAGGGAGCATGTAATAAAAGGAGGAAAAAGTTGTAGACGCAACAAGATGAATCTTGTCTATGCCTTCAGTGCAGTGTTCAGGGGGAAGTTTGTTCATGTGTTGTGTTCTTGCTTGGGTAGGTTTGACTCCTGGGCTGGGATGGCTCTGGCTCGAGCAAGTCGCATTCAGGACAAGTTGAACTCCAATGAACTGAAGAGTGATGGCCCGATCTGGAAGCACTCTACCCCTGTCCTGAACTGCTTCAAACGAGCCCTGGAGATCGACAGCTCCAACCTGTCCTTGTGGATCGAGTACGGCACCATTTCCTATGCCCTACATTCCTTTGCATCCCGACAGCTTAAGCAGTGGAAAAGGGAACTTCCGCCTGAAGTTGTGCAGCAGGTGGGATCTAACAGAGAGAGTATAAAGTTTTAAATATTTAAAATTAAGTTTTCTAACATAGTAAATTTTTAAATTATTTACATGCTATATTCCACATATGAGACTGTATGGTTGCTTAGTAATATTGGAAATTGCAATATTCATGTAATCTGGTGATGTCAAACAACATTTAAAGATGGGTTTTTTCCTTTTTTTTTTCCTGTGTAAAATCAGTTTGAGCGTAATCTTTGAATTGTCTTTTGAGGGTGACACAAAATTATTGTAACCTTCTGGAAAGGGGAATTATACTTACCTTTTCCTTTCTGTAAATGTCATGCAATGTTTCCAGGAAAAGGTGAAATGTATACATATTCAAATAGTGAAGAGATCAGAAATTACTCTGATATCTGTGTCCACATGTCATCTCTTACATCTAAAGAATCCTCCTCTTTTTCTATGGTTTTGGGCCACAATAAACTAATTAAGAGAAAATGATCAAGCCCTTCGATTTCTGCTCAGCCTTCCCTGGGTTAGAGCAGTGCCTTGAGCAAGGCATTTACCTAAACAAAAGATCAAAGTGAGAAGATTGGTAGAACTTCCATTGAAAACGTTGTTATAAATTCATTATCTCTTTCTGCATAAGGGAAGTGAAAAAGATTATTAAGAATTTTATTGCTAAACCAAAATGAGTCATTCTAAATACACTCTGACAATGATAAGAGTTGCTTGGGAAAATGTTTTATCTGTCTTTTTGGACCAGTGAACTCCGTTTCTGATTTAGCTGTTCTGACTTCCAAATATTACGTAGCCTGCATCTGGAAGCAGAATGAAAAAAAGGAAGTGCTGCTCCTCTGCTGTAATTTTTAAAACTTTCCATGTTTGAACTACAGAGATCAGGGCTGGGAACACCTTTTGCTTCCAGAAGTATTTGCAGCGAGGTGGTGAGTCTGACCTGCCTCCAGCCCTGGATTAACGCTGTGCTTCCCACAGGCACTTTCTTGTCTAAAAAGGGAGATGATGTCAGCCTGCACATTAAAAGGGAACGAATTGTTTATTAAATAGTATGTTTGAAATTACAATTAATGAAAGAGTTTTCTTTTGGAGGGTTATTGCATCCAACTGATCCAAATGAACTCCTCAGAAAATGAAGGTACTACATTTTATGCCTTTGAGTTATCAGAAGTTTGATCTTATGGTCGTGTGGCCTCTTGGCTATGAGGGATTTGTTGAAGAATTCCAGGGATAATGCTGGAGTTACTTCATATTATCAGATAAAAGGAGCAATACAGAGCAGCCATCTGAAGTTGAGGATTAAATGAGAATGTTTATTTAGGACTACTTAGGTCTTCATTTTTTTCAAGTGAATATATTAAAAATGCATAATTTAGTAAGAAAAGTTCTATTACAATAAAAGATAAATTGAAACAATTTCATCTCACTTCCACAGATATATCTCTTCAGGAATGTGTTTCGCAAACGTAAAAACATGTTTTAGTTCTTGGTTATAGCCACACAGCTTAAATTTATAAACTTCATTTTCAAAGAGAGAAAATTACATTAATGCATCTTTTGACCTAGTTTTTTCTACATGAATTTATTGGCATTTAACTTTAATTTATGCTGCTGGTTTTAATTTTTTTTTTGACGAGGTGGGGTGGGGAGAGTATTCATCTCAAAATTAGATACATTGCAAGCAAGATGAAATACATTTCTTCACAAATGAGAGTGGTCCGTAGTGGCTCTAGCAGACTTCGGTTTCAGAACAAAGCAAACAATTATTTTCTTTGAAGAGTTAAGATAATTACAGCTGTGAAAAAGTGGTAGAATTTCTGTAGACATGAATATTGGGTTGTTGTTTTTCAGATTTACATTTATATGCATATTCTTACACTTCTGTCTTACTGTTTTGTTCTGGTTGGTTGTGCCAGCAGGTACTGGAGTGAACAAAAACCTGTCCATAAACACATTTTGTGGGTTATGTGGGTGTACTTGATCACTTGGGATGTATTTGATCACTTCTATGTCTTTTAAGTTGAAAATGTTTAAAAGTTGTACCTTGTTTATGCACTTTTCTATGGGCAGCAGTGCATTTTTAGAGTTTTCCATGTGAGCTGCAGTGAATGTGTTGTGTTCTGTGCTCTCCCCCTTGGCTGGGTGGCAGATGGAGGAGCGCAGGGACAGCATGCTGGAGACAGCCAAGGTGTGCTTCACGTCGGCGTCGCGCTGCGAGGGCGACGGGGACGAGGAGGAGTGGCTGATCCACTACATGCTGGGCAAGATCGCCGAGAAGCAGAAGCAGCCTCCTGTCGTGTACCTGCTGCACTACAAACAGGCAGGGCATTACTTGCATGAGGAGGCTGCTCGGTATCCAAAGAAGATTCACTACCATAATCCACCAGAACTTGCCATGGAAGCGTTGGAGGTAAAAGAAAGTTAAATTTGTAGGCTTGAAGCCTTGCTGTCTACAGATTGTTAGGCACATGTAGATGGTGCTCTGCCTCGGGGAACGTTTGCAAGACAGACTTGGAGAGTAAAATGGAGCCTGTTACTCAGGCTGATTTCATCTCAAAGGCAGTTTGGACAGATGGGTAGCAATTCCACTTCTGAATTTTGCTGCACACAGTTCATTAGTTTTTATAAAAATCAAACATTGATAGGATTCACAAGCATCTCGTACCTATGGAAGCACAAGTTCATGCATGAGGTGGAACCTTTGCTTTCACTGTGTTTGGTTAAAGCAGTGGATCTAGAATACACCCAGTGGTGACTTGCTTGCAGGGAGACCAGCTCTGCTTTCCTTGTTGTATTTCCTAGGTTGTGGTTATAACATTTGTAGAGTGTTCAGATTTTGTAATTTAAAAGCACCTTTCGAAGGCACTGAAAAGTTCAGTTCAGGTAAGTTTAGGTGACAAATAACTGTCTTAACTAACTCCTGCAGATTCTGTAGAGAAAACACTATTTGTAATAGGTTACAGAGCTACAAATTCTTTACTGACCAAGTGGACTTTGGTGTTTTTTAGGTATATTTTCGACTTCATGCTTCTATTTTGAAACTTGTGGGGAAACCAGACTCTGGAGTAGATGCAGAGGTACTGGTTAGTTTCATGAAAGAAGCTTCTGAGGGACCCTTTGCCAGGGGTGAGGAGAAGAACACCCCAAAAGTTGCAGAAAAGTGAGTACTAGTTTCCAGCAATATCCTCTGAATGTATGGTGATAAACTACTGTACAATAAACTACTAAAATTAAGCTGAATAAAATATAAACAAAGTGAATAGAATTTATTGTAATGTTTGCAGTTTTCAGATATCATGAATAAGATTACATGCTACTCTGAGATCTCGATAATTGGCACGGAGGAAATGGGAAGGGAAGAAAACAACAGTTTTGATCTCGTGATCCATTTTGAAGCCACAGTTTGTATTTCTTAAGAAATTTGATTTTTAAAATCAACTGTTAAAAAATGAAAACACAAATTACTTTTACTTATAGGATGAGAGATTTTAGCCCTTATAGTTTGTCTCATTAACAGCTGCAAAATAATGAATAGTTTACTATTGACCAGTGACGAGGGAGGAATGTAACTTGTACTAAAAACCCTTCATTTAGTATTTGTTAGTGAGATTTTATTGCTCTCTTGGAAATGCTGTAAGAACATGCAGTGTCTTTTTGTTCTTTATGTATGTTCCAACTATAGAAACACTTCACCTTTCTTCTCGCCCTGCCAGAGAAAAACCTTGCATGATAGATGAAGACTCTCACTCCTCAGCTGGAACAGTGCCAGGCCCTGGGACTTCCCTCCCCTCCTCCTCCGGTCCAGGTCTGACATCCCCACCTTACACAGCCACTCCAGTTGACCACGATTACGTCAAATGTAAAAAACCCCGTCAGCAGGCAACGCCGGACGGTACAGTCCCTGTTCTCAATTCTGCCAGCAGGGAGGTGCTCTGATCATGGGGGGCTTGAGCAGGAATGATCAAACTGCTCAAGGAGGGTGAGGGGTCTGTGGTAACACGGGCAATATTGAAGCTCATTATCTTTATAAATTCAGTGCCTTTAATAGAATCAATGTACAGTCAGAGCTTTAAATACAAAACTCAAAAGTTGTCACCTGCCACCACTGGTACCTGTCACTTAGTCAAAACAGTAGTCTTGGTGGGAGGAGTATGAGCTCATCAAATTTTCAGTGATTTTTTTTCTTCAGAGCTCATTAGGAAATATGTGGGTTCAATCTTTAGAAGGCTGGACACTGTTTTGGCCTGTGTGAAGTGACCAGGTGAAAATTCAAACTGATTGAAACAAGACAAATTGGTAGAAAGACAACACAAGCCAGTATTATCATTTTTTGGAGGAGGCAGGTGGCAACTATTTTGAATATATTGTGATTCAGCACGAAGTGATTTGCATGACAGTCCAGTAGATTTCATCTTTTAATTTTCCTTTATCATTTACAATGACTGGTTAGCAGCTCATCTTTGTAGAATATAAAGTGATAGAATAAATAATTGGTTTATAAAACAGAAGGGGGGTGGTATCATAGTGTTAATGAAGATTTTTCCCATTGCATATATAATAGAAATTTAAGTTACAATTTAAATAACCTGAATTTATTATTTGGCCAGGAATTTGATTCTGATTCTACTCCTCTGGCCATTTGTTTATCCATCTGGATCTATGAGAATCAGCACTCAAGGAGTAAAATATCTACAATGTTTAGCTTAGTGTTGGTAGAATGTGCCAGGCCCCACAGAAATGCTCTGCTTGAAGTGAATTTATTTCTAGAGGGTGGGCTGCTTCCTATTGTCATTTTCTGAAGAATGGAAATTTGTAAATAACTTTGTTGACATGGTTTTGAAACAAATGTTCGTGTGCCTGAAATTTTTGCAGGGTGAATTTATGCCTTTTCCTCAACAAGTAGTTCTTGGTGCAACTGACAGAAGCTCCTTTATTTCTCTCATTATATTGAACAGAGAAATGTTCATTTTGTTATTGCTTGCATTTCACTTGGGAGTAATTCATTAGACTGCTTTGAGATCATTTGTAGTGTGGAGGTGTCAATGGGTTATGCAGTGATCAGGCTCTTTTATTAGCTTTTTGATGTCTTTTGACACAACAACATAGAAGGGAGCGAATATTTAAGTATTCTTAAATAATATTTCCTATGAGAAGCATTTCTGGCTGAGACTATATCTGCTTAGGTCCTGAAGACTAACTTAATGCTCCCAGGAGAGACGTAAGTTAGATAAATATTCCAGTGTGTGTCGTTAGTACCTTCTCTCCGAGTAAGACATTATGGGCTGTGGCAGCCGATGGCCCAGTGGGAGCGGAGGCAGCTGCTGAGCAAAGCCTGAAGGTGCAAGCACAGGAACATCTGCCTCTGCCAGGGCTGAAGGAGCAGTTCCTGGATCTGCAAGCTGAGCCTAGCTGGGACTGAGCTTTGTGCTGTCAAAGCAATTCCAAATGTCAGCTGCTGGAAGAAGCAGAGTTGGGTGATCTTCAGGAAGGCTGTGTGTAACCATGACAAGGAGAATTGCAGAGTACTGCATCATTCATAATGTTTTGTAAGTTGCTGGCACAACTAAACCCTGGATACAGCATACTGAAGAACCCCGGGAAACTGAAATATTTGCCTTGGGGCTGTTACAGATGGAAGAGCTAACAGGCTGAGCTAACAGGCTCAGAAGTCTTCCACTTTTATATTATTACATGCAGTGTGCTCTTCTGCATGCATTTGCATTTTACTTGTATTAAAAGACATACTTTTGAAGTAAAATGCTCTTGACATCTTACACATAATCACATCACTGAAGAGAGCTGGTGCCAGCATTTCCATTGTACCGTACCTAAAAATAGCAAGAAAATACTCATCGTTTGACTACTCTTTAGATTATTTTTTAACCATTCTGACAGAAACGAAACTGTCTATATTTGTTGTTCAGGAACAAATAAGCTGACCTAAATTCGGCCTAGGTATTTATTCCTTCTGAGGCCTGACAATACTCTTATTTACTCTTGTATTGATGTTGTTGATCATAAGTGGCATAAGTAAAGTAAGGGTATTGTACAGTTTTACACTCTTTGTATGTTACCACAAGCAGGATGCTATTTGGGGTCATTACTGACCTTTGAGACCTTTTTTGACCATTTTTGTTCTGTGCCTCAAGAAAACATGACCCATGAGGAAAGAGAGAAGGAATTGGGGTGGTTTGTCTACAGATGAGAAGACTCAGGGGAGACATGACAGCAGAGTAACGTAAATAGTGTTGAAAGCTGTACAAAGAGGCAAAACCCCAGCATGTCTGTGTTCATGGAAGACAGAACAGATGATACTACACTTAAATTGCATTTTCATTCTGGACATTAGAAAACAGTGTTAGAGTAGTCCTAGGAAATACTGTTTTTGTATAACCCTGCAATATTTTAGCACTGGAAGTCATTAAACAGTGGCAATGTAGCTGTCTGCCAGGCATGATGGAGATGCAATTTCTCCTGATGGAAAAAGGAATGGACTAGATGAACACTTGCAGTTCCTTCTGAACTCTACTTTTGCTATTAATTTTGTGGGGTTTGTGGGTTTGGGTTTTGGTGGGGTTGTTGGTTTGGTTTTTTAACAAGATATCCAACAACTTGCCTTCTAGAGCAGCAAATTATCTTATTACAAGCTGGAGAGAATTGCTGTATAGCCAAGCATCTTTTCTTGAAAATACTGGGATTCTGATCTTCAAACATTTATCTGTAAATAGGTGAAGCTGTGAGGGCAGACTTATTTTGAATACATTATATTTAAACTTGTCATTATAGTTCTGTAGCTCACTAGCACATTTTGCTGGTGGAAGATGATGACTGGGATATGCAGAAATCACTGTTAAAGTTGAGAGCATTGAAAGGCTTCAGATCCAGTGAATGGTGGTGATACTAGTTTTACGTCATGTATTTAATGACAATGGGAGAAAGGAACCAGTAAATACAGCTTGTAAAGTAACTAAACTTCTTTTTCCTCATGGCAGCTGCTAGCACATATCTCCTTCAAGGAGACCAAAGTATTGCTGAGTGGCAGCTGTTATTTGCTGCCTGACTTGCTGCTGTCATGTGTGTAAAATGGGCAGCTTCCTTTCTCTTTTCTTGTTCTTCCATTCAGCAACACCTTTTCTTTCCTTCTGTTAATCCTGTCTTTCCTGCCATCACCCCTGCCTATTGCTATTTTATAACCCTCCAAAGTGAAAACTTGCGTTTGAAGTCTGAAGCATAGGTTCAGACTCTTATTTTCTAAGAGCAAAATAGGAAACAGGAAAACCCAGGAACTTGCCAGGCACCCAGACTATCATTACCTGTGGTGTAACTGTAGTTACACAGCTAAATGGCCAGTGTTACATAGCAAAAGAGATATGCTTTCTATCCTCCTCTATACAGGCTAGATGTATGTAGTCAGTAAAGACCAATTGCAGTAAAAGCAATAAAGTTAGTTCAGAAAGCAGGAAAAATATATAAATTAAAAAAAAAATCTGAATACGGTATCTGTTTCCCAAAGAGTAGACTGAGAGATTGTTTAGGAGGTCTTTTTTTCTGTAATATGCCTTTGTTGTGTTGATGCTCAATTCCACATTACTGTGGTGGTATGCAGATGATGTATCCATTGCTATTGCAGTGTTGAAATGCTGTATTGTTCAAGTCTTCATCCATGTCATGTAGTATGTTGTGTGTAGTTAGACTTAATTGTCCTTTTTTGTGTTTGTCTTTGCCTGATTGCTTTTGCAACCAATATTGCCCGTGCTGCCTCTAACCTTTACACAAATCTCTGTTCCCCAGGCATTCTCTTCCTGCTTTTACCTGTCACGGCTTGCTTTTAATAATTGGCAGAACCTGCATGATAAACTCACTGGGAAAGGCTCCTTGCTTCGTGCTGTGGGAGAAGTCTCACTTCATAGTTTGTCGGTCTGTAATTCTGCAAATGTTCTGAAGATGCACAGTTTTTGTAAACGGGGGTTCTCAACATCCTGATGAGACAAAGGTGATCTCTGGGGAACTTCTTGCATCAGGTTGTCACTCATGCTAAACTAAATCAGTTTCTGGGATGGAGTGGATGTTTCTGTGCATAAAAAGAACGTCCACATTGGATTTTGGAGCATTAAAATCTCGCCTTTAAAATTCTCTCTCTTCAGCAGTTAAAAATGAAATCTTTGGGTCTGCAGTACATGTCCTGTTCTGGCACGTGGTGCTGGATGTTCATGGGGACTGCATACTGGGCTACATGAATAATGAATCACAACCAGTTTATTGCAGTATGCTCCATTTTTACCTTTCCCCAGTTTAACCCCTCTCTGATTAATACAAGTGTCACACTGAGATGTAGGGTGAGATTATGTAAAAAGCATTTGTCCAAATAAGTGGGACATTGGTGAGATACTCTGTTGCTCTGCTCTTGGGGACAGAACAGCAATATAGGACTGTAAGTTATGGAAACACATTCAGTGTTCAGTGCAGCCAGACAAAACACAGAATCTCATCTTTGACTCATGTTAAAAGAGAACTCCCTTTAAACTGCTGTCCTCAAATTAACCTACTCCCATGCAAGTCTCTACGATTCTTTTGTTTTTAATAATGTGCAAGTGCCTTTTGATGCGGAGCTAAATGTTGTCTTCCGTTATGGGTGGAATCTGTTTGCAGAATGAGAATTCTGTGATACATCATGTTTCTGACTGCAGACCAGTAAAGAAAAATGCTCATATGTTCAAGTGAAGAGGGGAGAGATGGTGCCAGGCAGGACAAAGAGAGTCTGTGCCTTCACAGCCTGTGAACAACCCACCTTTACTGCATGAGACAAGATTTTTTTTTTTTTTAGTTATATATAGTTGCTTATTCATAAGCTCTGAACTGTGCAGCAGGATTTTTCTTTTCTGCAAATTGAGTTAGCATATGTATAGAGCTCTTTAGAGTAGCTTTCTGTGCCACTCATTTGTGATTTTTTGACTTGTAGCCGATTGTTTATCAGGATTCAGATACCTTCTTATAATAACTGGACACACATTTTCCTTCAGATGTTTAAGACAGACAAAGATATAACCCAGAAGTGAGTTGTACCCTCTTGGCTTTCTGAGCCTGTTTCTTACTCCCATATGCAGATGTTTCAGAGGTCTTCTCCCTCTTCCTTTTAACTTCCAGAAAGTTTCAAAAGAGGATTACTGAGCTGCATAGTAATTAATTATCAAAGGCAGAGCACCTCATTCACATTGGCACCATGAAGCTGTGCTTCAGCTACCCTGAGAATAAATTATGTAAGTTTGTACCACAGCTGGTACCTGGTCATCACACTTAGCAGTGAGAGCTCTGTCATTAGGATTGTCTGTCTGCTAGTTCAGGTCACCTACACTGTGACACATCATTCTCCTCGTCTCTCTTCCAGCGCTGAGTGGGCTCAGTTTAGGTAACAAGGCTTATGGATGGTCCACAGGGTAATGCCTGCTGCAGTACTGAGCCCTGTTTCTCCTGTTGCATTTTAAAATGAAATAGTTATTTAGGCTCTCCAGAGTTTAACACAGCTTTGTCCTGGTGATGGGGTGGCATGCAGGTGGCGTGCCCGAACGCAGTGACAGTGCCCGAGGGAGTAGTGACAGTTACATGCTCGTGGCTGTTTCTTCTATGGAGGAATAGTGGGGAGTAGGGATTTTTGAAGTCAAGCCAGTAAACCTGTTTCATTCAGCATAAGATTAATGCTGAAATGCTCTTAAGCATTGAATTAAGGCAAACGGACTTCAGATATTTTTTCTAACATCTGTGACAGATGTGTTTCAGTAATGGTAGTGATTTAATCATCCATGTGACTGACAGGACCTCAGTGTGATACAGTAAAGGTCTTGGCAGTACAGATGAATATACAAGTTCTTTTTTCCCAATGACATCTTTCTGACAATAATTAGTTTACTAATGTCTTGGAAAGTTAACAAGATTCTTCTTTTGACCTTTTTACATCTCCTGTCCAAAGCTGCTCTTTTCCACCCGTTGACAGAGTAGGTGATGTACCCTGACATAGATTTGAAATGAAATATCACAAGTTGAGTACATTATGAGAAATGACATAAAAAAAATTTGCTTTCAAGTGCCATTTTCTGAAATTTTTAGAGATAAACATGAAAAATTTACGGCAAGTAGAGATTTCAGCTCACCAGGTTGTTTGAAATCTTCCTGAAACTTGGGAGTGATGCAATGAAGTAATGAAACAAAATATAATAATACCAAGGAGAGAAATCTACTATCAGATCATATTTTTCATAGGAATATTGTTGCAGTTACTTATGCACAATTTAATAGAACTTCTCCCTAGTCTCTTCAATTCTGCTACAGATAATAATTTTGGGACATTAATACCCAGATGTATTTTTATCTTAGCTTTTGAAGTAATAGGAAACTTTACAGGGAGGGACCTCAAAAGAATATTTAGTCCTTGATTCACCAATTTCTTACAACAAGGGACCACTATACCTCTTTGGAAAAGCTTGCCTTGTTGCTATTGCTGGGTGGGGAAACTAAGAAAATGGGTAAACAAAATATAAAAACCAGTAATTTTTTAACTCTTAAATTGCACTGGGTTGCATTAAATTGTCTTTAATTCTAGCAGAAATTATTCAAAAGCACTGATGTTCTCCATGGATTTGTGTAATTGAAAAGGGCAGGTGTTGATCGCAGTTGGGAATTTGGAATTCATTCTCCTGCCTCACACACTGCAGTCTTTGGCATGTGGGTTGAGTAGCACTAATGACTCTCGACTACAGTCAGCTCTCATCGGATGAAGGAAAAGCTTCATAGCACAATAAATGTAAAAATATATGCTATGTGTCCATCTAGCATATATATTTCTTGGAAAAGAGCTGTATTTGGGTGTTAGGCTAGAAAAGAATAGTACTTTCATGTATAAAAAAATATGCCATTTTCTTTTCTTCTTAGAAAACCAGGTTAGGATGTGAATTGGTTCAGTTGCCACAAGTTTTGCATTACATCCTGCAGCATTTAGGTATTGACAGAGCTTTTTATTATATTAAGGAACATCTTGGGTAACCTAACAATGATGGCTATTTGTCTGCCTGTCTTCGAAAGCCTACAGTGATTCTATAGGTTCATTGTGCTATTTTCTAACTGTATGTAGCAGTTAAGATAGAGACAAGGGGGGGAAAAAGTCAATTTTCTAGCTGCAATTAAAACCTATTGCCTTTTGCACTGTACTTAATGAATATGAACAGCAATTATTGTATTTTTATTTTGGTTAATCATATGTATTTGGAAATTCTCCCTCATCTTTTTTAAGATAAATAAGTCTAATTCTCCTGGTAATTTTCATGTCATCTCATTAATCTCTCATTTTTTATCTTCTCCTCTGAATTAATTTTCCTTATTTCAGTGTCTTTTTAAAAATGTGGGTCCCAAATACAGACACCGTAATTAAGTTTAATTTTCATTAGTGCTCAGTAGAACAGGAAGACTTACATATTTTTTCTGTGAAGTTACTGATTACACATTCAAGAGTGCTGCTTTGCTGAAGTGTGTTTAGAGTAGCCTGACATTTTGGCCAGTTCTGGTTTGAGAATCACAAATTCTTTACAGGCACATGTGAGTGTGTGTACTGCGATCCACTCACACATTTTCTGCTCCTGATCGTGTTACCTTTTAGGTGTTTATAGAATGATTTTTTTATTTATTTATTTATTATGCTTAAATAATTCTGTGGAAAATGAAGGCTGGCTGGCTCACAGCTTTGACTTTTCATCCTTTGTAAAGATAAGTACTACACTTTGTTTCATGTTCCCTGAGACTTTACCCATCCTCTGTGATTTCTGAGAAATTAATACTAATAACTGGTGGCTGCTGCTAATTTCTGGAATACTCCAGGGTTTTCCATCTGGCTCACTTAGTTTGAAAGCATCTGCTGCATTCAAGGAGTATCTAATACAATAGAAAGTTGTCTTAATTGTCATCTTCCTCTGGTTTTTAGTGATTAAGGAGCCCAGTGTTAATATAATTATTTTTAAAATATAGTTAATATATTGAAAGAAAAGGAGAATGAACATCCCTACCCAGACCCACAGTCATTTAAGCAGAAATTTCACATTAAAATAGCCAGCTAATTGTAAGGAGGTATTTACATTTGTTCCCATAAGGAAAAGCTCATGCATATATTTGAAATTTAATGTGTTGAGTCATTGTCTATCTTTGCATGATGAAAAATTATTGTAATTTCCCAGTGATCTGATCTCACCCTCGCATATTGGTCTGGCACTTCTTGATTTACATTCTAATGCTTCATCTGTCATAACCCACACATGAGAACTGACCTCCAGGCTTGTGGCAACATCTGGAAATTTGCAATTTTTTTTCCCCTAGATGAGGAACTCAGCCTCTGCCACAGATACAGAAACTTCTTTAAAAAACCTATCAAGGGAGCTGCTGTAAGTGGTTTTCCTGATGTCAACTGAGAGTTCAGTAGTATCGATTTGTACCACAAAAAGTTATTAAAGCTTTATAAATGAGTCATTTAAAGCTTGACTGACCTCTCTTCAGAATCTTTCTCTTCCCATTCTTTATAATTATATTCTTTCTGTATAAAACTTGTCATCATTAACCAACTGTATAGTTTCCAATTAGGAAGCAAATACTGTTCCCCCATTCTTTTCAAGATATAGTTTTATTAAGATCTGTTCACTGAAGGGGAAGGTTTTCTTTGTGTGATAGTGAAAAGCCTACGGAGTGCATCAAATTTGGTTTAAATTCATTGGAATCCTAATAAGCAGAACCTGATCTGCAAGCTGAAGGTTTGCAGAGGGATTTATCTTGATAAAATAAGTTCATAGGAGGCCCTTAGCTCTCTCCTGAACAAGTGCAATTCAGATGGAACAGAAGAAATTTAATTAAATTATCCGCTCATCTCAGAGCAAGGACTTTTGCTTTGTTAATTTTCTTTCTTGATCTTATCAGTGAAATCAATGAATCGGAATACAGTGGAACTACCTAGACAATGGATGTAACCCCCTCCTGGTGATGCCATTTCTGTATGGAATCATAGAATGCTTTGGGTTGGAACGGACCTTTAAAGATCATCTAGTCCCACACCCCTGCAATGAGCGATCACACAATCAAGTATCAGTATCTTAAGAAGAAATTGGAAATAATTCTTGTAGACTCCACATTTAAAGGGAATTGCCTGTATTGGAATTTTATATTGAACACTGAATTATGTTGGTGCAATATTGTGGAAAAATGCCAGTTTCCCATCTCAGTGGGAATGTGCAGGCCTCTTTCTGTCAGAGACTAAGCTGTGTTCTTTAGTCATGCAGGGTTGCCTCTCATAACCCTTGATGTAAAAGAACTTGGGTTATATCTGGCGGGTTTCAGACATGAGTGGGAGGTTTTCACTTGCCTGTTCTGAGGTGTGTTTCATCCCCCATGATAAAACCACGATGCCTGTTCCTGTGCAGATTAACAACTTAGTTGTGACTGTACTGTAGTCAGCAGCCACTGCTCCACTCTGTCAAGCTGAAGTCACTTCTCCTATTCTTCTGTCTACTGCCTTGAAGTCCAGTTTTCCTGTCTGTGTTCGGCTTAGTTCTTTGATGTGTTGTTTATTTGCCATATCAAATCACCTTTCAGAACGTTTGTTGAATAGCATCTTACACCTGCAGGATAGTTGGCATCAGAGATCACTCCTGTCTTTGCCCTCTAATTGTACTGGTTTTTCTTTCCTTCCTGAGTAATTTTTACCAGTATTGTTCTTCTCTTGTCAATTGAACTTTGCTTGTGTCAGATTCATAATTATACTGAGTGCTTTTCGAGGCAAATGGTACAGTAAACCTGGAAATTTTACAGGGCCATACAGGCTGAAATATTGTGTCTCCAGTCTAACTGCTTTTGAAAGCTGAGCTTTATTGCTTTTGAATCAAATTCCAGGATTATATTCTAGGAAAAAATGTGGCGAGAATTAAGTACCTTTACTTGGTGGTGGTTAGGGATCCTATATTGCAGTTGTAAGAGTTTGCAGAGTGGCTGCAGTTTTGTGTGGCTGTTACCAAGAGACAAGTAACAGCTTGAAGAGTATGAAGTGGTGCATTCCTTCTTTATCTCTTTTGCAGAGAGGAGTCAGGATAGCACTGGAGCAGTGCTGTCTGACTCCAGTTCCACACAGGATATGTTTAATGAGCCTGCCAGTTCTCAAGACAGCCTGAAGAAGACTTACACAGAGAAGAGGATTTCTACTACCTGTGCTGATCCACTGATGCTTAGCAAAGAGACCCTGGGATCTACGGAGGAAAAGGGTATGCCTGACTTAATAGATAATGTCAGCTGGAATAGTCTCATTAAAATGTTTCTCCTGACTTGCAGATGCACTGAAATAGGCTGCAGTGTGACTAAGAATTTTAACCAGATATCATTGCTGCCTGTGTGTGTGTAGCTTAAATTTGGAACTGTGCCTCACTTGTGTGGCCACCAACCCAATTTGTTCTATCTGTTAAATCTTGCGAAGAAAAGAATAAAGATAAACTGCTGTCTGTGGTGGCCCTTTGACTGACTTGCCTTCTTTTAGATTATTTGCTTTTTCTTCAGTGTTTCAAATTTCTAAATAATTTAGGAGTAGTTATTTGAATATAGTCTCAAACAAGACTTTTTTACTTTTCCCAGGAATAGATGCCCTTTTTGTTCTGTCCCAGTAGCTGCTTAATATTCATTACAGAGAAGAGCAGAAGTAGTAGAATTAGATGCTTTATTCCATTGAATACTTCATTCCAGTGGAGAACTAGAATTGCTCTCTACCAGATTTTTCCATATATAATAGTACTAAGTGTTCTGTATTCTACTGGAAAAATTGTTTCAAAATCCATTAGCTGGAATTTCCCTTTGTCTGATGTTTTTACAGTTGCATGTGGCAGTAGATAAAGAGGCTGGACTTCAGCAGGGAAAGACAAACAAAACCAATGTCTAAATTTTGTCCACCTTTCCAGGCTGTGGCTTTTTGTGGGATGTTAAATCTTTTTTGCCAGTTCACACTTTCCCAATTTCAGAGATCCAGAAACCATGCTATGTGGATAGTCCTGAATCACTTCCCTGGTCTCACTAGGAACAAGTGCCAAGCAGTCATCCTTTTGTTTGCATGCTTGGATTACCTTGGTTTCTTGTTTTAAAAAATATTTTACTTCAGTCTTGCCTAAGCTAGGGAAGCCTGTTGTGGTGTTTGCATTAACATGCTGAAATAGATGCCAGTTCTTAGTTTTGTAAAATAGTAATTCCATAATCACTAAATCCAGTAGTCTTTTGGCTACTAGACTAAAAACATGGCTCTTTTTCAGCCTTGTAGTGAGTTGTGTTACTGTCATTGTTTGTCAGAAAAAACATCAAATACATTCTTAAATTACTGGTGTTTATTAGAACAGATGTTGTTTCCCATAAAGCTACCTGTACAGTAAAATTATAATGGATACAGACATGAGGCAAAAAAATTTTGAAAAATGTGAGTTCTGTAAAACGTGTTTGACTCAAAAGTTCAGCTTTATCAGAGAAAAAGTTATGGAGCAGCTTTATACTTGAGGATGAAGTACACTAGTGTATCTCTACACTCTCTGCTGGGAGATAAGATCTCATGTAAGAGGCTCTTTATCCTAGCAAAGACAAAGACATGGTAAACTTACATGACTAAAAATCAAAGTTAAAGAAATTAATCTGTATGTAGCCTGTGTGTTTCCAGCAATAATGATTAGCTAACAGGAAATGTGGAAGCTCCCACTGTAACAGATGCTTTCTGAAGTAAGATTTGATATCCTTTAACAAAAGATGGGTCAATTGAATTACAAATTACCAAGCTGATCACAAAAAAATTTACCTGGAACTGTAGATCCTACATTATGCAGAAGACCAGGTGAGCCACTGCTGATCATTCTGTCCGAGCCCATATTGTGTTCTGGAATTGTGTTCTTGCTAGGCAGACTGTTAAGAATAATACATTTCACTTGGGAGGATGGCTTTAATTTTCTGTTCTTTCTTCTTTCCTTTGCAATAGAATTTTACTTAATTTAATCTCTTATTTTGGCTTTTTTCCCTCCTCCTCCTCAATCTTCCAAGGATATGTAAAATCCTGCATTGTGTAAGGTGTGCTGAATTAATACTATTGCTCGGGATAAAACCCAAATGAAGACAATGGAGGTATCACTGTGTGGCTCTGTCAATGAGTTGCAGATTACTTATTCAATGAACATCACAAATAGTCATTAATTTTTTTTCAATATTTCTGTCTATGCTTTAATGAAGAAAAGGATTACCTTTTGTCATATTTAATTTTTCTCATTTGCTATATGTCATTTGCCATTTGGAAATGGCAATTTCATTGTCACTTTTCTCTTACTGTTCCAGCTGCAGGAAAGTCAGAAGAGCTGCTGGAGAGCTCAGAATCTTACAATCCTGCTGAGCCTACTGTCCAAAAACTGGTGGTGGATCCTCAGTCTGCTTCTGGCAATCCCCTCAAAGCTGCCATCCCCCCACCCTCGCAGTGGGACTGCAAAAAGAAACCTGAGCCTTGTGGAGACGATGCCTCTGAATTTCCTCCCGGTCTCCCCACAGACCTGGAGGAGCAGCGCAAGTTCCTGACAGAGCAGTGCATTTCCTCCTTCTGCCTGTGCCTCAGCCGCTTCCCCCAGCACTACAAGAGCCTCTACAGACTGGCCTACCTGTACACCTACAGCAAAACGCACAAGGTGAGCACTGAGCTGCCACAGCAGCCGCCTTTGCTGCCCAGGCAAACAAACTGGGACTAGTTCAGAAGTCTCAGTGTTCAAATACAGCAGATAAGCTTGTTCAATGCAGTTTGGAACGGAACTACGCTTTGGGAAGTCTTCAGCTCCTGGATTGTCTGACTTGTGGGTGAGGTCAGTTGAGGAGAAAATTTCTGGTTTTATTACTGAACTAAGTAATTTTCTGTTATTCAGCAGAGAATTACATTTTAGATGTGTCACATAAATTAAGATGTTCTCATAAAAATGACAGCAATTATTTATTTTACTGAATGAGTGGACTGAAAAGTGACTTGGAAGCAGAAATTAATCAGCATTGTGTAAACACAGCATGGGACTCAGATAAACTTCCTGGGTATCCTAGGTCTTTATTAGTAAAATGTGTAGGAATAGTACATTGAAATTATCAGAGTTATTGTACTAATTGCCATAATCAAAGTTTGAATTCACAGATTTTATATTTGGAAGTCTTGTATTAGGTCATATGCTGCTCTGCATGGTTTCCTGAATTTTCTTCCCCACCGATACTGAAGCTTATGTGAACAATAGGGAAGGGACACAAATTGTACCCCTGGCCTCATAGTAGAAAACACATCACCAGTGTCACTGCAAAGTGAGCACAGGCATGTCTTACCAACCTACTGGAAGGTGATGAATATTCCATTTGTCTGTAGAGTGATTATCCAGAAAAATACTAGCCTTTTTTATAGAGAGCTTGTTTTGAAAACATTCTTACGCTGTTTGTGTGTAACAGTTGTTAATTTTTCCATGGAGCTAATCATGAATAGGAGCCATAGATTCCTGCAATCTGTCATTACTGTTGCTGACATGATTTTGTATCAACATTCAACAAAAAAAGCTGCCTGTTTTCAATTTATTGGTTCAAATAGCATGTCCTTGCCTGAGGAACTACTTACAAAATACTTTCTTCTATTATATTTCCCTGATGAAGCTTTCTCTTTTGCTTTTTATATCTCTCTCCTTATATAAATATCAACTCAGTGATGGATTTCTATGTGAAATACACATTGTTGTCTAAATCTGTTTCCTCTTGGAACACAGAAAAACTGAATCCTGCCTGTTTGAGCCTAGCAGTTACCAGGCTGGCTTCAACAAGCATTTTTGGGTTTTACTGTCCTTTTTTATTATTTCTCTGGCATAATGAACAGCCACTTGATAGTGCAAAACCCAAAAAATCTTCTTATTGGTATATGTATACTGCATACTTTCATATGGGTTTTACATTTTCTTTCTTTAATGACTCATTCAGGTTATTTTGTAGAGCAATCTCAGATGTCTGTGTTTTAATGGCACCTTACTATGTCTTTAGTGGAAGTCATACTCCTGCACGAACTTAAAACACGAAATGGATCTATGCATTTTCAGCAGTAACTGGAGTAAGGATTATGCTTACATATACTCATGATAAGTCTGATTTTAAAAATGAGATAACTTACATCAGGTTGTGTTGTTGAGGGGGCAGAGTGGTAAATTTTAGAAAACTGAAATTAATTTTTAAATGCATATAACCATCTTGGAAAATTCAGCGTTTACGTACCAACGCCAGGAATTTGCATGAAGAATTTAGACTGATGGCCAAAATTCATGGTTGGCTGGGAGAAGGAGAGGATTGGCAGGTCTCCATAGTGCATAGAAAAGCAAGTTTTCCATGTGCAATCTGTTTTCTCCCATTTTACAGTTTTCCTGGTTTTGCTGTTGTTGAGATTAGTGAAGATAGTTGGTGAGCAACTGTCAACTCAAATTGTTGAGTTTTTTTAACACTTTTTCAAAATCTTTGAACATTTTGTTTGGCTACATGTTGTGTTGGGTTTTTTTTCCCCCTGCAAAATCCAGCTTAATATTTGGAGTCTATTTTTCTTTGTTTTAGTCTGTTATCAGAGCAAATTTATACATAGCTGTTTTTAGTTGGAGTAAACGTGCAGGGAAGTAAGGATGAATTTTCAGAAGTTACTTCACTGCCAGTTTGGGCAGTAGTTTTAGTTTCTCATTAACATTGTCTTGAAGTAAAGTCTTCATCCTTTGTGATTTTTATCTCCAAAATGAATGTTGGCACAGTTTGGAAGGAGAAGTTAGGACTTGGCAAGACACTGTTTGTCAGTGTAACTTTGTGAAAAGTGTTTGCCTTATGGTCTTTACGGATCAGAATGTGGAACTGGTCTGATAATCTGTAACCAGCAGGTTGTCAGGAAATAAAAATACTTACTTACATGCTTTTTTTAATCTCAAAATAAAAAGTGCTCTGTAAATCATGGAAGAATCTGCTCACAAATACTGTTTGTGTGACTTTTTAAGTTTGTATGTTCTGTAATGTCTGTTATTAGCACAGCCCTTAATGGGGAAATTAATGTTGGGTGTGACATAAGGTCTGTGACATGACTAGTTAGTCAAACTAGGCATAGTACATGCATATAAAAATTACAAGATTATATGTATGTAGGCTTAATACATAGATACAGACAATCTGTAAGCATAGTAGATGTAACCACCTCAAGCAGAAACAGTTTGGTAATAACAGTTCATTTAAAAGGCCACTTTTCAAATCAGTAGTCTTTTTATTTTGCTTTTGTTTGATGCAGGAATAGGAGGAGATTTTTGAGACAAAGCCTTCTAATGGACTGTAAATGAAAACAGAGGGAAGGATTAAAGTATGCTGGAGTGTTTTGTTCACCTCTCAGAAACACTTTGTGGAGTTTCCAATTTAGGTAAAGGTGCTTCTGACACCCCTGAGTTAAGGGGTATCCATTCCAGGCAACTCGGAGTTCCACTTGGTTGACCCTAAGAGATTTTCCTTTTCTACTTCAGCTTTTTTGCAAGTTACTGTACCCTGTCAGTCATCTTGTCTTTGAATCTCGGGGTGATAAAGATGTGGGAGGCAACAGCTGAACTGGAAAGAGTATTTCATAATTGCCCTGAGTCAGACAGCCAAATCCAGCATTTCAGACTGGCAAGCAGTGCGCCAAGAAGAATAAATCCTTTTTGCTATGTCCTGGATCCCTTCACCCACTCCTAATAACTTCATCAGCTGAAAACCAAGCAGAGCAGACTCTGTGAAATCTAATGAGTTGAGACCTGCTCAGGCATATTTACTGGGAATAAGTGATCATGCTGATTTAAGGAGAAGGGTAGTGGAAAATCTGTAACTATGTCTTTTATTCCTATTAGTTTTGATTGTGTGAAGTTACCGTGTAATTGCCCCATTTGTCTGAATGATCTTTTCTCCTCCTAGCTGGGTTACTGCCATCATCTTGGTCAATAAAAGCCTGTGAATTATGTGTACCGAACACATGCCTGAGGATGGTCAGTGTAATGTGCACAGCACATCCCAGCACCAGAGCATGACGCTGCAATTAATGATCTCTTAACCTTTCCCTTGTAAAACTTGGATTCGGGAATACATCCATAGCTAACGTATCGTTAGACTGGGATTTTAGATTTAAGCTTTGTGATGGGATGGTAACTTTCTTAAGGGTTTTGTTTTCCTTGAATTTTTAAGTGATAGTTTTAACTGTAAGGTTCAGATTACCACACATTAGGCAAGTTTTACTTTATTTTCACACTTGGAGTTAACTTACATTTCTGATAACTATGATTAGCATAAAATAAAGCATTTTATGTGCCTGGATCTTAGATGTTAGAATAGGCTTATTTTTGTTGGGTTCTGATTTTATTCAAAACAAGACAACTTTCATGGCAGACCAGATTTTTGTAGGTTCTCTTATGTTGTATTTTCTTCTGTATGTATTTCCAAGTATTTTTCAGGATTAGGTTAACAGGATTACAGAAATACATATTGCAAAAAAAGTTACGTAGAAAAAAGCTAGTATGCAGCTGAGTTTACATACTTTGCTTTCTTCAGTCTTAATTAAATTTGACACTCGGTGATAATAATTAAATTTACTGATTCCCATGACCAGCCAGAAAGTACCTTGTGATGTTTATGAGTGAGCATGTATTTGTTCCATACCAAAAGAAAATCCACTTGATTATGCTACACTATAATCATGAAGGTCCTGTGTAAGTACCCGTATGAGCTCTTTGAATGAAGGGTTTTTGACACCCGTAAATATCTGGTTAGTATTGCCAGTGTTCAGCTCTCTTGCACATGAATCCATAATCAGCATTTTGCTAGAGGGGATGCTCCAGTTCTGATAAGACATTGGAGATTTCTGCATGATTACTGTCATTAGAACAAAGCCACCGATGATTGAGCAGGGCTTTTACTGTTTCACCAGAGTCTCATAAACAAAAATAATCTGGAGCACAGGATAAGAACTTTTCTAATAACCCCAACACACACCCCCCCACACACACATATACAAAAAGGATATCTCAGCTGGAGTATGCTTCTTGGATGGACATGATTTAATCACGTTTGTGACTCATAGAAGTGTATTTCCAGTCCACAGAACACAAGCCAGAGTCCAACATTCTCATTTGTCTCTGTGAACCAAACATCTTCCTCTTTCTTTCATGTCCTCTCTTGTGAAGTTGTCTGTACAAAAGCTGGTCAAATGCGACTCTCATGCCACTTTCAAACCCTGAAATAAAACATGAAGTGAAGCAGAGCTTCCATCGGTGAAATCTTACAATTAATAATTGTCCCATCTGTTGGCAACATTCTGCCTGGAGCCAACAGCTGTCCCTAGTTCTCAGCTACACAAGAGAGGTTCATGCATTGAACTCTTAGAGGGATAGTGCTTTTAGCAATTTTTGGTTGTCATCTGTCATTTAGTCCCCTACTGATACTTTCTTGTTAATTCACTGAGCACTATTAACCAAGTTTGATGACAGTCATGGAATTTCAAGGGAGGTTAAATGAACTTACATGAAGGGCAATGTCTGGGTAGGGGTAAAAGGTCTGAATTCACCACCCCACTAAAAGAAGGCTGCAGTTTGAGCCTGAGAGTCGAGGCCTCAGCTCTGGCAGGTATTCCCTGCAGGTGGTTGACCTGAGGGAAGAGGTGGGGGTGCTTCCAGAGAATGTGTAGGGAGAACAAATACTGTTGGAACAGCAAGTACGTGGAAAATGAGAAAAGCCACTGCAGGTTAATAAATAAAAGTGTACTTTGATTTATACTTTTATCTGTGGTGGCATTTCCATCCCCTGCCTGCAACTCACTTGCCCGTTCTTGTCCACAGAACCTGCAGTGGGCCCGGGACGTGCTGCTGGGCAGTGGGGTGCCCTGGCAGCAGCTGAAGCACATGCCTGCACAGGGCCTCTTCTGCGAGAGGAACAAGACAAATTTCTTCAACGTAAGTTTACACAGCTGATAAACACAGTGTGCTTTCTCAGCCATCCCTGGAACACCTGTTTCTCATTCGAAAGGTTTGCAAAGGGATGGGGATGTGAAATTCTGCACAGGCTCATGCTAAACAAGCCATGAGCAGCTAAAGGAAAGGAGAATTACAGGGATATTTACTGGGTGAATATCTCTCTCTTGAAGGGAACCACACTAGAAGGATTATTTCTGATAAGCTTGAAAACATGGGGAGAGAAGCACCAACATTTTTCCGTTATGCATCATTTACCATATACTTGATGGCTGAGCCCTTTTAAAAATTCTGATTTTGTTCATTGTAATTATCCTCTTGTTTATTGTTTCTCAACTCAACCTGCACTCCTCATGATGTAAAAATAGTGCTATTTGCTCTAAGAAATGAGTATTCTTGTGCTCTCCTCTCTGTAGCATGGCTCAGCAGAAAGAGTATCTCCAAGTCCCACTGTGAGGCAGCAGCACTGTCACAGAGACTGTGTCTGTGATATCTTCCATAGGGGTGTCTGTGCCTCTCACTGACGTGGGACACAGAATACTTCTGAGACTTACATAGGCATTTATCTATCCAATTCCCTGCTGTGATTGCTACTTCCACACTGCTGTTGTCTTTGGTATCCTTGGCTTTTCTGTGGTATGTTCAAGGGTTTTGTGCCTTTTGTTCTTTTGTGATTGGATTCTTTAGCAATTCTGGTTTGCAGTGCGTGTGGAGAGCCTGGAGATGCTCTGCTTGTCATTCTGGGCTGAATGCAGTCCATATCTGTTATGTGGTTGCCTGTGATGGCAGTGACAAGATTTTGTGTCTCTGCTTTCCCATCCAGTGCTTCTGTTTTAATATTGTATCTGAAATTTATTTCAATTTTATATCTGTTAACATCTATCTTCATTTTTGCTGTATGTTGTGTTAATTAGCACCTCTGCAAACCTCTGTTGAGTACAAGGTAAGTGCTTCTTGTCTGATTATAATCCCTCACATGGGTTGAACAACTAAGGAGTACTGACAGTGGTTCAAATTTGAGTCATGGGTCAGTCTGCAAAAGGGGTTTCTATATCATTACATCTTTCTGGAGAGAAGTTTTGATTAACAAGTATTGTCAGCCAGCAGCTAAATACCAGGGACCCATCTGATCACTACCCTCCCACACCCTCCATGGAATGGGGAGGAAAATCAGAAAAAAGGTAAAGCCCATGGGCTAAGATCAGTTAAAAAACTGAAATAAAGTAAAATATTATTATAATAATAGTAATGAAAAGGGAGATAAATAGGAATAAAATGGAGAAAAACAAGTGATGCACAGTACAGCTGCTCAGGACCTGCTGACTGATGTGCCAGTTCCCCAGCAGCAGCCAGCCCCTCCCGGCCAGCTCCCCCCAGTTTCTGTACTGGTTTATATACATACCTCTATTCTGCCCTCTGGCCAGTTCGACTCAGCTTTCCTGGCCATGCTCCCTCCCAGCTTCTTGTGCACTTCCTCACTGGCAGAGCCTGGGAAACTGATTTAGAGTAAGCACTGCTTAGCAACAACTACAACATCAGTGTGTTATCAACATTATTCTTACACTGAATCCAAAACACAGCTCTGTACCAGCTACTAGGAATAGAATTAACTCTATCCCAGCTGAAACCAGGGCACAGCCTGATAGGGTAGACTGAACAGTTGTGGCCTGGTTGATGGCTACATGGCTTTGTGCTGGTTATTTCCCTGCATTGTCTGCCCTACAAAAATCCTGCTGTGATTAGCTCTTCAAACTGGTGAATGCTTTGACTCAGATTCACATAGCACAAGTATTCTTGTAGAAATTAATGGAATTATTCAACATGCTTCAAGCCAAGTGTGAACTTTGCATGATCAAGGCTGACTTGTTCATCACTGCAGGGTTAAGTGCCAAAAGTATTCTGTTTTAATGTATGAGGAAGATGAGCAGTAGGGAACTGAGAGGTGTGTATAAGGGAGTGTTTCTACTTGAAAATGTGAATTACCACGTTAAGAGAGATCAGTGGTTGGCCTAAATTGTGTCTAGTTTTTGAATGCTAATGCTAGCTAATTTAATTTAAAGAAATTCCACTATATTCCTGGGTGGAATTTTCTAACATTATTTCAGAACGTAATTATTTCTTATTCTGCATACTGATATTTTTATACTCTGAAGGATGAAAAGTGCTAGTAAGATACTAGATAGCAGTATAATAGTGCTATTTTGTAAATCAACAAAAACTTAATTCCCATAATTGATTTAATCAGAAATTAGATACACTTTGAAAGAAAAGACTACCTTCAACAGAAGATGTATGCTGGCCCAGTGCAATATATTGGGAATACTGTTAGAAAAGACAGAAGGTTTTTGTAAATGATATTCTCAGTTTGAACTTGGACCTATCAGCATACACAGGTAGTGTTAGTCTGGAGACCTCCATGCAGACCGCCGTCTCCAGGCTTTAGAAATTTAGGTTTGGGGATGAACTCCGGTGTCTCAGCTGTGGGGACGTCCTGCCTTATTCCTGCATGCATGTAGGATAGTCTTCCTGGTAACAGGCACGAGTTCAGCATGATAAAATGTTTTGGTGGTCTCATTTTCTACCCAGCTATATTTTCAAAATCCTCTTCAAGTAACATTGTGTGAAGCATGTGGCGTTAATCCAGAACAGATGACACAGACATAGCACAGTGAGAAAATCCAGATCTGAGAGGGAAAGGGCTACAAGTGCCCATGACAAAAAGCCGGTGGTATCAGCTGACATTCCAGAATTGGACAAACCTAAATCCGTGAACAACTTGGAAAACAACCTCTCAGCTCTGCGTTGACCTTGCCTGGGTTAAACCACAACTATTCTGTTCTCATGCAAAGCTCCCAGCCAGGCAGTGGGGAAGCGACTGAGCTGCACCATCTGGGTCAGCGCTCAGAGCGCACTCTGGTGTGTCATCCCCTGTACAGATGGTGGTGCAGCCCACTGTCCCAGCTCCTGTCTTCACATACACAGTTGGGTGATAAAACACAAATTCTAGCACTCTACAAAAGTAGTCTCATCTAATCTTAGAAATTAAATGGCCAGCCTTAAGATTTTCTAAGCATATTAATGTCCCCCTGGGCTATTTCCAACAGAAACCTTTTACTTAAAGTGTTTATTTGCTTCCACGAAATGCATTTAGTTTTATTTTTGAGAGCTCTTCAGCCTTCATGGTATATACAGAAGAGTTAAATGAATGTCTCAGTGGTTTTCTGTAGATACATTACTACTGGAATACCTTCTTCTTCTGAAGCAAGTAGCACTGGTGTTTTTAATCTCTTGTAGAGAAGATTTAGGGTTGTTGAAATTACAGCTGACTCAATTTTACAAGTACAAACAACAGAGTGCAAGAGAGAAAGCTAGCAGCTCCTCCCAGACATTTTATAAATCATGCATACTCCTAGTAGAATTATTTATGAAATGCTTATGACAGCACTGTATGAAAAGAAGTAAACCTGGGTAAAGCTGTCTCTTGTTAAATTTTAGTGCGGAACTGTTGGTCTGGATCTGTGTGTCACGGGCTGTTGTATAATTTGTTAGCTGTCACTCATCTGCGACTTAAGTGAGCAAAAAAGGCATATTCAGTTAGCCCTGATTTCTTCTCATTTGATGTATTAGAATGATGTCAGGATGCTCAGAACTTCCCTTTTTCAGTTCTAAGAAAAAATAGTGTTACTGCATTATTGTACCTATTTGTTTCCCGAGCAGAAAAGAAAGGCCCTGATTTTCTATGAGCAGAGGTTTTTGCATGTCCATGACTTTGTTAGTGATGGCAGTCGTATGAATGATTTTCAGGAGTTTTAGCTGTGTTCCTATAAATTACTGTCAAATCTGTTTTGTTTGGCCATTGCTCTCTTGTGTGTGCAGGTAGACTCCAGCTTTTCTCTTCTTTTTCTCAGTGTGAGTGTAAATGTATACAGAGATTTTTTTTTTTAGGATGGCTGCAGGATGGTTTCTATAGTAACTAAATTAGAAATTATTTCAGCAGGAGAAAAAAATCCCAATATATTGCTTTATATAGTAGGGCACTTTCTTATATATCCAGATTTCATGCTACTATTAATAAAACAAAGTTAAACTTTGTGCACAGATGATGGGCATTCATCAGGCTGTGGGTGGGTGGGGATTGTGGAAGAAGCATTTTGGTGGTTGAGCTCCAATTCCAGCAAGTTCTCCATATGGTTTGATATACACTATTTGTGTTTTCCTGGCACATCTTCTGTGGTAATAATAATCTGTTGTAATAAAGATCTTGATGTCCATCTTTGGTAACTGTTCCCCACAGACAAAAGCTGTGCATGCACACTATATGCTACAATATAGACATTGATGTGCATGAAGTCTTTCTGCAAACTGTTATGGATAATTGCTCTATTTTTGATTCCAAAAACAATGCAGTGTGTTTATTCTCTTCTATATGTGTAAAGCCCTTCATTCTGTGGTCCGGGCAAGCAAGGTCAAATTAAGGTGGGGGCATCCACTGAGAGCCTGAAGCTGGATAGAGCAGTGATTTCCCTTTGTTTTGCCTTTGTTCGTGCCAAGTGTGACTGAGCACTGGCAGGAGACTCTGCTGAGCAGAAGGGCAAGTTCTGGACACCTAGTAGTTGAAGTCTAAATTTGGTGCTGGAAGTTTCTAAAGGTAGTTCTTATTATACAGCATGGTGTTACCCAGTGGGAGCTTTCTCTGGTACTCTCCATGTTGCAGGTTCTTTCCTTAATTGTGTTCCAGGCTGAGTTACATCTGTCTGTCTTAAGAGGAAAGCTAATTCTGAAAAGGAGAGCAGGGTGCTGTTTTGGGATTCTGTGTGACCAGAGTTGTACAGCTGACTTTGAGATGTAGAAAAGAAGGCTCTTATGAAGTCCCCAATGTAGGGGAGAAAAAGGCAACATGCCTCAGCTCTCCTGGAAGCTGGGCAGTTTTATCAAGGAGGTTTCATTTTATGCCTCAATTGTTTTTATACATTCCCACAGATATACATTACTGGTCACTGTCAAAAGTATGGCATTGAGTGAATATATGGGATTTTCTTTTGATCCAGTGCAGCCGTCGTTCGTTTCTCTCCCATTTCCTGAAGTGTAACCTCAGCATTAATGATTCTCATGACTTTGATTAAAGTGAAAGATTGGTTCAGATACAGAATTTAATGTCTCTCTTAGAGGTAACTGGCTATATAACATCCAAGGGAAGAGGGAAATCCATTAGCAGTGCTCTGAACCTATTTTAGGCGTGTGTTCTGCCCAGTTTGAGTTTGCTACTAATGTTGGCTTGAAGAACCCCCAGACAGCATGCAGTGCCAAGGGGCAGCTCTTTAAGGTTGCTTTAGACAACCTTAGTGAAACCTAAGGTTCAGTGTTTCCTGCCATGTACTCGAAAAACTTGAAACTGGAGGCGAGAGCAGACTAAAACCACTTTTGTAGAAATCTTACCACTCTGCTTTCCTTCCTGTCCTTAACTGGTGAGAGATCTGAGTTACTCTCCTCCTGCTCATAGTTGATGTGTCTCTTTTTGGTTGGCAAATGTGCTTCCAGCTTCTAGACATCTGCTATGTGGAGCATGAGCCTTCTGACCGAACTACTGCCATTTAAATCAGACTGGGGGGAAATGGAAAAAAGTTTATGAAACTTACTGTGCATCCATTGAGTTGAGATTGTGCCCTCAGCATGGTGAGAGTTGGAGTTTAATCATGTGTGGGGGCTCTAAGAAAATTCATGGTTATGTTTTAGTTTGATCGTGATTGGTGCTGAAAAAGATGTTGGTCTTTCTAGTGCTTCTAACACTTTATGTGAAAATGAGTATGAGGGGTTGCCCGCTCAAATTAAAAAAAAAAAAAAAAAAGAAATCACAAGTGACATCCCGGAAAACACAAGGGTTTAGTTATTCAGTTTTGCCATTCTTACTTTTGAGTGTTTTGGATGCCATTTTTGTGCAACCACAGGGGAACAGAAACCATAAAGGAATCATTAAAAAAAACCCAAACACTTTGATTCCAGTGACTAGGTAATGCTTGAAGCAAGTTATTAGACTTAGTACCATTTAATATGCAAAAAAGGTGTCTGGAAAAGGCGACCTGCACCATTAACACTGTGTAGTTGCACTAAACAAAATAATAATGATATAATAATGACAACGTACAATAATAGTCTAATTTTTTTTCATACTACTTATTTTTCTTTTTTTTTCTTTATAGTAGGTAGATTGGGACATCTGGTTAGGAGATGGTTAAATCTCTACCTACTTTAGAAGATAGAATTGTCTTTAATCTCTTCAGGAGATGGTCATAGTACAGCCATGAAATGTCAGTGTTTTCCCTGGGCAGGAATAGGCCCAGCACGAGCGAGCGCTCTGCTTTGTGAAAGGGCTGTTCAGTAATGCAGATCCTCCTGCCAGCTCTCCACCGACTGTGAAGTATTCAGATGTTAAGTAAAAGACATCTCTCTGCTACATATTTTCTCCTTGTGCTAGGAAGAGCAAGCTACTCTGTGAAATGATGTGACAGTTTTGGGAACTGGTGCTGTCAGCAGTGCTGGGCTGTGCTCAGGAGGCACCTGCTGTGGGGAGCCTCTGCTGCACAGGGCTGGGGGAGCCGAGGCTCTCCTTAGGCAGAGATAGCACAGACCTTGCTGCTCTGCCTCAGAGATGGGTTGGAGCTGACACACTGCCTGCCTGGCTGCTGCCCCAGGAATTTTAACAAGGATTTCATAGCTTTTCCTACGTTCCCGAATAATGACATTATAAAGCTATTGTTCTTCATCTGTGTGAGGAAACCATTTCTGGTGTGGTGAAGACATATTTGTGTGGAAAACTGCTGAGGGATAAATGAAAAAACCTCCAGGAGTCCCTTCTGAGCCAAATGATTGTATGATCATATGCCTTAATTTGTAAATACGGTCAGCTGTATAAATGGCAGATATTTTATGGTTACAGTACAATCTAAAGTTTGGAAGACTGAAAAATGTAAACAAAACAGTGTTTTCCCATTCTCTTTTTCTTGTTTTTCTTCCTTTTTGGTCTCCACTAATTTTCTCCATTTCCCTTCACTGTATCTTCTGCAGAGCAAAATAATGTTACAGGTGTGATGCTTCCAGCACTCATCATTGAATGTTCCTTGAGCCACAGAATACAGGAACTCCTGCTGAAAAAAATCACTGTCTTACCTGCCTGCAGATTCAGGAAAGCATATTTTCATTGGCTAAATATAATTCTTATTTACAAGGTTATTTTTGCATCAGATCTAGAAACTGGGATTTTTTTTTTTCATTTTTTAATGAACACTTAAATTTTGGACAAGTTGATCCATTAAAATGCATAATAGGGTGATAGCCTGGCCCTTTTCTCAAACCATGACTGAAAGTCAATTTTATGAAACTGAATGTGTGAAAGATGAGTGACTCTGACTCTATTGAATTTACTGAGGTTCTTGTGTTTGAAATAGGCAGACTGTTTCCATGTAGAAAAAGGTAGCTTTTCAAAAATCCACAAATTTTAGTCAAGTAATCATGTTAATGTCCATTGTTTTTCTTGTCTAGCATGGTAAATGGCCTCCACTGGGGAAAGGGAAGCAGGAAAGTGTGATACAAGTTGTCTCTCCAGTCAGAGTTAAAATTAAATTTAAATTTATTTCTTTTCTGACTTTACCCTTGATAATTGTTCTTTTGTCATTAACAAGCCATTTTCCATATTTGCCCCTTGTTTTTCCATTTGTAAAGTTAATGTAATTCTACTCAAACATCCACTGTCCCCTGATTTTCTAACATTTTAGTTGAAAGAATGCTTTTAGTAGGTACAAAGGAGTTTTTTCTCTCATTGTCTCTCACTTGTTCTCATGTGTGCTCAGTTTCTTATGCAACCTTAATACCAGCTCTGGGACCAATGGTAAGCAAGGAGTTAACTGTGCAAGTGAAACTTTCATAGTGATTGGCTTGAGACCAGAAACCCAGTAAGCAATGAAGTCTTAAAGTTGCCTATAAAAAGCTAGATAACTTTTCAACCTCTGCCCAACATGTTATTTACAGTTCTTCACTCCATCCTCTTGGAAAAACAGAAGTCATCAGTGAAAAATGTCCGTCGTTCACAGAGTTTTCTGTCTCAATATATACTTGCTGTTCTTTCTGGCCAACTTTGCAGGCTTCCAAGACCCAGCTCATAAAGATGCCAATAAATCTAAATCCCTGGAGACACAAGCATGGGGTTTTGAACTGTCGTTTGTGCCAGTGGATATTAAACAGCTATTTTTTTCCATTTTGTTTCCCTAGGAAAAGTTTCTTCTTTTGTTGAGTAGATGAATTTCTAGGCAAAGGTAAGCAAGGGAACAAATAACCCTGAAATAAATGAAGCTATTGCTTTGCGGAAGAGAGATTGTCATGGACACTGTAGTGTGTTACAGGACATAAAGCAGTTTGTTCTAAACCTGGATCTTAAAAGTGTAACAGCAGCCATTCCACACACTCTAAACAGTATTTGAAAGGTGGAGGCTTGCTGGAATACTGTGTGATGAGTGTCCTTTTACAAATGTGTAATGAATAAATCCATAATTTGATTTTTCCGTTTGCTAGCTGTGTATCAGATACGGGTGGGAGAGCTACCTTTAGACACTTAATGGCGTTCCTTTTACACTTGGATTCTTTCCTCTTAAAAGAATTTAAATAGGATTTTTTAACTAACTTGAGATTTTTAAATACAGTAGGAGAACAGAGTTTTAAAGGTGATGATCCATGAAAGGTCTTTAAAATACATGCTTTTATATTATATGTCTATTATATGTCTATTATCCAGTTACAAGACTAGTTTTTGCAGGTTCTTGCTATGAGTTATTTCTCCTAGTTTTGTCATGGAAATAAATGGGAAGAATAGGTACATCAGTGCAGACTGCTGCATAAACAAAGCAAACAAAACCAGAAAAGACTAAATCTGGAATCTTCGAAGAAAATCTAAGACATAAAATTGAGTCTTTAATTAGTTGTCATTAGCATTCATTTCTCCTACAAGTTCCTACAGTCTCTTTCTGAAAGCTTTGACTCAGAATTCCTGTTAATATCCATGTGTGAAGTTGGCACAAGAGTGTTGAACAGGTAAATAATGTGCATGTGTCTGAAGTGGTGAAGTTGTACCTTGTTGTCTGTACCCCCTTCTTTTGTTCTAAAACTGGTGGCATCACTCTGAGGAATATTTGTGAAATGGATGTAGAGCCAGAATCAAGACATACTCAGGGGAGTTTTCTTCAATGCTTCTTTTTTAGGTGAAACTATGTGTGATAATACCAAGATGAACTGTGCTTTTTGATGAGCTGTTTGTACCAGTTGTATGTTGAGAGGATTCTGTGATGTTAAACAAGGCAGTTTCCTCTTCTATATATTCAATTTTGTAGATATTTCCAGGACTGCTTTTGAGGTAGATATCAGCCTGTATCTGATCTTGCTCAGTATGACACTTGTCTGTTCCATATTCCAGGTATGGCAGATTGTTTTCATTCCTGTATCTTGTCTGTGTAAAAATACCAATCTCACTCTGAAGGCGAAAGACCCCAAATGGCAGTAAGGGAACACAAAACCACTTCCATCACACAAACAGCTCATGCTGCCTTTCTGGAACCCCGTGAGAATTTCTTTCTGCACCAGTGATGGTTTTAATTTACCTGGAATTATGGTAATTTATTGTAACTTTCACCCTTATAGAAGGAAGAGAATTAATAGTGAAATTAACTTTATTTTATTGAAGAAGTGTATTTCATGAGAAATATTCCAGGAATTTCAGGTCTCTGGAAAAGGATCTAAGTATTTGTCATGGATATACACTGCCTTAGTGTAAAAATAAAAACAGAAGAACGTGGGATGAGAGCAGCATGATGCAAGTCTGTGTGTACCTGTGCAAGCAGGTAGCATTTCTAGATAACTATTTTTAACTTAATGGCTACATATATAATATACATATATAAGCAAGATATAACTGGCCAAATTAAAAAGGTTAAGATGGCAGATGATGATAGGTAAGAGCATATTTGTTGCTGTGTAGGCTGACCAGGTTGCTGCCTGACTGCAGTATCACCGTGTGGAGCTGAAATGTGGACATTGAAGTAGGAGTTGTCTGAGTAATAGTACTCCATCTTTTGGCAAAATTCCTAAAGTTAGAGGACTAAAAATGTTGAATATTGTATAGTGTATTATTGTTCCAGACTCTTCGGCTCCTGTGGAGGAGGTGGGATTTCCTGGCACAATATGAGCACTTTGGAGTTTGCGTGGTAGCTGCTATGGGAAACAGATGGGGTTGACCACTTAGACAAGGTGACTTTCTCAGCCTCCTGAAAGGAATTAAAACAAAATAGGATTGAGTGGGTGAGTGAAAGTAATGAAGCCCAATAATGGTCAGTATTTCAGCATGCTCCTCTGAACACTCAGGTGTATTACTCTGATCTGACAAGGGAATTTCTATAAGAGCTTGAGTGACAAATGGCTTTTTTCCAGGAGCTTTATGGCCTTTGTTCATTTCAGTTGCCTCCACTTCATCTCCTCCAGTTTGCTTACTCACCTCCTGTCAATAAAGTTTCACAAATCCGGCTTTTATGAAGTTGTTTAATTTTTCTATAGGTTAGAGGAAGCAAAATCAGAGAAAAAAGCCACCACAAACTTTTCACTTGAAGCACTTCCTAACAGTTACTCAGAATGAATTATGAATTTTGCTGGCTATTTGGTTTGCTGACACAGTAAAAATCGGAACTGAAAACTCCTACCAGGTCATTTTCTATTTAAATCTTTATCTCTTCAGCTGCTCCCTATGTGTATATTCAAAGTGTATTAGCACTTAGACTATGATCTCCTCCTTAGTAGACTGAAACTAGTGGGAGTCATTAATATAATGGCATTTTCTAAAGTATTCAGATGTTTGAGATAATTTAATGAGCTTGGTGTAACAGCTAAAATGATTTCTGTTTACACATACCTGGTTTATTCCTCCTGACAGACTGCACTAAGGGTTTAAAAGTATGTGTTGGGATTTGTTGCTTGGTTTTTTCTTAATTAATAGTATAACTAGCAATTACAGCATTTCAGAATCTCTGGGCTCCAGTTATTTCAGTGATCCTGAAGTGACTAAAGTATTTCCAGTGGGAAAAGTCTGGACAAACCTGAAGATAGGCCAGGCTTTTATGTCCATATAGCTCATCCCTGGAGAAGCATGCGTAGCCATCCCAGACTCTGACACTTTAATGCTGCCTTCTGTCATGGCTGATCTTAATACAGAGTACATATTTTATGTTTGTAATCCATGTGTGTGACAGCTCTTGGCAGATTCAGTGTTAAAAAAACTGAAATAGAATCATAAATCAGATTTTAAAGAGAAGTAGGGCTTGCAGGCCCGTGGAGTTGTATCATGAAGATGGAATTTCTGATATGAATGCAGTGCAATGATTTCAAAGGTATTTTCGTGGTAGCATAAGAGAAAATACTCATAAAGGGAATGTGAGTGTTGAAATGAAATGCACATTCCAAATACTTTGTAAGCTGAAATACTGACAATAGGATAAACTTAATCCTTAAAAATTGTATTTAGTGACACATAAAGGTGCTGTTTTCATGCCTGTAACACAGTAGTTTTTCCAACTGGCTTGAAAGAAAAACATATGGCTTTGTCCGCCCTTAGACTGACAGCTCTGTAGTAAAGGCCTTACTGAAAATTACTTACTTCCCAGCAGGTTTCTGGTCAAGGTATTTTCATTGCCATTTTTTTTCCCAATTAATAAGAAAGCAAAAGTATTTTTCTGAATTATTTATACTAAAGAGAACATTACTTTCAGGACCAACAAAAATAATACTTCACAGTTCTTAGTGTTTCAAATAAAGCATGCGACTATGTACACAAACATTTTCTGAAAGTTAAGCTTATATCAAGCAAAAATGTTTTGGAAACTTAAGCTTTTACTAAATGTTTTTTTAAAAAAACTTCTTTTGAATATTTAAATTGCTTGAGCAAATAAGCAATATTCTATATAGTTTGTAAACAGAACACTAAGCTATAAAAGTGTTAGAAACTGACTGAAATTTAAATTAACAGCAGTGAGTGTGTTCCAGCTGGAGGGAGTCTTGATCATGAAACAGGCTTGGGTTCTCAGCATTGCTAGGTTGTGTTACAGAATTTCTGAAGAATTTTACCAAAAAAACCAATTTTGATTGCTTTGGAGATCATCAGAGTCTTGATGTGAAATTTCAGAAAAGTCAGTTGCCCTTGCTGACGTTCAGAAATACCAACTCGTGTGCCATAGAAGTTATTATTTCAAGTTGTGCCCCTTGTCACCCAGGCACTTAGAAAGCCAAAAAGATTTGAATTAGGGAAGAAAAGAGGAGACATATAGACAGGACTTAACTGCCTTACACATTTCCTGCCCAGGGAGTTCTCAGCCTAGGATTTAGACATCAGTCAATGTGACCCTGCTGACAAAGTGTGGGAGAAACAATTTTAAGCAGAAGGGTGGGTTTCTTCTTTGTAAATTAGTAGTCAGTGAGTATTGCTCTCTTTCTGAAATCCTTGCTAGAAGCCACAGACACTGTTTCCTGGGCTGAGTATCACTGTGACAGGGTAGGCAGGTAAACCATTCCCATGTAGGCCTATTTTCTGGGTTATTTTGTCACTGTCTTCTCAAAATGTCACTTTTCTCCCTTCAAAATCTGACAAGTCTCTGCTTGCTTTTTGTGAATAATTGAGCCAGAATAAAATTTCCTGCCTCTGTATGTTCTCAAATCGATAAGGTAAAGCAAAGCAAAGTGTCTTTCTTCCTGAAAACTTCTGTCTGAGAGCTGTCTCCAGCGGCAGACTGGAGCTGACGAAATGAAAGGCCCACCAGTCTTTTAAGTATGTGGGCAGCAAGGTGAAGACAGCAATACGATGAACTGCAGATTTCTGTTCCAAGTCTTCTTCCAGCTTCATTTATTCCTATTGCTACCTTTTGATATACTCTTCTCCCATTTTTCCATTTCCTCTTATACTTTCTTCTTCCATTTTCCCTTTTAAGAACAACAGTTCAAATGTAGTGTGTAGACAAATAATTTGATATAATTTTACATTTGTTTGTCTCTAGAGAGACAGCATATGGTCCATCTGAAATTCCCAGAAAAATAGCTTTATCTGTAGAAATTGCTCTTCTCAAATAAGCTTTTCAGGTATAAAATTATATCAAATTCAGTTCCAGCACTGATGGAAAAGAGAAATTTTCCTGGAAAATACTTATAGAAGACCACAAAATTTGCCACTCTGAATTAGACAGAGGTTTCTAGGCAAATATTTCAATCTGGTAGCTATTGTTATATGACTGTTTACAAGATTGAAAATACCTGAGTTAAAGGAGGCAAATACTGCTGCTGAAGGAATGATACTTTCTAGTTCCTGTAGGACTTGCACTGAACTGGAAACTTGAGATTGCTTTTATCTCTGGAAGGAAAAAAAATCATCTGTAAGTGAAAACAATGTCCTATTTCCTTAAAAACGAGAGCTAAAATCTACTTCTGCTAAGTGGAAGTAAAGTTCATGCTAGGATTTACAGTGCATATCCTTCAAACTGAAAAAAAAAGTTTGAAAATGGGACAGAATTTCAAATGACCTTAACCAACTCATATGCTGTGTTTGCAAGGAAAGCTGGCACCCTTATCTCAACAGTGCAGAGAGGCCTGCGAAGATTCTGAACATTCATTATTCACCCAAGAACATTTCATGGAGAAATCCCAGTGTGCAGAAGTGTAAAATCATTTCCATCTGGCTCCTAGTATTGTGGCGCTGGAGAGCATGTGCTAGAGCTCACATCCTGTAGGTGATTCTGGCTGAGGTGTTCATCAGACTTTTTCTGATTGTTATTGATTTCAAGATCCAAAGATTTTTAAACAAAAAAAATTAAATGAGACTCAAAGCAGGAAACACGAAGTGCAGTACAAACTTGTCAGTTTTGATGGTCTGGAGTAGTGCTTTGCACTTCTCCTTTCCCATAACTGAAGGACAAGTATAGGACGTCGTCTTTGAGGATTACCAGTTGCACCTAGGATGATTGTTTTTCTTTCTCAGAGATGGTTTGCTGAGCTGAAACTATTCATTCTGAGTATTTATTTTTAAAAGGCCAAATGTTAGGTCATCTTGTTGACTCTGGGCATGTTTCAAGTTCCCTGTAATTGCTCTGTCAGTCTTTTTCCCATCCATCCTTCCTTGCCAAAATGCATAAAGCTGCGTTGTTCCTATATCACCTAAATTAAGCTTAAAAAGCAGTAGATTTTAGCTGTTTCATTTTAGCTGTTTCCCTCATTTGCACAGTGTCTCCAACTAATAAAACAAGACAATAATATATCATCTTTTACCCTTAATCAGCCAGAAGACTTAAATAGTGTCCCAAATACTGCTCTGTATAAAAGTAATGAGTGAAAAGGCCTTTGATTTTACGTGGTGTTAAGTCTGAACCAAGACTGCTGGCGGGATGGTGCCAGCCTTCCTCTGCAGGAGCTGGAGCAGGCAGCACTGGGAGCAGGACTGCCTGAACCAGGGCTGCAGTTACGGGATGTGTGTGGGTGCCTGTGAGTAACTCAAGGATATTTCTGACATGAGCACCAAAGGTTTAGTGCCTTTCTATCAGCACCAGGTACTTTTATCCACTTGTTTTTTACAACCCTTCTGAATTTGGAGCATCTCTGTAACATGTCCCATATCCAGAATGTGAAAATCCTATGGTATGTTGTTGGTTCCCACAGGTACAGGGGATGCCACTTACCCTTCATCGAGCAGATGTATTTTTTACCTTAGGTAAATAATTTGGAATTATTTTGCTCAGCAGCACCATAAGTTACGTACACCTGCACATACAAATATTGCAGAATTCATTCTGCTTGTGATGGTTCAGACAACTGACTAATGTATGCTGTAGGAGTCTGCAGTGCAAACATGGGAAATACCATGGTGATTAATGAAAATACCGGTCAGAGAGACAAAAAATTCATAAGAAACCTTTGGACGTGGACAGAATCAAAGATAATATGTGGTGAAAAACATATCTATCTAAACTTTAAAGGTAAAGAGACAGTTTCAAATTAGTGAACACCAACAGTGTATTTAATTCCAAGTACAGCAACTACTTAATTTGCATAAAAAACGACAATACATAGGAAAAAGCCCCAGTGTACTAGGGGAGATAGCTCTACTGTGACTAAAGGAGCAGATGAAAAAGGGCAGGTCAGAAAGAAGCCTATTTGCATGGATACATAGAAAGTAAGTATTCATTTCAGTTCTGTATTTAAAATGTAAATCTGTGTTGTGCAGTCAAAAGAGTAAAGGTTGATGGATTTTTGAAATGGTAGTGTCAAAACTGTGTTGTTAATCAGTATAGAATTTGTTATTGTCTTTGGTGGAAAGATGTGAGAGGCAGTGAAGACATGAGTTATTTTAGAGTGGTAATGCCCATAGTGAAATCTTAGCTTTAAAACAAGGAAAATTCTCTCTTACAGTTTAAGTGGAGACGTAGACACAGGGTATTGTTGATTAATACTATTTTATAAAAGGTAAACAGAATAGCTAAATTATTCTTTAGCTATTTTTTCAAGACGCTGTTAAGCATAAAAGTATGTATATAACATATGCAAATAAGTAGGAAGTGGAAAGGTGTATAGGGCTTTCAACGTGAGAACCCTTGAATTGCTGAGCTAAGAAAATAGGAGCATGAAGAAATGAAAAGATGGGTTAAAAGTGGCTAAAATTATAGGAAAGGAAGATAATGTTAGCGCTTGCCTTCTACCTAGCATGTGGGGACTGTCGTGGTTGAGAAGCAAGGTATTAAACCTGAGGTGTTAGTAAACAAGATGGATTTTGAGCACTTCAGAATAATCCTTGTAAGTGGGAGAGGGAAAAAAACAAACCAAACCAAGTCCCTGCAATGCTTAGAAAGGCAACGAAGAGGTCAAAGCAATCGCCCTGCTTGCAAAAGTTAGAGAAAGGAGCAAGCAAAGATGAAATGTTTAAACTTCTGAGATGAACGTGATCTGGAGCGGAGCCTGGATCAGTGTCTGGGAAAAGAAGATGGGTTTAGCTGTGCTAAGCTGAGATTGAGAAAGATGTATCAGTGGGTTTGTGAGGCAGGATTACATGGGCTGAGGTTGGCAGTGCACTGGCACGCGTTTTGGGTCTCGTAATGGGGGATTGACCGAAATAATCAAAAGTAGGGAGAGGGAAGTCCGGGGGATAAGACAAGGGGAGATCTTTGTTTTTCCCTTGGAATAGTTTGAGAAAGGCAGAAGGATGTAACGAAAGAAGTGGCAAAGGACTGGTGCGAGAACGGTACCGGCAGCACCCCCAGTACCGCAGGAGCCGGGGAGGGGACGATGTGATAGCGGCAGCACGGGGGAATGGTCCGAGGCCGCCGCGCCGCGTGTCGGTGCCGTGCGGGGGAGCTGCGGTGTGGCCCCGCGGGGGCGAGCGCACAGCGGTGCGGGCTGTGCCGCCTGCGGGGGCGGCCCCGCGCCCGGCCATGGCGGCAGCTGCGGCGGGGAGGCGGCCGGTGG